>JAPTYQ010000019.1:2436720-2450425 GCA_029814465.1 Ostorhinchus cyanosoma
AAAGCTATCAGGAATTACTCAGGTCAGAGAGGGCAGGAAATAAATGTTCAAACTAGGAACAAGAAGGCTATTAAAGCACTTCTGTGTGCACCTCTCCACTTCCTCTGATCTTTTATTACAGTCATCTGATCTGCCTGTATCGGAAACTTGAGCCTCAGGTCTGAACTCTTCTGCTGGAGTGTCACTGGATAATAACTATCACTTTCCCCTCTTTTAGTCGAATGTTCCCTCATTTCAGCCTCACATGCACATTTAACCATCCCTGAAATATAGAAACATTACATTTTAATGCAATATTTAAGCAAAGCTGTACATTAAGGTTGTGTATCTGATACTGGCCTTACCTGAGAGTTTGGACTGCTGGCTGGCATAGCTAGATGTCCGGGAGTGACCGCAGCCCCCAAGGTCATCAGAAACAACAGGACACTTCCCTTCTCGACTCTCTGCCAGAGGAAAAAGTAACAAAAGACAGACATGAAAAACCCTGAAAAGTTCAAGTTTGTAAAAATTCCAACCAACGATGAGTAAAAACATGGAAAGTTTTCATTATGAAAAATGCAATTACTGTTTTAAGAAACATGTTGAATACTTCATCTTATTTCAAGGTCATTATGGCAATTTGTATTGTACTCATACACAAAAGACAGAGTTGAATAAAGTCATCGCGTGCTTTAGTTTCATATTTGTGGTCAATAGAACATAAAGATGCATGTCAGTTTCCTGTCATTCTCTGCTTTGTACGGATACAGATGTCAAAGTTAAGTGTAGAATCACTGTATGCTGCCAGACCAGCTGCAATGCACCTTCACAAGGATTGTACAACAAGGTCTCTGCAAGTCTAAAATCTGAAGTTTAGGCCTGAACATGTTCCAGATTAGCTTTTGAAAGGTCTTAACCTACTTTTATAAAGTAGCATTAACTTCAGTTTTTTTTAAAAATGTCAATGGAGAAATATAAATTGATCTCATTCTTAATTATAAAAGTAAACCACCAATGAAGCTATAAGCACTAATTTATTTTTATTTTCATTTTTTAGCACATAACAGTTTAATACAATGTTAATTTAAAATATAGAAGAAACAAATAAGAAAAACAACCAAAATACTTGTAAAAACAAAAGAAAAATAACATTTGAATAACAGCATGTCCATGGTAGGGTAGAAGCCAAAAACGCTTATAAAACAACATGCCCATATACACTAAAAACCGAACTAAGAATAAAATAAAATAATTTTAAAGCCAACAAAACATAAAACTAAAGTGCTCAGACTGAATATATCACAGAACTCAGCTAGTGTGAGCTAATGTAGCATCACCTGTCAAACAGCTACTTTTGATGACAGTTATAAAAGGAATAAGCACAACATTTTATTTCAATCTAATATAGGTAAGTGCCCAAAAAGATCAAGAATACAAATGATGCATTTGTAATGGTGTTTAAAAGTCCTAAATGTAAGTTGTTGAATCCTGTAGAAATCCTCTGAACTGTACTTGAGGTTCTTCCAAAAGATATTTCCTCATTTGATGCTTTGATGGTATTGATAGAGCACTGTCAAACACTCCAAAATGGGTTCAACTGAGTCCAGATCTAGTGACTGAAGGCCATAGCACATGATTTTCATCATTTCATGCATCAAATCATTCAGTGAACTCTGTGCCCCATCCCCTTCAGTGACACTACTCCCATACGTATTTTCCTTTAATTTGTCATCTGCCTGTGTAGCCCTTGTTCATACTGATGTGAATGTCAGTTCTGACTAAGGTGACGCAACGTGCACTGAAGTGGATGAGACCACAACACAATACTGCCATATTTTCTGAGTCTATCTGATCTCTCAGCACTCACAGCAGATCTCTTATACTTCCCTTTCAACTGATACTGCTGACATGCATGGTGGTAAAGAGCATGTACGACAAATACACACTGTGTACGAACACACAACCCCCCCCCCCCAGTGAGATTTGCACAGGTTTCTATTTATAGCCTCGTGAAGAGCCTAAAGGGTCAGAGCAGATTGTGGCTAATCTAAAAGAGAGCTACTTTAAATTATACATAAAAGAGCAGCACACTCTGAAGCTTCCAGGAGAAGCGGCATTAAACACTACAATGTGTTCACACATGAATGAACACACAGAGGAAGATAGAGAGGGGTGAAACGGGAGAGATAAATGTAGTAGAAGGCATCAGCCCAAACAGAAACACTGACAAAGCATTATGGAACGATACTGCACAGATACAAGTCTTTGCACAACATCTGATCGTTTAACAAAGACTTGAATGTCAGTGTCAAAGCTTAGAGACAAATAATGTGTTTGTCCCTGTAGGTACAGGAAGTGTCACTCTAAAACAAGGAAGGCTTTAACAGGGAACGGCATAACTTTTAAGTGCTACATCAGTAGGCCAAGGGGAGCATTCACAGGTCAAAGCATGATGTGTTTATGTATGAAAAAGCAAATGAGATGACTGGGTAGAGCTGTCGAGTGCAGCGTGGCGTGGACTGTCTCACCAGAACAGGCTTTCTGCGAGTCCCCGCCCCTCCTCTCCTCCAACAGACTCTCTCCATCACTCTGGATCCCGATCACTGTGGCTGTGGAAGGAGGCCTGAGGACAGAACACACAAAATGATGCCTTATTTCTTGTTGGGTATTTAGACATAAATTACTTGAATTGTTGTAAAGTGAAACTGCAGCAGAAATCCATTCCGTGAACGTGGTTTTTGGTAGTTGAATACATGATGAAATAAACAGGTCTACGAGTTTAAGCTTGAAAATATGAGCACGTTCAGTGTTCAACAATATTCGGCAGCATATCTGATTTAATACATTTAGTGAAATGTAGTTAAAATCAACTTAAACATATGCATACTCAAGTTTTTCTGTAAAAATGCTAGATTCATGGATATGAAAGTGAGCCTCCCAACTTACGTTTTAAAGCAGGGATCCCCTGACATGAGCTGTGTACTGATGATGACCTGTCAAAAAATTCAGAAACATGTATGTTATTTGGTTCAGGTTTGACTTGCATCAGCATTACTTCAGAATATTCTATTAAACACCACAAAAAAACAAAGTGAAATGAGATATAAGCTACATTTCGCTTGTCAAAACTTGATTTAAGGGGAACGAGCACTGGTTAAGAACAACAGGGACTAGTGTGAGCTCACACAGATGTGGCTCCATGAATTCATTCTCCACAATGGACATTGAGGGTCTTCAGTAGATGCGGTAGAATTAAATATTTAGTCAAGATAAATGTTTCAAAAATTGATAATTAACCGTAATGTTGTTAGCAAATCTATTAAAAAAAAAATCATTGACAAAATTTCCTTAATTTTCATTTCATTTATGCTTTAGATGGATGAAATCTAACTACAATGTATAGGTGTACCACTTTAATGCCTCTAAAATATTTTTCCAAGACTTTTTCTGACCTTTTTTTAATCTCATTCCTGACAAACACAAGATTTCAAAAAGACAAAAAATTGCACCAACACTGATTACAACTAAGGATTTTCAAAAGGTAAAATGAAATTGAATAGTCAAAACAACAACATAAAAGCTAATTAGATAAACGATTATAAAACTCTTGCCGTAGTGTTTTTATTGCTTTGCAAAGTTGTAACATGAGGAATTTCCTCCAAGATCAAAAAAGTTCAAAGGAATCTGATTAACATGAAGAGAGAGAATGGTGTGTTTCATCCCATTTCTACTTGTTACTACTACTTGCTACTTTCATCACAATTTTTTTTTCTAATTTGTAAAACCCCATTGATAGTCCAATTATCACTAATCCATTAGTTTTTCTGTGCTTATGAACCTGAATCACTTCCCTCATGGTGAACAACTACAAAGATGACTGTATCATAAACACAGTCCACTTGTTGATGTAATAAACCAAATGGGAATTCCATGTAGCAGCAATTTGTCTGTCTCTTGGTGACTGCTGAACCCAAATGTGGCCTTTAACTTCATCCACCGACTATTGTCATTCTTTAAAACAACCCCGGTGGACTGTAGAATTTTACAATGTAGTGATCTGGCTCGTTTTCTTGCTGAATCTGTGTGAAACCACTTTTGGTTAGTCGCTGCATGGAATTCCCATTCCCACAATGCACTTGGCAACAAAATTTCTGAAAAGGCAAAAGTGGTGTTTCAGTTTGTTATCTAAACAAATGGACTGTGCTTACGTTGGAGTCATCTTCAAAGTTTCCGATTCAGGTGCATAAGCATGGAAAGACTAATGGATTAGTGATCATTAGGTTTTCACAAATTTGAAAAAAAAAAAAAAGGTGTGATGAAAGTCATACACTACTTTAACCAACATCCTATCCTGATGTGTAAACTTTGCTCAAACGTGGTCATAAGACAGAGCTTTTATGGAGCTTCAATGTTACCTTGAGAATGGAGTTATCCTGACGGGTATTTTTGGTATCGTAGCCTTCCAGCAGACATCTGCGGGTTGTATTCCCTGAGCCAGCAAACTCTGCTAAATTCAGATCAGCAAAGCCAAGCTGCAGAAAAAAGAATGACACAGGGTGAACCATCGCTGTCTCTTTTGAGATGCTGATGTTTTGCCCAGTCAGTACTGTGACAATCTATGGATGTAACATGACTGTGCAAAGGACAGAGTGAATCTAAACCCTGTTAAAAGGAGGTTTTTCTGAAGTCTGAAAGTGAGAAGACATGGCATAATGAGGAACCTGCAGGCTGTCACGGCCATCTGTTTGCTATGGACTACGAAGCATATCTGCATCAGTATAGCTCATTACAGTCAATCTGGGTGATCTGTTATTGGGTGAGGGGTTGAATATCATAAGTGTGGACATACCTTTGCATATGCCTTCCCACCTTTCAGCTCCTGAAAGAAACATAAGGAAATGTTAAACCACACAAAATGTGGAACATGCTTAATAGCTAAAACACAGAGGGAAACTGCTGATATTTAAAAATAAAAAAAAACACTTTTACCTAATTTTTTCTGGTGTTTGCATAAAATAGCAGAACACAAAGTACCATGATTAAGTACAAAGAACATATCCATTTTACTTTTATCGAAACCTGCAGCTCCTAAGTAATTTTGTTCTTGGCCATATTGAAATTTTAATGAATAAGAGTGATTAACTGTCCAGCTCTAAAACACTCTCCACATTGCCCAACTGGATTAGTCATCATTCCCACATCACACTCACAATCAGCCTTACAGACCTTGACGGTGCTACATGTAACACTTCTACTTTAAAACACTCAAAAATGGCCTGAAACTATCATCAAAGAGTTTAGAAAGAAGACTGGTGATGTTGTGTCAAAACTGTCAATATACAACCACTGGCCAATGTGTTACTGATAATGTGTGTGAGCACTAGAGCGATTAGTGAGTCACTAATGAGGATGGGATGAGGGGATGAGGATGAGAACCAGAAAGAAACAAATTTCAATTTCAGAGTAAAAAAAAAAAGATTCAGACTAAAGTGTGGGAGTTCTGACCTTGTTTGGACAATTCCAAACAGATCTTAGGTGCAGCAACTGACAACACAAACTGTTTCCCATCTAAAACCAGCTAACAGAGCTATAATGTCAACTGTAGCTGTGAATGCATCCTAATATACAGCATCCCCCTGCTGTGATGTATAATATTATGTATGGACATGCCAATTATTTTCTGAAGTTGAATAATCAAACCAATTTAAGTCAATTAGTCATAACATCATTATAATATGTGCCTTTGACCCCAACATACTGTATATAATGACGAAAAAACTGACCAACCCAGGAGTGGAGGAAACCATGAGGACATACTTAAATTTAAAAAAAAAACACATTTTCAGCACAGTAACACCAAAATAAGTGCAATAAATATTAGCTGCATGCCTCTATTAAATAAAACATAAGTCTCAAATAAAATCATGTCGTGCCAGGCACAACAAACTCTGCCCCTTGCATGTATTGAAGCGTATTTTGGCATGGATCCAGCTGATCCACACATCATGTCTATGCATGTGCTGATGTCAGCCTATCAACTGCCTCTATATATGTACCAAGGTTGAAGTAGATTGAAACAAAATTGGTGTTTTTATAGACATTTGAAATTTCGCCCATTATAAGTAAATAATAATTCTAATTTGCCAAAATATAATAACATCTACTCTGGGTCATTGGCAATCTCTGAATCCAATTTGGTATGAATTCAATCAATAGTTTTGCTGCTACAGACATTTGAAATTTCGCCCATTAAAAGAAAATGGAGAAAAAAAGAATGATTTTAAAAATTCATAAAAAATTTGAACTTTGACCTACCGGTACTTTTCCCAAAATGTAATCAGATATATTCTGGCTCACTGGAAATCTATAAACCCAATTTGTATGAATTCAACCAATAGTGTTGTTGCCAAAGTGTTGACAAACAAGCAAAACAAACCAAAAACTGTACACCTTGCCTCCCATTTGGGGGGCAGGATAATTAGTCATCTCTTAAAAAAAAAAGTCAATTATGTTAACCTTCTGACTGATCAACTAATCGATTATTCCTGCACATCCCTAGCATACATGTATATAGCTAGTATAGTAGATCAATACTACACAAACCAGCCCAGCTTTGCAGAACCAGTGGACTTTAGTTTTTACACAAAAGTCTTGACCCTGTTGACAATGACAACTATACAAGATTTGGTTTTTTTTTGTTTTTGTTTTTTTTTTTTTACTTATACCTAAATTCTATAAATTTTGCATTTAAAATTGAACAGAACAAACCCATACGGTACCTTTCGTACAGACACACGACACACACAGGGGTCCAAGACACCTGTCCCTGCATTGGCGCTCATCTTACAGGGGAAGGAGAACCTCTTCCTCCATCGAACACAGTTGGCCTGCACCGGCTCCCTACAAAAAGAGCAAATAAACACAAATTCCATTGTGATTTTGGTGAACATATAATATTATATGTTGTGCTATAATAAAACTTTTCCCCCCAAGCCCCAATAAAACCAGATGAAGCTCTCTGACTTGAACTGGTAATGATAGATTTTTTTATGCACATAACAGGCAAGATAATTAATTACAGCCTTGTTTTCTCATATTGATTCACCCGACTGTAGAATCCAGGGGTTGTGTTGGCAGGTGTGTTTTGTCTGTATTAGAGTAATGAGGAAGTGATAAATATGTCCTATGGCAGCAACTAGAGGTTAAAATGAGATCGAGCCTACTGTCAGTGAAAGGATGAGCTGAAGTGAAAGAGAAACAGTGTGTATGCGTGGGCAGAATCACGATACCCCAGATGGCCTCTCTTTCACTGGCATCTTCCCTTCTCCCACCCACCCAACCCGCTCCACTCTGCCGACACAGCCCACACACCATTTATTTTAATTGACTATGTTTGGATTGAAATACAACTGAAGCTGATGGTCTTCCTCCCCAATACACTTCCATGGAAAGTGATGTAATACATAATAAATGACAACACATGAATGCATAATAGTAAAAGATGAACTGCATTTTTTTTTTTTTTTAAACAGAGAAGTGTAGATTATCAGCAGCAATTTCCTGATGTTTCTCCAGGGTATAGGGAGTGTCATGTCATTTTATGGCTGTTATCCAACTAAAAACCCCATGTTTTTATATTTTATTGCAATAATTAGACAATAAGTACAATAAGCAAATCTCAATAATGCATGTTATGTTTCCTTTTAATGTGCATCACATTAAATGAGATAGATATCAGTGAAGCTCAGTGAAATACTCCAGTGATTCTCTCACAATTTAGTTTTCACTAGAGATGCATTAATATATTGGCCAAAAATCTGTCTCAGCCACAGTCTGCCTTGTTGAATACCATTCACGTATGGCAGTGGCTAGTGTTAATCTGTTACTTTAGATCTGTAAGACTATAAGATTACTCATTCAACAAATGTGCGATGAAGGACTGAACTGAACAGAAGTGGCTGCGTGACAGATTTTGTCTTCATCTCTGGAGTAGAAATGTTGCTGAGGAGATGATCTAAATTTGGCTTCAGGCATTTATTTTAGAGGTCAACCGATATGGGTCTCTCTAAGGCAGATGCTGATGCCAATATCTACAGCTGATATTTAAGGCAGATTTTTTTTTCCAAGGCAAATTAAGTGTAAAATATAATTGAAACACTCAGATAATTAACATTTTTATGCAGCAATCTAATTGAAATTATTAATACACATACACATAGTACTCTTTTAACATTTATTGAACTTCAGGTGCTGCCCACACAGGTGCTTGATCAAATATAACATTTTTTCTACTGATCAAATATCGGTTTTCAAAAAAAAATTAAAATAAAAAATTGTGCCGATGGCCAACATTAAAAAAAAAAATCTATATATGAGCCCGATATATTGGTTGGCCAATATGTCGGTCTACCTCTAATTTATTTCCACTCTAGCAACAAAAAATCCCACAAGTTGCAGTGAACAGGCCAAACATTGATTCTATTGCTGACAGAGTCTAAAGAATAAATGGACTTACTATGAATAGACGTAATCTAAAACTGGTATTTCAATAATTTAAAGTGATTATTTAGTAACAGAGAACCTCTACTTCTAAAATCCACCACTGTATATTGATCTGATAGAGGATTATTTTGCCCAGTGACTGCAGACAGATCTCAGCTTAGTTTCTCTTCCTATTGCTCTGGCACTGTACCTAAATCGTGTAATGGTAGTGTGTAGACGGCTGCTGAAAAGGTTAAGACTCAGTGATTTGACTGGACTGTGTAGTGCAGCACATCCCAGTCTTACTAATAAGAAGCAGCAGATGCGTGACCAATGTTTTACAAATGCTGACTTCATCCTGAGCTTGACAAATATCAGAGAGTGAACTCCCAGTGTAAAAGAGGGCACTCCCAGCCAGCTGGACACTTTGTGCTTTGGGAATTCTGCTTTGATTACATGCAAAGTAGTTCACAGCACTTCTCAGCACACTACAATCCTATTAGCAAGTGCGAGTAAGTCTGATTTTAAGCATAAGCAGAGATGTCAGTCTCACTAGATGGGTTAGATTTTGTATTAAGCTACAGCTGCTCTCTTTGAAAGCAGCTTCTGTCAGAATTTAGACATTCTAGATAGAATTTTAGGAACCATACTTGGGCAGAGACACACTTTATTAGAATATGGTGCAGGGCTTTTCCAAATCTAGTATGAATTTGACCATGAAACTAGATTTCCAATGACGTAAACTTGTCTAACATGTCTCTGACAGAAAAAAACAGCCTTGATAATAAGCTGCACCAAAGGAAAAGAAAGGCTCATAAAATAAAAATCCACACTTCCTTTAAAGTCAGAGGATGAATCACAACTTTGGAGGTTGAAACTTCACTTAATTCCCCCAACTGAAGTATCTAGGTTACAACATAAAAACAAAAAATGGTTGGGTTTATTGAAAGATTACATAATCTGTACAGGATGTTTAATTACATTCTGAACCAAATGGACATCACTGTCTGTGTTATGGGATTAAAGAACCACTTAAAGTCTTATATGAAAATAACTTTTAAAAGAACTGTGCAAAGGAATTTGTGGCTCAAGCAAAATGAATCAAAAGCTCAGCCTTGACCTCAAAAGCCTCCTGATTGAAGAGGTTCAACACACACTGGGCCTTTCTATTTGGCCATTTTACAAGAACCAGTTACTGTACAGCAAACAGAAGGCTTGTTATATACGAAGAACTAAACTACCTCGTTGAAGTGTTGATCCAAAACAGTATGTGTTCAGTTTTGGTCTATAAGGGATGACCAGGCATTTTAACATTCGGAGATAGGCAGTGTATACACACACTGCAGACATCTAGCTATAAGTCAATTATTCCTGCTCAAAATTAACATTTCACATATGCACACTGTTGATATTCATGTGCAGAATCATGCATTTGATATCCAGAAGCACCATTATGAAAATCTGCAATGATTCTTACTTGCAAAAACTCAATTTCTGGGTATAAATTACACCCCAGTTGACTCCAAAAGCCATCGACACTTTCCATGAATGTGAGTTTCTTGCCAATGAAAGTCTTTGTAACTTACAAAATACTGAAAATTGTTCTTCATTGTACCTCAGAGATGTGGGATAAAACTGAAGTAGCAAAGATTGAGAAAATAAAATCTGTGCCATGGCCAAAAACATTGGCCATGACTGTAGATATCTACAATGTGACCTTTCATATATAAACATTGTGACAATAAAAATGCAATTACTGATTTGCACAAGTTGCAGATTGCAACCAATGAATCCTCCTATGATGGTTGCAAAAACATGAAAGGCTCTGCTTGTAACCAGTGTTTGGTTTGTCCAGTCTGTTTTTTTTTTTGTGTAATTTCAGGGTCTAACAGTGGGACATAGTAGAAAGCGATCCATCTTAACACTGGAAAAGGAGAAAAAGAAGTGTGATACACTAGAAACATGGTGGTGCAACATTGTGGACCTACTCCCTCTTTAGAAATGAATGGCTCGTTCAGTTAAAACAAAAACGCAATTCTTTTAAATTATGATTATATTCAGTTGCTGCAAAGAGATCAACCTACAAACACTGAACCTTTAACACATTTTGCCATATACCGTGACAAAATCCAGCTTAAATGTTACTTATGAAAGAAGCCAAACACAAATACACATAAGAGGATTGTCTTTACTTATGACAACATTCTCATGACACAGGACACAAATCCAAACTCTTTCCAACACCTACTGTAATATGACCACAAATAATATTCTTATGATCGTGTTTTTCCACTCTTCTAATCTTTACAGTATTTGGGACCCAGTTTGTCAAATCACTTACCAGCTAAGCCAATAAATTGAGAAAACTGAGAAAATGATCAATGCATTTGTTATTTGATCAAAAAAGCTCATCTTTGCTGGCTCCTGCTTCTGACCTGGTATTAAATGTAAAAAAAAAATATTTATATCTTCTTCAAACTAGTGGGAATTTTACTTTAATATCCTATTTTGAGAAAGAAATGATTAACTTAGAATATGAGGCTAATCGGCAAACCAGTGTATTTTTAAGACAACTGTTCAATGATATACGATTCCTTTGAGGTTTTCTATTAAAAATTAATATACCTGATCAATGACAGCCCAATAATTTCCACCTATTTCAGGGAAAAAACAACCAAACATGAGCTAAAGGCAAATAAAGACATTCCTGGTGATATTGACTGATCGGAAATAGAGAAAGGAGTCATATTTTTCTTTGTGGCAGCTTTGTGACAAGAAAACCTCTCATAATCAATACCACAACCTCAGCGAGGAAGTTAGCCTGTGAAATACGACCAGCTGTCGCCCTGAACATAAAGACCCTTTGTCACACACGCTGACGATTGTCTTTTACACTTTAGACGGATGTGTAACATTTTATTCTCGCATTATTGAGCTAAATGTGTTGAATTCAAACACAAAACACACCATTGTAGTGGCTCTAAACTGGAAGACGTTAGTCACTTTGGACCATTAGTGCAGGAGGATGCTAGCTCGGTAGCTAACGCTAGCTGAAGCAAAAAAATAGTTAGATGCTTTAAAAGCCAACCTGAGGAAAATTTGTGATTTTGTTAGTGTTTTAACAACAGATATTACTGACCGAGAGGACTCCTCCGAGAAGCCGCCGTCCAGAAGCCGGACTTTACAAAAGAGGACACCGTTAACAAAAGGGACCGACGACAGCTCGTCCAGCTCAAAGTCCACCTTGAACTTAAATTTCTTCTTTTTCATCATCATTAAATCCATACACAGGCTCAGTACGGCTGAAACGATGCTCCAATCTGTGACATTACAGCCTCATTGTGTTGTACAGATTCAGTGTAGTGTTGTTATGGGAGGATGAAGCTGCTGCTCACAACAGTCCGTCAGAACACACACCGTGCACACACACTTCCGGTCGAGTCACGGGTTTTCAAAGTAAGATTTTTTATTTTAATTAGTTTTATTTGTATTTGTATTTTTATGTGTGTGTAGCAGTGGAAAAACGTGTGTGGACACCCTGTGTATTTGTGATATATTGCATTAAGAATCACTCTTAAGTCATTGAACTCTGCCAAATATTGCGCCATTCTCCAAACCCACACTCTTCCTTCTGCTCGTGCTCTTTTCCGTCGAGGTCAAAACTGGAAGTTTCAGCAAAATAATGCCCCTTGAAACACATCCAGGGCATGACATGTTGAAACTGTCACTTCATGATAATTGTTTGTTTGAGATTGTGCAAAATCTCAAGGGTGTCTGAAAACTTTTTTCAACAACTATATGTATGTATTATTTTTTTCTCTCACTCAGATTACTGTCATCACAATGAATCCATGTTTGAGCATATTAGTGAAATAAATGTAAATGTAAAACATAAGATGTTGCAAGAATGAAGTTTTATTTTGTTGATTTAATGTTGTGAGAGAGCATGTGCTACACTGAAATAAAATGAACAAAATAAGCATTCAGTCAACAAACTAAAAAGAGCAGAATAATAAAGAAAATGATCAAGAGCTAGCAAAATAAAGAAGAAAATTATAAATTTAAAAAGTAATGAAGAAAAGAGGACAACAATAAGAAAAAAACTCTGAAATATATATATATATATACTAAAACTTCTCTAAACTGCACTTTCCTTAGCTCCTAAAATGCTCTTTTCCAACTGTAATTCACCGTTGTAATGTTATAATATTTAGAAGTCAAGAGATTTTCAGATCATTTTTACAGCAGAAAAAGAAGAGGCTTGTGTACAGTTTGTGTCATGGGGCTTTTAGTTGGTGACTTGTTTGTTGTTGACATTTAGCCCTGACTAACAGGCCTGTCCCTGTAGGATCAGATAAAGTATATTTATTCAGCATGGCTTAAAGAGCCTTTGAAAAACACAGAAGATGAAATTCACATTATGTTTTCATCAGTTTTCCTTCTGTAGTATCATGCTGAAAATGTGAGACAGCCTCTGCTTTATGAAGTTGGAAAATTCTGCTCCTGATTCTTAACATTTTTTTGGCCATTTTAGATTAGCTGGATACACTTTCACATTGATATGGACAAAACTATCTAACAAATATAAAAGAGTCACATCTACAGAACCTTAAACATATACAGCAGTAAAATATATCATACAATGATGCAGTAATGTGGACCCAAAACATCCTAAAACACTGGGACCATTTAACTGCATAGTCACTACTTTCTTTCATGTGTTAAGAAAACTTTGCCAGTAATTTTACTTTTTCAATGTAATGCTTAGAGGATTAGTATTTTTATTAATTTCAACCATCAATGCTTGAAAACAATCCTTAAGTAAACGTTACAACTCAATCTATGTGTGGCTGAAGCTTCTACCTATTATCTTCTCAAAAGACAGGAAAATAATGCATCAAAATACAATCAGAAAAACTGAAATGTAAGAGCTTTGTTTGACAGAAGTTAATTTTGCATGCCATTGTGTTTGGGCTTTTAATAATGAAAGATAAACATTGAACATTCAGCTGAACTAATACTTTAGTTATGAAGTGCTATGTAGGCGGATGATCAGGGATGACAACAGGAAGCTTGACCGGAGTCCAGACCAGGAGCCCGCCTCCTGTCTTTACTGCCCCCTGGTGGTCAGACTGAGCACCAGCAGCACTGATTGAACAGCTTAGAATGATACAGTGAAGAAAGACAGCTGCCGTTATGTAACATTTGTCTCCTCCTTGTGGTCTAATATTGGCACAACTTTGAC
>JAPTYQ010000019.1:2582098-2593787 GCA_029814465.1 Ostorhinchus cyanosoma
GTAATATGCATGATGTAAAATGCTGATAAGATAAAGCTGCCTGAAAAAAATAATAAAATGATAATAATAAAAAAAAATAAAATCTCAAACTACATTGCTTGATGATTTGATGCTTTAGTGTGTACTGTTTTTGCTCTTCAGTATAAACCTCCTCCTATATCTATATCTTGATATTGATTTATCTTGAGGGCCAGTGTTTTTTTCCTGCGTGCAGACAGATGAAGACCTCGTGGCAGTGCCAGCCTCACCTTATCTGGGTGGACCACCAGGACGGCTTTACGATAGACCTTCTTGACCTGTTCTGGGGTAACCAGGTCAGCCATGCCCACGGGCTTCCAGCGCGTCTCCCCCTCCCACAGCACCGTATGCATGGTGGACAGAAGGGCACGGATGTTACGCTCCTTACCCTCGATCCAGTCCAGAATCTGGGACACACAGATCAGACAGAAAGATTAACCAGCAACCACCAGATCTGGAACAATTATGAGCAGAAACACTTTTACTTTGGCTCTGATCTAATGTTTTAAATGAGTAATTATTTCATAGTTTGATCAGGAGAGACCTGCTTAATTAACCCTGGGATAAACAAAAAGGGTTCTGAGTGCACTATCCTACTTTTGGGAACTAGTGAATTGCCTCTATTGTGCTACTCTGGACAATGTTGGACACACAGATGGCAAATAAATAAATAAATAAATTAACACAATGAATGATCTTCACACACCAATCTAACAAAATATAAATATGCAAGAACCAAGGCACTCCTGCTGTTTCTCAACAAAACAGAAAGCATTAGGTACATTTACTCAAATACAGTGCTTTATCATTTTACTGTATTTCTATTTAATGTCACTTTATTCTTCCACTTCACTACATTTCAGGGAAAGTATTGCTATTTTTTCCACTCCATTCGTTTGACACTTGTTATTTTTTTTTTACATAAAAAAATATGAAGTTACCAAACTGGAGCTGGTTTTCAGACATGTCAGCGGATTCTATAATAAATATGAAATAAAATAAAAGTATGAACATTTTACAGCTGTGTGTCTCTGCTCCTTTAAGACACAAAATGTAAGGGTTTTTTTACCAAGTCAATCTAGATCACCTGGTGTGTCAAATTGTGGAGAAACACATGAAAAACATGACATGAAACAAAGACACAGTGCACCCAAGGGGGAAGAAATGAGTGCAGATCTGCCTGTTGGTCTGTATTGTTGTGCCTTTGTTATGCAGTATGTGTGTGGTCCTGCTGTAAACAAATTGCACGTTTGGGACAAAGAATAAAATTGATTCTGACTTTGATGATTCAAAGCAGTAACACGCTGATGATGATCATGGTGGTATCAGGTGTACCTTTATTTTTTCGGGGTCCATCTCTTTGGCCATCTCCTCTTTCCTCATCTCTGCTATAGTCCTGGGCCCTCTCTTCTCTTTGGTCCCTGCAAAGCCCTGACCGGACAGCAGGTCATCAAAGTTGGCATCTGAGGCCCTGGGCTTTGAACCTGCAAAGAAAGAAACACAAAGATAAAAAAAAAAAAAAAAAACCTACTTTACATTTACTTTATTTTTTATTTATCCTTTATAGCTTTACTAAGCCTCCAATAAACCTCGATTTCTAAGTTTAAAAACATAAAGAACTGTAAAATGGTGTTTTCTTTGTCTCTATAGACCTAAAGGTGAACGTGGTCTTTGCTTTATATTCCAGATTATATATTTATTCACATTATGGTTTAATGGAGAAATGTGTTCCCTTAGCACTCCCTACTGGCACTATACGGTATCATTTTTACAGAATGTCCTAGACCAGGGGTGTAAAAAAAAGACCCACAGACCAAAATCAGCCCACAAAGGGTCCAATTGAATGAAGATATAAACAGTCAAGGGTGTCAAAATGATTTTAGCTAGGGGGCCACATACAGAACAATTTGTTCTCAAGTAGACCAGATCAGTAAAATACTATAATAATAACATGTAAATAATAATGACAACTCAAAAATGTTCTCTTTGTCTTCGTGTGAAAAATAAAATTACATAATAATGTTTACATTTACAATCTATCCTTTCACAATAAATGGAAAAATATGAACAACATGGGATATTTTAAGAGAGGTAAATACAATTTTAACAATATTATGCCTGTGGGTAAATGTTTAGTGTATTTCTAGATCCACTGTGATCTGTAAGTTGTAATGCACATGTGTAAATGTGAAGCTGAGGTAGAACATTCTTAACATTACACTTATTTTTTTAAAGAAATTTCAGGAGGTTTGTGGTTGTTCATGTTCTTCACATTTTTAAAGGTCAATTTGTAGATGTAAACATTTTAATACTGTAATTTTACTTTTTTTATTGTTATTATTTCACTGGTCTGGTCCACTTGAGATCATATTTGGGCTCTATGTGGCCCCTGAACTGACAGGAGTTTGACACCTGTATCCTAAACTTTGTACATGTGTGATCCAACCTAAATAACACACAACATCTCAGCTCCTCTTCCTCCTCCTCCTCCTCACCCATGCTGGCCTGTGCTTTGTTTCCTGCGCTGGGTGAGCCTCCTCCCATGGCGGAGAAGCTGACGTTGTAGTTGGGTCTGTTCTGGGGCGACGTGTGAGGCATGGAGGTGTGGCTGGGGCTGGGCTTTGGCTGCGGGGTTGGGCCTTGTCCTTGGGGTTGCCACCCTCCAGCGGCGCCCCCACCAGGCTGCCATGAGGGAAACCCTGCTCCTGTGTGGGACTGCCATGCTCCTGTGTGCTGTGGGGACGGGGGAGGCCGGGACGGGGAGCCCATAGGGGGGAAGGAAGGGGTTGTTCCTGTAGGGGTGGTGGGCTTACTGGAGAACCCAGAACCTCCTGTTGGACAGAAGAGAGAATCTAAGTAATGGCACACAGAAGATTAAGAAAATCAACTCTTCTGATTGTATTCAGTCATCACATATAATTCAATAAATAAATAACAGTAACGGTATGCATTCATTCATTTTCCTCGAGAGGGTCTTGGGAATGCTGGAGCCTATCCCAGCTACCAATGGGTGAAGGTGGGGGGGTACATCCTGGACGTGTTGCCAGCTCATATACAAATAAACAACCATTTACTCTCATATTCACACCTACGGGGGTTTTAAATTGAGTAGTTGATCCATTAAAGTGAATCATTTTGGACCTCAGAGGAAAGGTTTTTTTTTAGTCTTTCAACAACTAACCTCCAAGACTTCCTCCCAGGTTTCCGATGTCAGCGAACGGGTCCAGTGTGTTTGGCTTGGTTTGGTGGGTGGGGGTACTGTGGACTGAGCTGGTGGGGCTAGTAGTGGCCGACCGACTGCCCACGCCAAAGCCTCCCCCTTTATTTAAAAAAAAAAAACGGGCATCAGAGAAATGCAGTGGAGTAAAAAGTTCTGAGAGACGTATATAAGATAAGATAAGATAAGATAAGATAAGATAAGATAAGATAAGATAAGATAAGATAAGATAAGATAAGATAAGATAAATCCTTTACTAGTCCAACAACAGGGGAAAAAAAAGAAATATGGGAGAAATTACAAACCTACATATTGCCAGATTAAAGTAAAGTGTTGCTGGTGTTGGGGTTTTTGTATTTCCCTGTGTTTTTTTTTTTTTTACCTGTGCTTGTTGTTGCAGGCCTGTTCCAGTCCCATCCTCCCATGGCATTTTGCTGCTGAATGTTGACAGTTGGGGTTGTGGGTGGAACGGGAGAACTCCGTCCTATTGAAAAAAATGAAGCTTTGTCAACATACAGGTTTGACAAAACACACTGTGAATGGGAATGAGTGACATAAACCAACGCAGCCGAAGACAATAATAGCAGGTCTGACTCTCATGAGAGGCGTTGATGGAGCTGAGGAAACATCTACAGGGTGGGTGAAAAGTAACGAGGCATTAGAAATGACTTATAGAATTTTTAGCATCACTGAAGTCTTGACGAAAATTTTTATTAAACAGACAACACTAATGGGGATTTCATACTGTCTTATTGTTTTATTTCTTATTCACAGATTCAGGAAGTTCTCTATGATACCCCAGAAAATGTTCTTCAGAAGGTCATTCATTCCATCTCTGTCTGTTTGAGGAAACTGGTTTACGCCACCGGTGCTTACGTTGAAATATGAAGATTTACTTTCCTGTTCCCATGTAATACAGAACATGTATCATTTGTTTTTATAAATTTGTAAGACAAATATGGATTTTAGTATCAACTTTTAATGCCTTGTTCTGTTATACATAAAAGGTTCATTTAAATGTAAAAAAAAAAAAGTGCAAATCATTTATTCTTTTGTTTCATAGATCTTCAACGTGTGTTTTAGCTCTATCTAGTGGTTAAATCCGCTAGTCCTAGCCAATGCGAATCATTTTAAATAAAGTTCATTTGAACAGGAAGTAACAATGGTACAGAAAATGATGTTAGCATGCAGCCTATGCTGTCCCTGAGACCACTGTTTTCTTGTATTGTGAGGTTCCATTGCTGGTATGTATTATCTCTATGTGTTGTACAACTTAACCTTTATTTTGTAAATCAACTTTAGTTCTAAACAATACGATATTTTACTGTAACTGTGACAATGTAAAGTGCTAATTAAACGCAAATAACAGGATGGTCAAAATGGCGTCCACAGTGTGGGACATATGGTTCTGATATTTCCATGTGTTAGTGTAGGCAATGCAGTTTGTACGTTATGCATCAGAAAGCTTTTAGTAATTGCAATATTTTTATGCCCGCCCTTTCCAGTTTCACCCTTTTGAGGGTCATTAAACCTGATGAGACACACTTCAGAGTCTAGAGGTGTTATTAGCCACGATAACCATAACAGCATTTACCTAGTTACTTTTCACCCACCCTGTAGACTAACAGCTGATAGCAACTGACAGCTATTGCCCTTTTAAAACATTTGAGAATGTTTTCTGGTTTGGTTCTGGCTTCAGAGGTTCACAGCCAACCTTATAATCCATATTATACGCTAATCATAATGTATACAGATGATTTTGTTCTTGTTTTACTTTATTACGTATGAACCCCAGAGTCTGTAAAGGTCTAAAGTCTAAATCTGCAGAAATGCTGTAGCCTGTTCAATCGGCTACAAGCCAAAAAATTCTGCAACTCAGGAACAATCCATGCTGAAGGTGAAATGTCAAGCCTGTGCAGTGTCTATGCAGGGGTAATGAAATGGACTGCAGCCCTTATCATGCAAACTCAATTCAGTGCCAAACATACAGCAGTGATAAAAAACAGTCATCTATTGCAAAGCCAGTGTGTCAGCAAGCAATAAGGACAGGCAAACTGTAAAAAAGGAGAAATGAGTAGCGTATAAAAGCCAACATATCCAAACATTCAACCCATCTGTGAAAGCCCAGGGCACAGCGGTAGATGTGCAGACTCAATCCCAATCTCCACCCAAAGGCCAAATCACAATACTCGAACAGACTTCATTAATGTTACTGAGTATATGACACTAACTCAACAATGCCAAAATATGTTTCATCTACTGTTGTGCATTTGGGACTTTTTAATCATAGTTTTTAATTTTACATGTTCTGGGCTCTTGTTTTATTGAGTTAAGGAGAAGTAACTGTCGGATTTAGTTTTTTTTTGTTTTTTTTTACCGGTACAGCTTCATTAGACAGAAATGAAAGAAATATGTATACACAGCCAGGCCAAAAAAACAGTCCCTACCTGGATTTAACCAACAAATATTTCAGATTCTTCCATTGATAATAACTGCACTGATTAATATCTTTCAGTTCTTTCACTCTTTCCGTGAGGAGCTTCTCAATTCTTAAACAATCAAACATCAGTTCAATAGAGAGCATGAAGATTGAACAGGGTTTCAATGGATAAAGGTCATGTGGTCTGATGAGTCCAGACTGACCCTGTTTCAGAGTGATGGTCCATCAGGGTGAGAAGAGAGGCAGATGAAGTGATTACCCATCATGCCTAGTGTCTACTGTACAAGCCTGTGAGGGCAGTGTAATGATCTGAGGTGGCTTCATTTGGTCAAATCTAGGTTCAGTAACATTATATGGTCAGAACAAAGGAAATAAATGTTGTGACTGTGCATAACATTTGTAAAATGTCACTGGGAATACATTCTATGATCAAAGCCAAAGGCGATCCAACAAAACGAGTACGCAACTATGTTTCCGACCAGACTGTGTAGAATATGTTTACATTCCTCTGAGTTTGTGTGTTTATATGCCATATTAAATCCTTGTTAATCTAGTGCTACTTTGGAAATGTAGGGCACCAATATATTTGCTTGTTTACCATTATTTTAATGCCTTTGGGGCTTCCAATCATAAACATGTGTTTGAAGTCAGAGCGCTATGAACTGTGGGTAATTTCTTCAGGCAGAGGTTCCAGAAATGCAAACTACAGACAGTGGCCATAAACAGCTCAAATGTTCTCATGACTGTTTTGACAGTGGGACAGCTATTATAGGGTCTCAGATTTAACAGGAATTTGCCTCAAAGTCTGTGGGTTTGTGAGCGTGGACACTGGGACCGAGTCTGTAACGAGCCTTACCCTCATCATCTGGATTAGATCCTTTAAATGGTTTATTATATTATAAATGCTACGTAGCAGTGTGCAGCATGCCTTACCCAGGCCTGTAGGCTGTAGGGTGGGTGATGGAGAGCGAGCAGCATGCAGGAAGGGGTCTGGTTGCCCCACGTTACCTGGTCCAAGGAAAGAACCCATCATGTCCTGAGGCTTAGGCATGGGCCCCGCCCCAAAGGGATCGAACGCTGAGGCAACAAAACACAGTTAAGATGAGTTAATGTGTTAAGTGATCAACAGGGGGTTTATGTGACACGGTACCAGCTCAACTCAGTTCGACTCCAACTGCCTTTTTGGTTTTCCATTAGGTTTTCTTTGGTGTCACCTCCATCATAATGCAAAATATTGTATAATATCTATGGCAGGGTTGTCAAACTCCGGTCGTCGATGGCTGTTACCCTGCATGTTTTGGATATTTCCCTCTTCAATCACACCTGGAAGCCATTCCATCATTATCAGGCTTCTGCAGAGCATGATGATGAGCTGATCTTTAATTGAACCAGGTGTGATAGAAGAGGGAAAGATGTTAAACATGCAGGATACCGACCCACGAGGACTGGAGTTTAACACCTGTGATCTATGAATTTAAAACAGATTTTCATGCCCATTTTACAGTCTGTCTCATGGCCATACTGGTAAAAACTCATGACTCCTACAGTTTAGGAACATTGATTTATTTACTGCACCGCCTTGATTCCCACCGTTCTGGGTCATTTCTCACCAGGGGGTGCAAAGTTAGCAAAAACTGGTTCCTAATTTCTGTATAAGTTGTCGGGTTGGAACAAGGAACTGAGTAGACCAACGTTACTTTCTGTTCAGCTTGGACATTTCACAGACACATTTAGACACAATACAGCAAACAAGCTTATGGCAACATAACTTAAGACCTACCATGTCAAATTTAAGACCTTTTAAAGATTTTTTTAAGATATTAAAAGTAGAAGAACCCTGATCGTGACCTACACTAAATGGAATACACTACCTATCCCTCATACATTAATACATAAATACAGAGTAAATATGTTGTTTTACACAAAGCACTGCATCATAGTCATCTGTAGATTTATTATTGCTAATGATCCTTTAGAATCTGGGTTAAATTCATCCACTTTATCAGCCAAAATTTGTTTAATGTGCTTTTCTGACACAAGCAGGTTTTTATGATATTGAGAAGTATAACTATAATGATCAGATACATTTTATTAGCACTAATCTATATTATCCAAATTTTCTGCTATAGGGGAGAGCAATAAGAGTTGTACAATGATCAGATTATTACACATTGATCAACATATTTATTAACTTAGATGCATTAAAATTCCATAACTTGGTAGACTTTAAAACTGCACAGGTAATGCATAAAGCACAAAATAATTTACCTTCAAAAGGGATTGTTTTTGTTTCACTTTTTCCCTACATTTAGCCTTTCACTATTATTACTTTATCCTATGCATTTGGTATTTTTAAGTGAGAATCAGGTATTTGTGTGACTTTTTCACCAAAATGTATCATTAACTGAACTTAACTGATTATATAAGAGACGGAAACCAAAAGTGGGCAGTAGAGGCAGGTCATTGTGCAGGTACCATGTGGTGGAAACCCATCAAATGTACACTATATGGACAAAAGTATATGGACACGTTGAATTCAGGTGTTTCATTTCTAACAGGGGTCTGGGATACAAAACAACAATGACAAATTTATAGGTTTATACTGTGATGAGTTTAAATCGACTATCATTTTATATGTTCTACCCCTAATTTTCTAAAATATTTCATGTGCTCTGGCTGTAATTAATAATTTTCTACCACAACGAACCATCTACTTTCTTCACATCTCACTTATGAAGAAAAATAGCCCATAAAATTTTAAATATTGATATTTATATTTCAAATCATCATGAACAGGACATCTTACAGCTGTAGCCATGGTGTGTCCCAATAGTTTGGTCCGTATAGTTTATAAACATCAATATTTCCATAAAGTTAAATTCTTTCTTTTAATCCAGCTTTAAGTGACTAGGCTTCTCTGTCTGGATTCAGACCTGGTGGGGCAGGAGACGGGCAGGGCGAGGCAGTGTTGGGGACTACTTTGTGTGGCGTGGACTGGGCGGAGGAGGGGCCACTGGCCGGCTGTGGTGGGGCCCCGAACAGGTCCCCAAGGAGGTCTGTAGTCGCAGCCGCCGTGGGCTGGGACGAGGAACACGGTGGATTGATCCCCTCCCCATCCAGGCCTAGAAGGTCCACTTCCTGGGCAGGTGCGGGGGCAGCCGGCGCCGGCGCTGGGGGGTCCGGTTTCTGCGGCGCCGTGCTGGTGCTGCTTCGCTGGCTGGAGAGAGAGAGCATCTCGTCATCGGAGGGCTCGCTTTCTTCGCCGTGGCCCCGGCTGTCAGAACCTCCGTGGGGGCGACTCGGCTCTGCAGGAGGATAAAATAGAAAATAGATGGACGGAGGATGAGGAGGAGGAGAAATGAGGAGACAAAGGAAAAATAGAATATAAGAGAACATCAAGAAATAACGCAATGTGGAGACAATAGTGAGTGGACGAGATAACAAAGCAGACACAGGAAATTAATTGGGTAGAAGGCAGACACATTCCTATCAGTGAGTAACACGGAGTAGGTTAAGAGAAAACAGGGACAAGAATGAAACAGGGAACAATAAGCCACTACATAGGTTATCTCTACCACAAGCACAAGCTGTCGTCCTCATACGTCTGCGCTGGACTATTTTACTCTGCACACTTTGCAACCTGCCACTAGACTCTGCTTTTAGCTGATTGGGGGCGTTAAGGAAACAACCCAATAAATCTTCATTTACAAGAATCCAATCAATAAAAGATGCAGTTGCTTTTTAAACAGGATAATAAACCTTGCACTAAGCAGGTATTTGACTACCACTGCAATATGTCACTTTGGTAGAGCATGTTTATTTTTACCTACTTATATGGTGGTTAAGTGTTTTTTCGATTGAGCCTCCCTTAAACCAGACAGGATTCTGTGTTAATCTAGTTTTTAAAACGCATAAATAAGGGATGAGCTCTAGAGTAGTTGTTAATTCAGGTCCACAGACATATTTACATCAGATTCGAGTGAAAAGTTTCTACCAAAATGATATATTGCTTCATGACAAGGATGGGATTCATGTTGTTTCAGTTCAATCAATGCATATAGTTAACACAAAAGCCAATAACTGCCAGTAAAAATTATTGGTTTGTATAGTGAAAATTACAATACAATATAGTGGTTCATTTTCTCCTTGACTGAACTGAACCAAGTAGTGTTAATTGATGTGACTGTATTGAACACTTTCTCTAGTGGGTCTATGCTCTACTCTACTGTCTTACCCTCCAGATCCAAGCCCTCCATCTCATCTTGTAGGGGCAAAAGTGAAAGTCACATTAGTTTCTTTGTGTTTCTGATGGGAATGTGCATGGATGTGTTCTAGTAATGCCTTCATGAATGTGCAACCTACACATCAGCACATAGAAATGAGTGTATAAGCATGTATTTATGAGTCATTAACCCATAAAGACCCAAGCATCCACAGTCAACCAAAAGTATAAACTGATCTTATATCCTGATCCTCTCTACTTATACGTGGAAAAACCAAAAACAGTATTCTCAGTGTTCGCAGAAAAACATGCTGATGGTGGATCCTACAGCCTGAACAGATTGGGTAAGACTGTATTTCAATACGCTGCCCCCTCTGCATGGAATGCCCTGTGTAACAACCTAAATCTATCTGAACTTTTTATTACAGGTGAATTTAAAGCTATTTTAAAGGACTGTGAAATCAATGAGCTTGGTCAATGTAACAGTTTTTAAGCTTTTGTAACTATCGATTTGAAGTTTTTGCATTATGTGTTGATTATGTCTTGTCTTGTCAGAAACTGTGTGTTATGCTGCTTTTCTTGGCCTGGTCACTCTGGAAAAAGTGATTTGGAACCTCAATGAGCGCTTTTTTTTTACCTGTTTAAATAAAGGATATATATCTAAAAGGTTTAATCCTTTCAATGTACGTAAATAATTGGTGTAAAATGCAGTTTGTTGTCTTTTTATGGTCATTAGATATGACTCATATGGATGTTCACAGGCTCCGTAGTTACCGTGGAAACACCGTCATCTTCTACAACACTGATTCACCAGTAAAGCCCATAGAGTTTGATAAATAATAGTGGATAGACACACTTGTTTTTATGTTCGGTTATTGATATCTTTGCTGAAAACTCCCTTTTTCTTCTATTTTTTCTGTTTCTGATATAATAACCCTCAACTTTAATATGAGCTTTTATGAACAATAACAATAAATATAAGAAAATATCAGATTTTCAGTGAAAAAACCTAAAATACAGAAGATAATATTATGATAAATCACTTAAAGGTTAAATAGAGAAAAAATTCATTTGGGAGCTGTCACAAAATTAGTACTTGGGTCTTTATGGGTTAAGTTTTGATGAAAATGTGAAGAAGGAGTTTGGGACTGTCAGACATTTGGCAGTTCTTAACAGCGGATGTTAAAAACTTGATTTAGAGAGTGATCAGTGGTAGCTTATGATTAGGATTTGATTTCCGAGTAATATGATTAGTTTTATGTGAGAGCAGATGTCCCCTCCCCACAGTACCA
Organism: Ostorhinchus cyanosoma; assembly: GCA_029814465.1. NCBI lineage: Eukaryota > Metazoa > Chordata > Actinopteri > Kurtiformes > Apogonidae > Ostorhinchus > Ostorhinchus cyanosoma. The sequence goes on from JAPTYQ010000019.1 coordinate 2,593,288, forward strand.
GCGATAGCCAAGGCGTCCTGATGTTCTTGGTGGCAGGAGAAGAGCACATTGGGACTGAGGTCTTTACAAGGGAACTGCTCCCAAGGTGGCGTCAAGTCTTTCTGCTTGTCCGTCCCCTCCACCTCCACATCCAGGATCACGTGGAACAGCTGGGGATACTTCTCAGGAGAGTCACATGCATCCAGCTCTGGTCTGAGGACACAAATAACACATATAAGAATGTGGCAACCAGTCGATAGTTTGCTCTATAGACTAGCATCATGTGAAGAAAAATTCTTACTTGTTGAATTTTAACATGGTGGTTCCAGGAGCAATGAAGCCAGTGTGGAACTGGATCTGGAAAATCTGTGTGTTTGACACCTGAAAACAGAGGAAGAAGAAGTCTAATTCATAACTCAAAGAAGAGGTGTATTTACGGCCGCAGAAAAAATTATTAGACCACCCTTGTTTTCTTCAGTTTCTTGTTCATTTTAATGCCTGGTACAACTAAAGGTACATTT
>JAPTYQ010000019.1:2595273-2606868 GCA_029814465.1 Ostorhinchus cyanosoma
TCTTTTCTGTCTGTTTTAGTCACATGATACACACACGAGTTAGTACTTGATTGCATAACCATTGTTTTTGATGACTTGTGATGGGCTAATCATTTTTTCAGCGACTTCAGACATGTTAAAAACAGAGGAAAATGATCTAAATGAAATGACAAATGATCTACTAAACAATCTCTTACTGAAAGGTTTTATTGGAACAAAATCACCTACTACATACTAGAGTTATATACTCATTTAAAAATCCCAGATCAGAGACCAAACATCAACTTCACTAATGCTGTTTGTGATTTTTGCTGTAGATATCACTAAATATTACTCACTGGGCCTTTAAATTCTAATCTGACACTTTCCTCTCTGACATTTTCTGGCTTCGGTTCTGACTCACATGGCAAGATATAAAAATAAAAAAGAGAAAAATGGTAGCCACACCCTAACACTAATAGCTGATATTTCAACCTGAGCCAACAACAACATACCAGAAATGCCAACAGGCCTTTTTGCTGTTACATTTAACTGAAACATTCAATATCAGACTCTATCAGTAAAAAAACACAGCTAACAGTTTGGTCGCTTAAATGATGTTGGCTCTTAACCCATAAAGACCCAGTGCTACTTTTGTGGCAGTTCCCACATTAATTTTTCCCATAAAGACCCAAAAAGCCACCGGTGACACAAACCATCTACTGATCTAAACTATTTAATCCCTGTTGACCCATTAATCCTATCAATACATGTAAATAATTGGTGTAAAATGCAGTTTGTCGTCTTTTCATGGTCATCAGATATGGCCCATTTGGATGTTCAGAAGCTCTGTAGTTACCGTGGAAACACTGTCATCTTCTACAACTTCTAAAACCCATGGAGTTGGATCAATGACAGTGGATGGAGACACTGGGTTTATGTTCAGTTAATGAGAGATTTTGTTGAGTTTTTTCTGTTTTTGATATAATAACCCTCAACTTTACTCTGTGCTTTTACGAACATCTGCATGATTAGTAAATTAAATACAGGAAAATACATGATTATCAAAAACAAAAAGCATGAATACAGAGCATAATATTATAATAAATGGTGATAAATCACTTAAGAAAAGTTAAAATAAAGAGGAAAAACTCATTTGGGAACTGGCACAAAAGTAGCACTGGGTCCTTATGGGTTAAGCTATTTGTTACCACTTATAATATTATCCATTACATTTTGCATTTTTCACTGTAAAACATGTATTTTCCTATATTAATTTAGATGTTCGTGAAAATTCAGAGTAAATTCAAATGTTATTATTTCACAACAGAGAAAGCTGAAGAAAAAGTGACTTTTTCAGCAGAGATATCAATATCCGAACATAAAACAAGCGTCTCCGTCCACTGTCATTGATCCAACTCCATGGGTTTTATTGGTGAATCAATGTTGTAAAAGATAATGGTTTTTCCACAGTAACTACGGAACCTCTGAACATCCAAATGAGTCATATCTGATGACCATAAAAAGATGACAAACTGCTTTTTACACATGTATTCATAAGATTAGCAGATCCAATTTGGATCAGCAGATGCTTTTGGTCAAAAGTGGATGTTTGGGTCTTTGTGGGTTAAACAGCCGCTCTTGGACACAACACAGAGCTGCACATGAAGTCCAGTGTACCTTGGCCTGCAGACGTCCTCCGATGGTCGACCTCATGTGGTAAACAGAAACCACTACGTCTCCTTGTACGCTTACACCCAGAGGGAAGACCACCTTCCCCTCTTGGAGCCTGTGCTCTCTGGACATGCAAGAGGAAGAAACAGTGAGAAATGAGGAAATTAGGCAAGAAGTGGGAACAAGCACTTATAAGGAAGAAGACAGTTTTCATACATACACTGCTCCACTTCTGTTCTATATTCTCTTATTTTACTCCAAAATGCCGTGTGTCTGGGGCGTTAAACTTTTGCTTTGGGGACCAGTATCCAGCCTTTACCTCATTCTCTCATACTCCTGTGCAGTGGTGAAGATCTTGGTTTCTCCGATGAGGACGTCGCAGAATGGCCGGCAGCCGCTGCGTTGTTTGTTGAAACATGGGACGGGGGTCATGGTGAGGGCTTTGATGACTAAAGGCTTGGAATGGGGTAAACTGGGCTTCTCTGATACCATGCTACACACATAGCCGATGTATCTGTGTGGAGACAATGAAACCAAAACAAGACAAAGTATTGGAATTCAATATTTATATGTTTAGCACTTGGAGTCATGTAATTTGATTGTTTGCTTGTATATCATCTATCATTCACAAGCTAATCAATGTTAAAGGGGTTAGATGTGGTTTTAATGTTCCAACTCTCACCAGCAGGAGGAAGTCACGTAGTAGAACACAAAGAATCAATGCTATGGATCCACTGACTGTATCACTCAATGAATAAAGTATAAAGCTCAATGTTTACACACGTCAGTATTATGGTATCCTCAAGTTTTCTTCCTCAAACTAAAATTCAGCCGCTCATTTTAACAGTCGCTCAAAATAACAGTGCCGTGTCTTATAATCTTCACATGCTGCATCAGCTGATAGTTTACATTATAGCTCTGTTAGCTTAGCTCTGTTTTAGACAGAAAACAGCCACAGTAAAACGATCAATCACCTGTTTTCTGTACGGTTTGTGTTGTCAGTAGCTGCACTAAAGATCTGTTTGGAATCGAACTAACAGGATAATAGCAAAGATAATAACATCCCATAATTACTTTATACCTTTATAGGCCTCATAACCAAATTCACTTGTGTGGAAGAAACGCTGCCATTTCAACACTGAACTCCATTCTTTTTATTTACAGCTGTGTCCAATGGAGAGAACAACAGTGCTTCTAAAAACTTTCTTTGACTCTAAAAGTTGTTTCCTAATGGTTCTCATCCCATCTGTTCACTTTCTGATGCTTTGGTCATAGGCCCCCTGGTGTTAGTTTTCCTCATCATGGGAGGACAGCACAGTGGCTCACTACTCCCTCTAGTGGTCACACTAGAGGCCCATCAGTGTAAATAAATCCAGTTCATATCTTTACAATCAAATATTTGTTCATCTTTGGCAGAACTCCAGAGCTCTTTATTCAAAACACTCAAAAGATAAATTTAGGTCATTTTTTAATACTTGAAAGCAGAAAGACAATATAATCCCATAAAGCATAAAAAAGAATTAACTTATTATTCATAACACAGCAGCACAGTTTATATCAATCTAAGAGGCACGGTGCACTAGGAGAGAGGTGAAACACTCTGTTAAGTGTTCACATCAATTTAAGCACCATGAGTTGAGTCCAGAACAATGTTATTGCTGCCATTTCCATAAAATTGCACTGAAACGATAATGTATGGGAGAAATCTTACTGAAGCGTGGACTGATAAATACTACAGCCGCTGCACCAGCTGACAGGCTAATAAAACGCCCGTTCCTTAAAAATATGTCCGCACCGCAGCCAATAGATCCTGCTTATTCGGAGTAAAGTAATGACAGTCCTGTTTGGTTGTTCTGGGTTTATTTACTACTACTTGTCGTGGATTCAGATAGAAAGAGGAATAAGCTGGGTGTGTGTGTGTACGATCTATACAACCTACTGTACCTGCGGTGTGAAGGCCAGAGACCAGAACCTGGTCTCTTGGCACTGAGCAGCTGCATGGCAGGGATTGGGTTGTTGAAGAGGTGGCAGAAGCAGAACATGGCACAGACCAAGACGCCTGAAGGAGCACGACCATCCTAAAAACACACAACATAAGGGAACCACTGAGGATAAATGCTACAGATGTTTTTTGTTTCATCCACAGTGGACTTCTCCAATGTAACCTGAGCCGTGGGAGGATTTGCTTAATGTCGTTACATATTCATTTTTAAATAAGAAACATATCTGTCATCAATTAATCTCCCGTGTAATAAATGTCAGTGAGATTTACACAGCATTATAAATGTAATCCAGGGTCATGTAAGGCTACAGGGAGACAAAAACATTCTTGTGAACTGAAGCAAAAGAAAAAAAAATTAGAAAGGAACTGTTTGGCAGAGCTTATGCAAGACAGAGCAGTTTGCCAAGCCACAGCCAAACCACAGTAACTTGGCAATAACACACACTACCACATGCTGGTGTACAGTACTGTTGTCACTGAGTTAGAACCAATACAGAACGCAGTTTCCCTGAATATTTAAATGGTGGTTGTCGGTAAAAGTATGCACATTTTAAGACCTACTAAAAGTGCAACTAGTTGGCAGTTCTGTCGGGTTTTTGAAGCTTGGAAACACTGCTCATTTACTCATCTCTCATTTCAACTATGCTTGTGCATTGCACTAACATGATGGAACCATCAAAACAAGTCCCTGCACAAAACCACCTTCCCATGAACTGTGTAAATATAGGATTAAAGTATAAGAATAGGCAAAAGATGCATGTCATTCTGATCTGGTCTGCACTTGAATTAGACTGATAGCGAAGGTATGTGAACGTTCTTACCGAGCAGGTGATGACGCACACATTCTTGGGATTCTGTTTGAGCCAGTTGTGCATGTTCTTACACACAGCAAAAAGGTTGTGAAGGCTGGGGGCCTGACGAGAAGGCCAGTTACACTCTGAGACCTGGACAGGAAATGAGAGTGGGAGCAACAATGAAAAAAGACAGGGAGAAAGAGTGGTAAAAGAACAGGAAATGTGCACAGAGAAATCGGGATGGAGCAAAGGAAGACAAATGCAAAAACACAGTGGAAAGATGGGAGGAAATGTGAAGGAACAGATTGGAAAAACAAGAAAAAAACAAGAGGGGAGGAAAAAAGAGGTGTAGATTAGCAACAGCACTGCTGCAGCAGAGCACAACAACAAAGCAGTTGCCATGATGAGTCATCTGCTAGAGATACAGCAACTTTCACAGCAGACAGGGAGCCATCTTGGCCATATGAACCCAACAGCTTGACTCCTCAGTTTCCCTGGAGTTGTCTGCCGAAGGGTGGCAGTCTTTCATCTACATACGTCCAACTGAGGGATGGTGTACAACACAACACTGCATGATTCATCCCTGCTGTCTTACAATAATTAGAGAATTACATGTAACAGAAGACATGTATGTCTTCAAAATAGGGACTACAACCAACTGTTTGACAAGACATTTAGATTCAAAGAGATGAAATGCTATTGCAATGCTATGCAACTATTAAGAAATTACCTAAAATTTTCTTTAGAACATTTATTTTAAAAAGCTGTAAAATTCTGCCAAAGATGCAAATGTATAGGACTGTGGAGAAATGAACTGAAATATTTACAATGCTGGGCCAGGGGATTTATGTGACCACTAGAGGGAGTAGGGAGTCACTCTACTAGTCTGAGGTAAACTGATGCCACTGAGCCTTTGACTAAAGCATCAGAAAGTGACCTGGTGGGATGAGAACCATTAAGAAATAACTTTTAGAGTCAAAGAAAGTGGCAAAGTGATAAACTCTAGAAGCACTGTTGTTTTCTCCACTGGACACAACTGTAAATGAAAAGAATGGAGTTTGATGCTGAAATGGGAGTGTTTCTTCTACACAGTGAGTTTGATTATGAGTCTCATGAAGGTACAAAATTACTATGTAATGTTATTATCTTTGCTAAGTTGCCGTTTGATGGTTCAAAGTGTTGATTCATTACTGGTTTTTGGTCCTAAGTGTGTTCTGTTACTACATAAAACCCCTTTAACTCCCTGTTTTTTATAGGGCACATAAAAACAAACTGGCTTTCGAATACTATTCTCATAAGTAGAAGTCATCAGTGAGAGTAATTTTTGTGCTATTTTAAAATTAGACTGAAAATGCTTCTCTGTAATACAAATAGCTGAAGTTACTCTGAAGTTATTGTTTTAGTTTCCCAGTGTGCTTCATTCCATCCTAATGCATCTAACAACAATTGTACTCATGGAAAAAGAACACAATTTAATTTTAGTCCATCTATGTGCAGCAAAACAGTTTTACATATCAGGTGGGGGTATTCAAGAACTAGCTGGGGGACCAAATAAGTACATAAGTAAGACACTCGACATGAAAACTTGATTGTATACTATATCAAGTTGTTGTAGGTTGTTTTATAGAAATCACTGTAGCTTTAATAACACAAGAGATGATAGGCTGATTTGGGGAAATCTAATTAGAGGCCTCCCTCAGGGTGGTTCCTCAGTTTTTGAGCCAAATGTAACATCAAATTAAAATGTCGGAACACCACAAATAGTAACTTAACAGTAAAAATGTTTCCATATCTCACTCTAGTGTTGTAATAATCATGGGAGTAAAAATGCTGCAGTGACCACTAACAACTAGGTGCCTACCAATAAATCAAGTCACGTCACTCACTCACCCTGTTGGAGAATTTGGCGCCGCGGTAGTTGCGCTGTGATAGGTTGAAGACAGTGTAGTGGTCGGCATGGCGACTGTCGAGGAAGGAGCGGATGTCCTCAACGTGGTTCTGGTATCCAATCTGTACAGACTCTGCTGGGTACGTCATAACTGAGAAAAAAACATCCATAAATTAGCTGATTTTTATACAGCAGTGCTTTACTTATAAACAGCAAAATGTCTTATCTTTTTCTATACTGATGCCCACAAAGTTGTAATAAAATATTTCTTCCTCTTTTCATGAAATGACTGTGACACTGTGATTTCAGAATCAGAATCAGAATGCGGTTTATTGTCATTTGGCATGTCAAGACAGTCAAACGAAATTCCATCTATTATCATTTATTACTGATAAGTAAAATGTAACTGGGACTCAGCATGTAATCATTGCACTAGGTCAAAGGTGACTACATTAGTGTATAAATTAGAATAAAAAGAGGAATACATCTCAAAATTGTTCCGACTTTATCCAAAAAATTGTATATCTGGCTACAGATGCACAGGTTTTTTTTATATAGCTTGTTTCACACACATAGGCCCTTCAGTTTATCTTTACATAAATCCAGAAGAAACTAAAAATAAAGTGGTTAAAGAATAATAGAAGTAAAAAAACATATAACTACATAAAATAGTACTAATGGAGAGTCATATAAAAATATATTAATATAATTAACTCTTTAAGCACCAAAGTCACAATATTGGGACAAGCAACATAACTGAATGAAACAGACAGTTTTTAGAAATGTTGATATCAAGATTGGATATTTGAAAAAAAAAAAAAAAAAAAAAAAAACTCAGGCACTTAAAGTGTTAACAGAGAAACGAGTTATTTCTACATTTGGGCCACATTTAAGATCTACTGGTTTGCTCCAGTTGCAAACAGTGTTGAGCATATCTATCAGTGGCTGCACACAAAGGATGATGGGAAAGGAAGCCCTCAGGTAGGAAATGTCCAGCCGTCCTCTGAAGGACACACTGCTGTTCTACACTCATGACTATGTAACACTGTGAGCAGTTTCATAATAAGAGACGGGACGGGGAGGAAAGCTGAGGCTGCAGGTGTCTACATTCATCTGTTTACATCTTAAATTAAAACCATATGCACATATGTTTCAAAGTTAAGTGTCATCGTGGTTGTAAAATGGGTTTTAGACTTATCTACTACAACCCAGAATAAAAATATTACAGTGTAAGCATACAAGGTTGTTATTGACACAAAAGGTTTATGAGCTTGTACATGTATTTACCTATGATCCTGGATGTGATGTATGCAATATCCAGCTCTCCTTTAGTGTACCTGAAACAAGAAAAACAACGTTTAGATTAATGTAGGAAAAAAATAGAACAATAGTCCAGAACAAGAGCAGAGCCACAAACAGATCAGTTTACTAAAATCAGTTTACAGATGATCATGACAAAAAGTGATTTTACTGAGTAAACAGTGTGGGCTAGTATCACTGTGCCAAATTTCAAAGTTGCTGTTTAGTTTGTGTAAATGTGATACTAAAACAGGACTGTCAAACTCATTTCTTCCGTTCAGCTAAATTGGATCTCAAGTGGGCCGGACCTGTAAAGTAATAGCATCATAATCTATAAATAATGACAACTTTTTCTCTTTGTTTTAGTGCAATAAAAAACATTAAAATATGAAAATGTATACATTTACAAACTATCATTTAACAAAAAACATATAAATAACCTGAAAAACTGAAATGTATAAAAAAAATAAATAAATAAGTGCAGTTTTAACAATATTATGCCTAAACTTCTCATTTATACGTGTGCATTACAAACAATGTTACACAAACATTTGGTAACAGGTATAATATTGTTAAAAAAATTGGAGTCTGGAAGTAAAATAAGAACAATTTTTGATGATTTCGACACCCTTGATTGTTAATATCTACAGTGTAATTTTTGCACTTCCCAGTTTTGGCCCCCGGGCCACATGTTTGAGACCCCTGTACTAAAATGTTTAGAAAGGAGACAATCCACTCTCCTGGCAGTTTATTTATTACTGGTTATTACAAGAAATGAAATGCATAAACATCTTGTTTTGTTTTTGTAATATTAATTGATGTATGAGCTCAATATTACACATGTGTTTTTATCAGTTATTGCCAGCTATTGTCAAAAATATTTCATGTCTTGCTTGTATTTTGTGTCGAACGCAGGGAAGAAGAGTTCTTACAAAAGAGTTCATAAGTAAATAAATAAATAAATAAATAAACAGAAACAGTTAAAGCAAAAGGTGAAACTACCACCGAATATTTAGTAAATGATCTAAATACTATGGTACTATATCACTGCAGATATTTAACATCAGTAAAAGGTCATTTTGAATGGGCCCAGTTTATTATGTTCTACCATTTAAGAGTTTTAACAGCACGGATAAATTATACACTGTACAGAGTTTACAGAGGGATATGCCCAGTCTTGTCAAATTATTGTACCAAAACTACCTCAAGGCAGTGTCTCATCCTGAGCAACAAGAGGCTTGATACTGAACAAAATCAACACTATACAATCCTATGCAAAAGTCTTAGTCCACCATTTGCTTTACTGTTGTTGTTGTTTCAGGGTTGAAATGAGCATGCATATTTATTTCTCATTCTCATTTCTTCAGATGCGACAAGAAAATACAGGAAAAATGTGCAAAGCCTTAAAAGAGACACAAAAAATGTAGCTAAATGTGTTGTAAAGGTTAAAGTCACTATTTATTGTGACCCCTGACCCCACGACAAGAAGCAGCACAAACAATTAGAGACATATGGCATGTTGAATGAAACCTGGTATAAAAGGTCTGAAAATTAATGCAATAAATCTCATACTGTCTGAATAAAAGGGTTAAAGACATGTTAAGGTCACACTAAATATGACAACTTTGGTTTATATGAGGTATTTTCTTCCCTGAAACCTTTGTTTTTACTGCTGCACATACTTCACATATATTCAGATTGGATCTTAATACAGAGACTGATTAATGCATATGTGTGGTTATTAGAACTTTACTAAACACATTTAATATTGAACTAGGACTTTTGCACAGCACTGTATATTGATATATGTAGAAACCTAGAAATGCTCATGTGTATTCAAAAAAATACTAAAAAAATAAGAAATGTTTCATTTCATTTAATAGTTTTAATGTAGAATCATCATGTTTAATTCATGAATTTTCATTAATTGTGTAATGCTTTGTGGGGTTGAGGTGGAGCTGAAGTTAATCCCAGCTGACAAAGGACAAAGGTGCGTTAAGCCCTGGACAGGTCACCCATTCATGACAGGTCATGTTTAATTTAATGATGGAGCAGCTGTATTCCCATCAGTCTGCATGCATTATCTGTATTTACATCCATTATATATTTTACCAAATAAAGCAAACAGATTCTTTGGCACTATACAGCAGTGTTTTAACCTTGGGGTTGGGACCGCACATGGAATTTAAATGGGGTTGCCTGAAATTTCTAGTAATTTATGAAAAAACAAAAACTTACAAATAAAAAATACATGGTCAGTAGAGAGAAAATCACAATTAATAAAAGACATGACAAACTGTGAATGTGAAACTAAAACACTGTAGTTCTGTTTATCTGTCACATGTTCAGTGGTTGGTTTCAGATGCTGCAGCTCTTTCATAATTCATAGTTTATTATTGTTTGTTCTGTATTAATTGTCAACCTTGCAAATACAAGCTGGACTGACTGTCCATATCCTGACCAAAGAAAATACAATTCTCAATTTGTGCAGTGATCTACACCTGGCTTTTCTGCCTCTGTCCAGAATGATATACATTATATAGACTAAATGTCAACTAAAATTCATGTATATTTGCAGTATAGTATAGTATCGTATCGTATAGTATAGCAAACTATTACATGATCAAAAACAAATATATTTTTGTATTTTTATTTTGTATTTGCAAATGTCTCTGTTTTGAATGTCTGAGATCACCAGAAATTTGTGACGTTAAAATGGGGTCACGAGCCAAAAAAGGTTGGGAAGCACTGCTATAGAGAGTCACATTATCTTCATAATTATCCCTCTTGAAAACTCATATCATTTTAAGGAGATACATAAATTAATGTCTAGTATCCAACAGAATCTGGTTTTCACAGTCAGTGCATCAGGATTCATGTCATGCACATACAAGCGATTACAGTCAACAGGCTTCAGAGCAGAAGCATCTATGCGTAAGTTGTCTTCTTTCAGCCTCACCACTCTGGGCTGAAGTGCCTGGGATCAAAGTAACACCATATGTGAATTCTTCATTTGAGAGGCGAGGCCTTTCATTGCCAGATTTAGCTATTCCATATGGAGCTGCAGTGCACACACAAACACCCACTGCTGCTGGATTACAACTTATCTACACTACACAACAGATGAGAGAGCACACAGCATGACACAGGTGCAGAGTGGGGTTTTGTGTGAAGAGTGCAATTTGCTTCAGTATACCGCAAACTCAGAAAATGCCTTTAAAGCGATCATTTCTGTGTCCATACCCAGCAGCTCAAGCACTTCAGCTACCCAACATAGATCCATTCTGTTTAGAGCTGTACTGTTCCTACAATCCACATCAGTGTGCTAATGTGTGTCCAACTGAGTTGAGTTGTTTCCTACTGTGAAAATCCAGTGAGTCAGTCTGATCTACACTAGTCATCTCTGTGTGGTCATGGATGAATGCCATATGGACTCAATGAAGTCCTAGACCAGGTTATGTAATGCAGTACTGTCCAACTAGCCTGCTGCAAACTCAGAGTAAGCTCATCAACTCTATCTTGGGATTTTCTGCAAATTTAGGTCCAGGTGTTACCATAAATAGCACTGCAGTAAAGCTTAGAGTAAATATGAACATATCACAATAGTACTAGATATGGCGTTCTGCGAAATAAATAAATAAACACAAACAATGCAGAGAGGAACAGAATGTGGGAGTCGACTGCCACTGTGTCGACTGAACGCTCTCATTATAACGGAGCGATATCACAGTTCAGGTTTCTATTTTAATCCAAGTGTCCCAAAGTGAAATGCAAATGGAGGTTCCACAGAGTGACAGGAATGGTGTGTCAGAGGAAAGGTATTATCAAAGCAAGAAAACACATAATGTGGTATAAGCAGACATATAGTTTATTTGTGGTGCAAAAAAAAAAAGATTTCGGGAGGGGAGGGAAGGGAAGGGAAGGGAAGGAAAGGAAAGGAAAGGAAAGGAAAGGAAAGGAAAGGAAAGGAAAGGAAAGGA
>JAPTYQ010000019.1:2693324-2705150 GCA_029814465.1 Ostorhinchus cyanosoma
ACTAGAGTTTGACATTCCTACCATAGCTGTATAATCTGTCCACTCGATAATCCTGTGCAGTGTTTGGTATCTGTATGTCCAAGTGATCCTGGACTGTGCTGCATTGTCGCTCATATATTAAACAACAGGTACCCTCTGGAGCTCCATAATATATCATTTGAGGATCATCATCGCAATGTATGCGTGTGTAATAGTCACATCGCAGGTCCTGCAATGTAGGAGGCAAATGAAGTCCATGTATTCTCATCTAATTTCAACCTGGGCACCTGACACACACTTTGCAAAGCAATCCACCAATCACAGTTGTTCTTAATCAGTTTGCCGAAACAGACCACACCCTTGCACATGTAGTGAGACACTAGCAACAACATTGTAAAATGAGTGAAACGAACAAGAGAAAATCACTGAAAACAAAGACTTGGGGCCTGTCCCAAAGTCCCCCCTTGGTAACTAGCACTCGTTTTGGAGTCCACTTCGGAATGGAGTCACAAGTGGTAGGGATTTCTACGGACACAATGGGACACTGACGTCGTCAAGTGATGAGGTCGCGTATATGCGGAAGTTGACAGTAAATCCAGCAGTACATTAATCCACATGATGACAGCCCGAAAACTACACCATGGTCAGTCAAAGAGATTCAGTCTTCGGTGGCTAACGTAAAAATTCAGACGAGACAACACGAAATGAGCGAGTTAATCAACAATTCCCTAAACAGAAGACACGGAAGTTCACACCGTCCTGCTTTGATGTTCACGTATAATAAAGTCAGTACTATCCTGTAATGGAAGCGCTCTCCAGGAATACCAAGTCGAGCTGAACCAGTACCAGTGGAAACGCGGCATTACATTTGTGCAATTCCTTTCCAGCTCCTGTTGACATGTTTACCATATGTTTACGGAGGAAAAATGGAAGTGTGGAAGTAGTCTGCATCCAAGCTGAGTCCGTTCAAAGGGGCAGAATGTCTACTCCCCCTCGATGCTAAAGAGAAATGGGACATCCTACCCCTAGGGAAAAGGATGAAATGTTGGGCCAAGGGGGGACTTTGGGATGGGCCCTTAGTGCCAAAAAGAAAGGCAATGTCACTTAACTGGAATTATTTCTGCTGCACGAAGGGAGATATTGCACCTGTCATCACAATAGGAGGAAGCATGACTAACTGAGCATTTACGTCAGCACCACACAGCTATTATGTCCTCTTGAGTATTTTTTCATATCGCAGGGTTATAAAAAATCTGAATCTCAGTTTTTTCCAATATTGTGCAGCCCTAGTGCCCATCAATGCAGATTTCACTCTGATTTCCCATAATTCCAGTGGATAGGGCAGGTGCTTGCCTCTCAGTTGTTGAAAGTGTCTATGGTTGCATTAATGCATGTGGCTCAGGGCTGATTGCTGATGATTGGCCCGTTTGCCTGTGACATCAAACACAAAATCATTACCTCTCTGACAATATGACCACAATGATGGTTTCAAACTGCTGCACACGTCAGTCAACGACAGACATGCAGGTTTTTGTGGAAAGTATTGTGAGCCCTCATCAGCACTCATCCACATGAGTGCCAAAATCGCCACAGCTTCTGTGTAACAGAGATAATGTCTTGGACATCTGTGTTGACATTGTGAGTTCTGTCAACATCACTTTTCTCCTGTTTTTTATTGCGGTTATGGTCTGTATTCCTTTGTGTGTTTGGGTTTGGCACAGTACTGATGTGAGTCATCAGGTTAATGGATATTGAATTTAGAGGCTCCGCTGATGTTTATTGAGATCACTACACAGCCAGTAGTTTGTCCTCACTTTGAAACACTTACAGACACACAAGTAAGCATCATAAATAAATATGGTTCAGTATGATGACCACACAACAGCCACCCTTTTTTTCTGAAAGTGTTATAAAGTAAGTTAGGGCCTAGAAAAACATAGTATCACATGTATTCAACGGAAGTTGTATCAAAAGCTATTCCACTATTTTTATGAAAAATGTGCTTCTTAACTGTAAATGGTAAAATTTAATGTGTTACTTATACAGACATCCCCACCCAGATGTAATGAAGCAAATAGGTCAGAGCCTTCCAAGGGATAATTACTATAATGACTAGTATATTTCAGCTGGAATCAAGTTATGTAACCGGAAATGATGCAGTAAATAGCTTCTAATTTCTTAAACAACCATCAGTTTGGTAGAAACATAAAGACTGGACAATGTCAGGGTTCATCAGGCTCATCTGGCCTCTGGAGTCCAGACCTGAAACCCATCGAGAATATTTATAATGCGATTGAGAAGTGGTCCAGTCAGGGGTCTGACTCTCCATCCTCATTACAAGAAAATAAACGCATCCTGAACGTGTTGCATTATTTAAGCTAAAGGTGGTCCCATGTAATATTGAGCGTTGGACTTTTATTTTGTCAAGGCATTGCATGTATATGACTTGTAGTTGCTCCGTAGAGAACTGACATTCCCTCTTTTCTCCTATCCAGTGTCTGAATGCCAACTCTGTGGGTGATGGAGTTGAGCAGGCAACTCTGTGGGAAGATGAGGAGGTCGAGAAGGGCCCAACCTCCCTCTCCCCCTCCTTCCTCCTCGGGCCTGGAGATCCACTTTTACATGCTGAACACACACCAGCTGGAGTACTTAAAAGGCTGCTACACCGCTGAGGAGCTCTGTGTGGAGGCTGCCAAGAAATGCTGTAAGTGACCGACTTGTTGTCAAAATCAAAAAGTGTCTTCCCTTCTTGATTCATTCACTGATGTTGGACTATAGTGCAGGTATTGTTTAAGAGGGAAATTTGGCTTTAATCTCAGTACAAACCCAGCTAAAAAAAACCAAAAACATCCTATCATAACATATGAAAAAACTCTTTATGGTAATAAATAATAAAACCCAGTAAAATGAAAATAAACATATGTAAGAGTGGTTCATATCAAGTCTTACATTATGCTTATTTCTATATATAAGATAATTCATTTTCCCTCATGTCAAACAAATTGAACAGTCAGACAAATCTGCTTAAAATCACTGAAATGATTAATTAGTTAATGAAGTAGTTGATCTCTTTATCTCATAATAATCAGTAGGTTTTCCTTATCTCTTAAATTCGGTCTTTAGCTCGAGGCTGCAATACAGGAAAAAGATTCGTCTTAATATGAATATTTTTCTTAATGTTCTGTTTCTTTTCTCAGCAATCTCCCCCTTGTGCCATAACCTGTTTGCCCTGTACAATGAGGAAACTGGCTTGTGGTATCCCCCCAACCACGAGTTCAAGATCACAGATGAGACCAGTATCAAGTTGCACTATCGTATGAGGTAAGACTAGAGGCTGACTGCACTACATTAGCATTTACCTGTCTTTAATAAATGTACAATCATGCAGGTCTTCAGCTAAAAAGGATGTGCAAATCCCATCATATTTCAAGAGCAGTTGCAGAATATTTTTAAGGAGGAGATGAAATAAGTAACAAAAGCAATAAGAATTCACAGACCGGTTTGGGTGTGTAGAAGGAATTTGTGGCCTAGGACTAGGCAGTATATTAAATTAGTTTGAGGAATCAGGTTTTTATTGTCTGAAAATTATGAAAATGGAGATTTTTTTTTTTTTGCTCTGGAGACCTTTCTTCCTCAAAAATTCAAAACTTGTTTGAATGTATATATTCATTGTGAGCATGACTCTGACAAATGAAATTGTTTTAATTAAGAGTGAATCAGGTTTTGTCTTAAGTTCATATCAACAGAAAAGAATTATTAAAATTGTGAATAGTTTTCTGCTCATACTGTTGCTATGTGTACTTCACTTAGCAGGTAAGAGTTTTTTGTTGCTGTTAATGAAAACTGTCTTTTTGGTGCGAAAGAAGCCCGAGTTCTGGCCAGTTACAAACCAAGTGTCGCATGTGCCGGTCTCATCTGATGTGATGTATCTCCAATGTATCACCTCAGAAGGTGATTTAAATGAGGATATTCGTGAGCTGAATGTGGTGTACGAGCCATTTGATCATAACAGGATGTGTGTAGTAGATTAACTTTGACAGGGAAAAAGATAAAGAGAAATTGACAATGCTTTTGAGAAGACATTTGCCGGACATCCCAGCAATATTATGACCAGATTACTTTAGGAGTTTAGTTACACAAGTCTCTATCTGCATAATACATTGTAAAAGTCAGGTAGCGTTTCATGCCAAGAGGAAAAAGGACTTCATGTGGTGTCAAATGCACTTCCTTTTTTCTGACAATAGCGAGTGGGGAGAAAAGGCAGCATGTGTAAATAATGTTGTGTGTTATATCCTTGTTTGCTTTAGTTAAAGCCTGGTTTGAATATTATACGGTCTGTCAAACAGGCAAGGTCCTCTGGTGGAGTATAGATATTGCCACGCACCTTAGCATTTATAAATATTCAACACACAAAAACATGGATTTCCATTACAAGAAAAAATCATTTGTTTGGTGGCTTCTCGTTGACTATTGTTATTTCTGCTTGTGTTTCCTCCTGTAACCCTAAGACCAGACACACTGCTGGTCATAATACACACCTTTTGAGTCACCACCAGAATCTGTTTTCTTTTTCACTACTCTGTATTTCTGTTAGTTTGCAATGCCTATGTCCTTGGGTAGTTTATTTTTACCTGCTGGTGGCCTGGAACAACCGTAGAAGGGCCTCTGTGACGTGAGCTGACATAGATCATGCATTTCCTCTGTAAAGCACAGGCTAGCCGAAATATTGCCTCATTTCAGAGAAAAGAGGAAAATAGGTCAAAATGTATGAGGGGAAAAAAACTGAAGTGGTGCTACTGTCTTCGCATGAAAATTAAAAGTAGCCATAACAAAGAGAGAAAAAGATGGACGTACAGTTAAAGTATTTTCCATGATGTTATAAGCATGAACATTTTAACACGTTAATCATTGCATACAATAGATGAGGCCAAAGAGCACTTCCTGTTGTGTTGTGCCTGTTTCATTACACTTGCAGCTCCGAAGCACAGACGGAGCCTGTATGTGGTGGTAGTTGCTATTATACATATTTTTATTTGACTTTCACATCTTCACTCTTTCCGAAGGGTGGATATCAAAAAAATCTTGAAAATAGAACAAATAATGTAGACTTCCATTTTCTACCGCTTATCTGGGGTTGCGACGTGGAGGCAACAATCTAAGCTACAGTCGAAGTGTTTACTTTATAGAACCAAAATGTGTATGAAAAATAGAAACAAAGTACATTCCTGGTGGTGTTGCTGCAGGTAACAGTTAACCGTCAACTTAAATTATAATAATTACATACCAACAATGGTAAGAAAAAAAACAATACCACAAATGGTACAGGGCAGCACATACCGGTAATGGGAAGAACAATACCAGAACGTAATGGACAACGCATATCAGCTAGATGAGGAACAACAAACACTCATTAACATTGTAAGACAGAATATTGATGTAACATTAGTATTAAGACCCCCTATCTTTATACTGGGACCAGACCATATGTTTGCAGTTTAAATCTGTTTGTTATTGTGAGAAATAGCTTTTGTTCCTTTTAAACAAGAATTTCAGTCGTGTGGGTTTTTGGACCTGGCACTAAATCCTGTCATTCAACCATAAAAAAAGGTTTCTGAAACGCATAGAAATTATTGGTTTATAATAATTTTGCCTATTTGGTTTTTCTTCTGTCAGGTTTTATTTCAGGAATTGGCACGGAACCACTGAAGGAGAGTCTCCAGTTTGGCGACACTGCATCAGCAAACTCAAAGGAAGCCCACAGAAAACCCCAGAAGGAACACCCTTGTTGGATGCTGCCTCCTTGGACTACCTGTTTGCTCAGGTGTGTGTTTGCATCAACTTTGCTGTTGTTATTTGGCAATAGTAAGCTTACTGGTGATGACCGTTGTTTCTGGGCATTGACTGGAAAAATCTATGATACTGTTTTTTTTTTTTTTTTTTTTTTTTTTTTAAAGCTCTTTATTTATGAAAGCTTTTTTTTTAACAGATACAAAAACAAAAAACAACAAACAGGTTGTGAAGTCAAAGGGTTACAAAAATTGCACTGTTAAGACAACACAATTTTTCCACTTAATGGTTTACAAGTTTGTTTCACAGCTTATGGAAACGTGTCATTTTTACCAACATTCTTCACCCAATTCTTTCTGCAAACGTACTGTCTATGATACCATTTTGATGTGAAGTTAAGGATGTGGCGGCAAAATCCTCCAGATGTGTTTTAATAAAGTTGAGATCTGGTGACTGTGGAGGCTGGGGAATATGACTCGCATAATTCTCCTACTCATTAAACCATTCAAACTCCTCATGCATCATAGAGATGACTCCCATCAGGATAGATATGTTCATCATAGTCTAAAGACGATTACTCTGAACAACTTTGTATTGATTTTTAATACAAACAGATTTCTTATAGTAAATGTAGTTTTAATCTTTATTTATTATTACTAGAAGTTCTTATGTCAGCCTGGAAAGTGGCAGAACACAAACAAACAGAACAGATGCAAACAGGAATAATATATTTGGGTCATTAAAAGGTGATCATCAAGTAGGCCATTGAAAGCAGTTAGAAGTAAAACATTTACAGTCAGGTATTTTCACAGCTTTAACATTGCAACTGAGCTGAGGGGTCAGATGTTTAGTCTGTAGTGTTCGTTTAGTGTATGGTATACACAAACACACTTGTCAAATTGCAGACTTAAATGTGCACTCATCTTTGTAACTAGTGTGTTGACCCGTGGGCATTGACAGGCTCTAGATGTGGTTGTTTTTATGCTGTTGTGTACTTGTGCATGCTGTATCACATCTGTCCAGCAGTCACAGCCGAAGTGTTCTGGCCATAGCAACCTGGTTGTAAGGCTATTGTATTCCAAAATTACTAATATCTCCCAAAATATTGGTCCTATCAACTTGCTGTTTTCGCTACTGTCTTCCTTGATAAAAATACATAAATATGCCAAACTACAGCAGTCGACTCTTTCTGGATTTTGTTTGATTCTCGAGACACATGCACACAGAGGCCACGACTGTTCTTGCCGAAAATCTGATCATGCATTGCATTTAGATTCTCAATCACCTGAGGAAGAGTTGCTGTTCAGTTTTTCCCTGCATATTACACCCACGGTTGACCGGTTTCCGACCCTACTTACTGATATCTTTCCCATAGATCTAAATGCAGACATTATTTTAGTCACCATTTCTGATGAAAAACCATTTGGTTGAACAGCCCCAGTGACTCAAGCTACTGCCATCTGTGCCCCATCAATGAGTAATCTTTCAAAAGTAAAATTTTTTTCTTATGCCACTGTGATATAAAACAGACTTAACCTGGCCTCCGTAGTGTTTGTACTCTATATACCTGCCACACAGTAGGATGGATTGTTAATTGCTCAATGTACTGTACAGTATATCTGTGGAAGTATCTGCATTATGTTTCTCCACTCATTTATATGCTTTGTGTGTTTGATATTTAGGGTCAGCATGACTTTAAAGTGGGCATAGTTCCACTGAGAGTGTCTCAGTCAGATGCAGAACAACATGAGATTGAAAATGAGTGTTTGGGCATGGCTGTACTGGCTATCACTCACTATTCCCTGATCATGGACATGCCCCCTTCTGCTGGTTCCCAAGAAGTCAGGTAAATCAGATCTACACGCACATACCATTGACTATCTCTATTATTTAATGTGCATTATCAGATGCATTTTTTTTCTCAACCTTGTCCACAGCACATTAGATATAAAAATAAGTGATGTCAAATTTCTTGTCTCTCTCTATCTTAATCCCACCAGCTACAAACGATTCATCCCAGATGCATTGAACCGTAACATCAAGCAGCGCAATATCCTGACTCGTCTCCGCATTAACAACGTCTTCAGGAAGTTTCTTAATGAGTTCAATCATCGCACAGTTAAGGACAGCAACATCACACCATATGACCTGAAGATTAAATACCTGGCCACACTGGAGGGTCTGACCACAGGCCTAGGTTCGGAGTTGCTGGAGCCCAAGTCAGTCAGTGTGAAGCAGGAAGAAGAGCTCTGCAATGGATTTGGTGAGAATTATTTAAGAAGATTAAGTCAGTGATCTTGGTAGATACAACGCCTTAGTGTTGTTTGAAATGTAGCTTTACTAGAGTTACAATAGATTTTGTGTGTTCGTCAAGATAATTCCTGTGAGAATCGGTATGACTCCAGTTGGATGTCATCCTGTTATAAAATATTCAGGCTCGGTGAAACATAACACTGAATAGTAGCTACTCAAAACAATAAGTGATAGGAATTATAGGGGCTCCATGACAGTGGTTAGTATGTTTACATCAAAGCACATGTGGGTTCTACCCACAGTTGAAAAAAATTGACAAACCAAAAGTGAAAGAAACAAGATGTTTATTTGTTGCTTTAACCCAGGGAGTCTTCAGTGGCTTTATCTTTGTCTTGGTCTTTGTTACCAAAGGGTGAAGATCTTGATGATTTTGAGTCAAGCTGAGGACTGAACTGTGGATCTGAACATATAGACCACTGCCACATGATGTCAGGGGTCATGTGATTTATGTTTACTTGGCCATATTGGAAGATATCCCACAAGCTAGAAAGAGGAGTGCCAGGCTTATTAGACAGATAATTCTGCTTAATAATTGTAATCATGGTTAACTTTTATGCAGTCATAGACTGCTCAGAGTGGGATATGGTGAAAAGAAGTCTTTCTACAGGATCGCCTCTGTTTTAGCCAACGAGGGAGAAAAATATAAGGAACTCAGTGCCCAGAAATAGAGTTCTGAGTGTGGTAGTAGACCTATGGTCATCTGTCGGCTGTATATTATGTATAACCATTAAAAGTGGTGAACAATAGGGATGGTACAGGTTATCTATGGTTCGGACTCAAACAGGGCTGGGAGCGGTGCACGGCTGCGGCCTCTGCATCTGGGCAGTACTGTGAACCATGACTCAAGAGCTGCAACAGGTGACCGTAGGTCTACTCTGTGTAGTGGTAGTGATATGTTAGTAATTTTAGGTGTTCCTGCTCCCACTCAGCACGTGTCTTTGTAAGGATCAAACCCATCAATCACAGCCAGTTTCTCAGCATACTTTTGCTTTTCAGCAGGGTTGAAAGTAGTCTACCATATATAAACAATAAACTGTCACTAATAACCTGTTTAAGATATTGTATCACTGATAAGGTAGCTGCTAAACACACAGTCTGTCACTCTGTTGCCTCCACTCTTGTCTTCCTATATGGCGGCGTATCCATTTGCTTCCAGTATTGATGACGTAAGTGGCAACGGTCTACACCAATGGTCACCAATCCTGGTCCTCGAGGGCCGATATCCTGCATGTTTTAGGTGTTTCCCTCTTCCAACACACCTGAGGGTCGTTATCAGTTTTCTGCAGAGCTTGATGATAGGCTGATCATTTGAATCAGGTGTGTTAGAAGACAGAAACGTCTAAAACCTGCAGGATCCCGGCCCTTGAGGACCAGGATTGGAGACCCCTGGTCTACACAATTACCATAGATATCAGGCCAGCTATCTTCTGCAAGAACAATACAAGTTGCATTCCTTTTTTTTTCATAATAACTGTGTGCTTTGACTGTATTTCAGCTTTATTTAAAAAGTTTTGATAACATAATATTTATTGCTGTTGAAAGGCTACTACAACCAGCCCCAAGGGCAGAGCCAGTGTCAGATCATGGAGCCAAGCCCTGACGTGCAGGTCCTGGTTACTGGTACAACTGGAATTTCCTGGAGGAAAAAAACAAGTGCAGTAAGTGAAACTGTATTGAAGACAGTTTGTTACAAAGGGTTATATATTAGTGTGTGAAAGGGATCATTGGTGCAGTTTTTTTTCTGTTGCAAAATTCTAAATCTGTTATTTTCAAATTTGATTGCAATATTTATTTATTTGTTTGTTTGTTTGTTTGTGTACTTGCCTGTGTAAAAAAATTAGATGGCTCTGGTTTCCAAAGAAAAGAACAAGTCAAAGAGGAACAAGCATGATGGTAAACAGAAAAACGACAAGAAGAAAGAGGTGGACGAAGGCTGGGTGGTGTTCTGTGACTTCCACGAGATCACACACACTGTCATCAAAGACTCAACTGTCACCATCAAAAGACAGGACAACAAGAGGATGGTGAGACGCATCCTGACCTCTTTGCTAATTTAGAATCAACATTCAGTCAGTGTGTATGTTTTATCAGCTGTAATGTAAACACTTTCCTCAGCTACATCTACCTCTACTTGTTTTCATGGTGAACGTGACGAGTTCTAACATTTAGACATCCCATCCCCGATATTAACCCTCCTGTTATCCTCAAATATTACACATTAACACATTTTACCCTTGGGGTCAATCTGACCCCAGGGATATTTGCTTCCAGAAAATGAGTTACATAAAATTGTTGACCAAGACATAAAGTCATTATTCAAGGTCTTCATATAATCATCAATTAAAAATATTGTACTTGAGATGGTAATTTAAGAGGGGAGGCATTGGTAGTTGGAAAGACTTGGATGCGATCAACTCTCCAGCCCACATGGGCTTCCTCATTTTGGCAGGAGTTCACAAGTCCGGTGGTTTCCCACATTCCCACACCATGAGAAGTATAAAAGTTCTGGTGGGAATAGTTGTTTTCCACACCCCCCTGGTATTTTTCAAGTCAAAAGTGTCAACTCTGCATCTGCAGGTGTGGGGATGCTAGGTCACACATAGACAAGTTTTACACAAACAAAACAGCTTGGGGTCAGATTGACCCCAGAGGAACACCGGTGCATGCAATATGTGTTCAGCACATAGAAAAAAATATATCATGATAATTTTATGCCTAATCACTTGTTCCCGTCAAATTAGGAAACATCATGAAATATGAAGTAAAAAAAAAAAGTCAACTGTATATTTTTCAATGTTAAACATTGAATGGGGTCAAACTGACCCCATGGATAATATGTGGGTTAAAGCATCACCTGCCCTTCTGTGCATGTGATAAACCATAGCTAAAGGTGGCATCACCAAAATACATTTTTCTGACCATGCAGTATTCACCTCTCCCCTTCCTCTTTTGCTTCATCTCTTTGTCCTTACCACATCACTTTTCAGGAGTTGCAAATGATGTCTAGGGCAGAGGCTCTGTCCTTTGCAGCCCTTGTGGATGGATATTTCCGTCTGACTGTGGATGCTCACCACTTCCTATGCACAGAGGTGGCCCCTTCTTCAGTGGTCCATAACATCGACAATGGCTGCCATGGACCCATCTGGTAAGCTGAATACAACAGGGGTGTCAAACTCATTTTAATTCAGGGGCTACATACAGGGTCAGATTAGTAAAATAACATAATAAGCTCTGAATAATGTCAACTACAATCTTGACTCTATGTTTTTAGAGTGAAAAATTACATTAAGAAAATGTTTTTATCTACAAACTATCCTTCAAAAAATGTCAATAACATGAACAAACGCAAACAACCTGAAATTTATTTCTCAGCTTAGCATTTACCGATGTGCATTACAACTTTCAGATCAATGGATTCACAAATGCACAAATATTTAGTACCAGGCATGATAATGTTAAAACTCCACTTATTTTTCATAGGAAATTTCAGGTTGTCTGTGGATTGTTTGTAAGTATAAACATTGTCATCATGTAATTTCAGTTTTCTTTCTATAAATAAACAAGACAAAACAAAACAGAAACATTTGGAGAAGTCATCATTTATAGGTTGTATTCCACTTGAGATCTGAATCGTCTGTATGTGGCCCCTGAACTAAAATGGCACCCTTGACTGTTAGTATCTTCAGTGTGATTTTTGTACCACACAAATTCATCCCCTGGCCCAAATTGGATGCTTTAACGGGCTGG
>JAPTYQ010000019.1:2710972-2721887 GCA_029814465.1 Ostorhinchus cyanosoma
GCAGGAGAGCCAGCTCAGCTTCCATCGCATTCTCAAAGAGGAGATTGAACAGGTACAATGCTGAGGTGTTACAGTCGTGAAAAAAATTATCAGACCATCAAAAGTCATCACAAATGATGGTTATGCAATCCAGTTCTAACTTCTGTGTGTATCATGTGACTAAAACAGACAGAAAAGAAAACACGGAATGAATAAAAGCACTGTTTTTGTCCGAACAATGTCATAGATATTGATGTAAGAACTGAAGTGATTTTGGTTATTATCAAGAAAACATGGAAAATGGCAAGATATCAGCTCTGAAATTAAACTTCTATGAGCTATTTTGGTTGTTATCATATTTGTCCAAACAAATGTACCTTTAGTTGTAGCAGGCATTAAAATGAACAAGACATTGAAGAAAACAGAGTGGTTTCATAATCTTTTCAACAAACCCCTCTGCGTTTTAATCTAGTTTCACAACTCAAACTTTACCACTTATTTGGTTGTTATTTATACGTTTTTCATGCGTTTATATGTAGTGCACAATACTACCAAAGGTTCTGTGTATTATTTTATTTCTCAAGTGTACTATGTCTGACAGAAGAAAACAGTCATCTAGATATCTCTCATTAGAATTCCAACTCCACAGCCAACAACACTTTTTACAGCATCCAAATATTTGCACCATAGCCAAACGTTGAATTTGCATTTAGTGATATTTCCTTTTTTGTATAATAAAATTAATTTGCACATTTTATATCCGCTTTGCACGACTGGATTGAACTGCTACTGTTTTTTGTTTTTACTTTCACATGTTATACAAAGCTGAGCGAGAATGTAGGAAAAATGTCTGGAATAAGAAGCTGCAGATCTAAAATATTCAGAATTATGTATTTAGTTATGATGGAGATCTTATTTCTGTACTTGTCTTCTCATTTTGCATAAAGTATCGCATATCTATCCAGTACAGATACAATACAAATCTTTAGTTTTTTCATTTCGAAGAGCTTTTTAGTTTGGTGGTACAGTATTTTCTAGATGGTATTGCTTCGACTCTAAATCTCTGGCTTTTTCCAAGGATTATGTGCTGCACCAAATGACTTTTTGTGTGATCTAATGGGTGTATCTGGTCCCATGTGGACGTCTTCAGTAAGTTATGTGTTTAGTGTTTGGGATGTTTTTCTTTATTATCTGCTTTAGCTTTTTGTACAGTCTTGTTGCCACTTTTCTTTTGTGAAAGTGGTTGGAGATAGAAAAAACAACAGGGAAAAAAATGTATAATAACTTAGAAATGAACATTTTTTCAACTCATACAGCACCTAATTCCCCTTGGAAACACCTTCAGTTTAGCTATTTTATGTTATTCTTTCTTTTCTCGACTCTTATTTGATCAGGAGGAACATCTTGGCGTGGGCACAAAAACAAATATCTACTCGGGCACACTGAGGGTGAAGAATGAGGAAGAGGAGGATGCCGGGTACTCATCATTCCAGGACGTCAAGGTGGTCCTGAAGGTGCTGGGATCTGGCCACAGAGACATTTCCCTGGTGAGACACAGACTCATGCATCCACCCATGTAGCCAGATTTTGTTACCCCGCCCCCCAAAGGGGAGGCAAGGGGTGTTGTTTTTGGTTTGGTTTGTTTGTTTCTTTGTTTGTTAACACTCTAGCAGCAAAACTATTCATTGAATTCATATCAGATTTGGTTTATAGATTGTCAGTGACCCAGAATACATGTCATTACATTTTAGGAACAGTACGTCAAAGTTCCAATTTATTTATGAATTTTTAAAATCTTTTTTTCACCCATTTAGTTATAATGAGCAAAATTTCAAATGCAATTCAAAAGCAAAACTATTGGTTGAATTCATACCACATTGGGTTTATAGATTGCCAGTGACCCAGAATAGATCTCATTACATTTTGGGAAAAACAGGTCAAAGTTTAAAAAAATTATGCATTTTCTAAATACATTTTTTCCCCCATTTACTTATAATGGGCCTAATTTCACATATCTGCAGCAGCAAAACTATTGGTTGAATTCATACCAGATTTGGTTTATAGATTGTCAGTGACCCAGAATAGATGTCATTTCATTTTGGGAAAAATAGGTCAAAGTTAAAAAATTTGTGTACATCTTTGTATATCTTTTTTTTTCACCCATTTACCTATAATGGGTGAAATTTCATATCTATAAAATCATCAATTTTGTTAAAATTTACCTAAAACTTGGCATGTATATACAGGCACTTGATATGCTGACATCACCACACGCATAGACTAGATGACAGCTGGATCGATGCCAAAATAATAAACATTACATGTGAGGGGCGGGGTTTTTTGTGTCTGGAACCACTGGTTTTGGATTATTTTGGTTACATACTCTACCCTCTACTAAAATATATTTTGTAAATGTTCTTAGAGCATAGACGTGGATTAGGTGGTTTGAGGTTATTGATATTGACTTATTTTCTTCTTCTGTTGTCAGGCCTTTTTTGAAACCGCCAGTATGATGCGGCAAGTGTCCCATAAACACATCGTGCTGCTTTACGGAGTATGTGTTCGCCACCAGGAGAGTAAGTGTGACGTGATATGATGTGGACATGTGGGCAGGTGTGTGTCTAAGGCTGTGGGCTGTGTCTCATCGTCTCCTCATCCACAGATATCATGGTGGAGGAGTTTGTCCAGCTAGGACCACTGGACCAGTTTATGAGGAGACAGCAGAGCCAACTCAGCACAGCGTGGAAGTTCCAAGTGGCCAAGCAGCTGGCCTCAGCTCTCAGCTACTTAGTGAGTGAGAAAATAACTACAGATACTCTAACAACGCTGACCGTAGCTTTGTGCTCACAGCCTCTGATTCAGGAGTTAAGGAGAGAGTTAAGGCAACTTATAGTGCTGAGCAACCAATGCCAATATTTTTTTCCTACTTCTTAAATCCGCTAAATCACTCTAGACTTTATAGAGACTCATTTCATTTGTATAACCAATATTCTAGATGTGACAAGGCAAAAAAAAACATTCACAGTTAATTCTAGTCAACTTTAGACCAGATCCAAATCAAAAGCCACTGTACTAAGACTCCACTTGTGATGGGATTTTCTTTTTTTTTGTTGAATAATGAAGCCAGTGAAACACTTTTTCAGATTTTACTTAACAAACACAGTACTACTTCTACATCTATTAAGGCATCAATCTCCCACCCTCACAACAAATAAAAATAGAAAAAGAAGTTGATGGTGCTTACTGTTTCGACTAATTGCTTATTCATGCACATCCTTAGACCAAACAAATCTGGGGCCATATTGGTCAAAGATTTTAAGAATTATTGCAAAGAGCTCCCAACTTAGACTGAAAATTCATAGCAAGGAGTTCTTTCTTAAGAGGGTTATAGGAAAAACTCTGAGTAAGGAAGAAAGAGGAAGTTGTATTTGTCAGTACTCATGACTGTTTTAAAAGATGTGATCGGTTGATCACACATGATGAGCAGAGAATGGATGAACAAACCAACAGGACTCATCACGTACACACGCACGCACGTACGCACGCACACACACACACGCACGTACGCACGCACACACACACACGCACACACACACACGCACACACACACACACACACAGGTCTTCTTGCCAAAGTAATTTTGAAATTCTCTTTATTTTCTTTCATTCAATTTGGATATGGATTTCTTTTTAGTTTTAAGTGTTTTTATAAAATTTTTTGGTCATAATTACTAGTTTTACTTAAATATTTAGTGATTTTCTTTCATTTTGGTGTTAGTTGAGTTTTTCACTTAGTATGAATTGATTTAAAAAGCTCAGATGGAAGAATGTGTAGCATCAGATATGAGTTACAAAACATTGTACATTAAAGACCTTGTATTGTATAAAACCATTGTATTCTGGTGGCTTCACCATGGACCGTTACCATCGGATGAAACAGAAAAAAAAGCTGAAAAGTGCAATTTGTAAGTTTTCATTAGCTATAATAACTCCTCTTCTTTATACCCTCAGTATTTTCTCCTCTGCTCTTAAAACTTTTTTACCTTAGGATCTCTCTTGAGGGTTTTGATCCATCTGTCTCCATCCATCCATCACATTTTCAGACCTCTCCCATAATAAGTATTTTGTGCGAGTTCCCTCATTAGGAGGAACTTTTTGCATGAGGAATCTTTATGAATATAGCCCCTGGAAAAGATTATCCCGAAGGGGCTGCAGATTATTTAAAACAGCACTTATGTGAAACCATTATTATTTTTAACTAGTAAAAAGCTTATATAAATCTGAAAGTGGGTTTCAGACTGCTTTAAGGCTTCACATAAAAAGTTTAACAGCGTTAAGAGATGGAAACACATGAATCAATCATTCACTTCTGTAAAGTTTTAATGATTAACACAGACTGGAAGTTAACTTCAGGATCCTCTCAAACAAAGATGTAGAAGTAGGAGACTGATTGTTTTGTGTTTATGTGTCCACAGGAGGACAAAAGGCTGGTGCATGGATACGTTTGTGCCAAAAACATCCTGCTGGCCAGGGACGGACTGGAGACGGATGAGGGAGGGCCCTTCATCAAGCTCAGCGATCCAGGAATACCAATCACAGTACTCAGCAGAGAGGGTGAATACAAAGCACACGCAGACAGACTTAAGATGACAAAAAGTGAAACTGAAGGGCTACAATGGAAAATTTCACAGTAACTTCCACTTTCTTTCACTAGAAATGAAACCAAAACTAACATGGGGACACTAAGAAACTACAACACAATAAAGTTAAAGTAAAATAATCAGTAAATTGAAGTTCAGGTACACAATAAACAAGTATAACAATGGAAACCAAAAACTGGAACTAATAATATAAAATTAAATGAAAAATTCAGTTGTTAACTTCCTCAATTCCCAACTGTCGACACCGTCTGAGTATTTATTTAAATTTTTTTTAGCTTTCTTGAGAAATGGCTGTCTCATCGAGTCTCATCTATTCCCATGAAATAAAGGGGAAAGAAAAGCAAAACATGAATAACATTTCCGATCAAGCCAAGGATGTCAGTAACAGGAATCATATTTGTCACAAAATCAATACACATTGCTCTGGACGCTCTCCCTCTCAGACTCTAATTCGGTTTGTAAAAACCTGGTTCTGTGTTCAGTAAAGAGGGCTCAACAAGGGCATTTCTCAGATTGCAGTTACCCTCAAATGGGCGCCTCATATTTCTGCTTGTCTATTAGAAGTAGAAGTTATGTAATGTAAACAAATGGACAAATGGATTGGCAAACCACAGGCCAGACTGGAAATCTGTTCTGTGCAAACGTCCGTTGCCGCACACCCCGGGGAATGCCCCTCCCACTCGCTTTTTTCCCAGAACTCTTCACATTTCTTCATCTGTCTCCATTACTTTGCTGATCAACCAGTATTCCAGTTACAGATCAGTGTCCTTGCGTATAGATTTGATTGAACACATAGTGGCTGCAGATAAAGTGTGGACAACCCCTTGGGGAGCGCCCGCCCCCCCCTTCTTCCGAGCATTCTCTAATATCTTTCCTCAAACTCTAATCTATTCTTCACTTCCTCGCTTTCTTTTTCTGACTTTCTTACTTCTTGGCTATTATCTTCTTTCCCACTCTCATATCTGTTTCCATCTTCCCCATTTCATCACTCTGCCCTTCCTCTGCCTTTTTTCCTCCAGTCAGTCATTTTGTATGAGCTGGGTGCACTTACAACATAATGGTCTGGATCTCAGGATGTAAAAAAAAACAAACAAAAAAAACACTGTTGAGGCCAGCTGATCATCTGGATGGTCTTCCAGTTGAGGCTGTACGTTTAGCTCTCCAGTGCCCAAGCTGTTTAGATTCAGTGAAAGCAGTCAGTCAACATTTTAATCCACGCCCTCCACCCCAACTGTCAAAGCCCTAGTGTTTGTGTTCAGAGTCTGTTGAGATTATGCCCGTTTGTATTACATAATAACACTGCAGGGTTCGCACTGTTGCCTACTATCAAGAAGATTCCGAGTTCAATTCATTGGCGTGCTGTGTATGTTTTCTTTAGGTCCTACAGGTTCTTCCACTATGAAAACCACACGGCGTTGTTTTAAAAAAAAAAATACATTTTATTGTCTTACAGTCTTATTCCAAAATAGATTCAATTCATTTTTCCCCGAAAAGTCTACACACTATACCTTATATATTTTATTTATTTATTTTTCCCAGCATTCATAAAATTAAAAACATTTAAAAAATGAAGACTACACCCACACATTACATGGCATTGGTTCACATACACACATACAGTATACACAGTTAACCTTTATATCAGACTGGGGCATTGTACGGCCCGCAGGCCACATGTGGGGTGGCCTATATTAATAATATATATATCTATATCTTTATCTAATGTATATCTATAATAGCTGACAATGACTGGCCTGCATGAAGTCATTGGCAAATTAAAAGTCAATATCATCGTAATACATGCAACCAATACAATGGCACTGCTTTTATTTTGAAGGATCTCCTGAAGTTATGTACTTTCCATACTTAGCATACGGCTTATGCACTGATTGGTTTGTTGGTCACCAAAAAAAGAAAGATTGATTCACAATGCAGAGTTTTTAACAGAACATACTGTAAGTATTTCTTCACTGAAGTCACAGGTAAAGAAAAAGAAGAGGAACTGACATATGCAAACAAAGGTGGAAGGATTTATTGTTTTTCATTTCAAGGATTGATCCGGCCCTCAACAACTGTCAAAGTTTCTCCTGTGGCCCCATAAGAACATTTATTACCCACCCCTGCTTTATTATGACAAATTGAAGAAAGTTTGAAACCTTTGCAAATTTATTAAAAACAAAAAACTAAAATATAACATGTATATGTAAATTCCCCTTTGAGTGGCCTTCAGTGGAAGCCCACTACTTCTGTGTTCTTTTTGTACTAGAATGGGTAAAAAGTGTGGACCATAACTGTCAATATCCTCCTAAGACCCAGCATTTGTGACTTTTGTAATGGACAAGAGTTTTTATTGAAGCATAAGAGACATAGCATCTTCCATTCATATTAATCTGTTACCTATTCCTCACAGTGTGTTTCAGTTTAAAAACACATTCTCCATCAAAAAGGTACTGTGAAACTAATACATTTCTAGTTTTCTCTGTCCTACTTTCTTAGGGATTAAACACTGATTCTTTTTTTCCCCCTTCAAACATCCATAGAGAACAGCATGGACATTTCTAGCTTTGTAAAACAGTCGATAAAAAAGAAAGATTTTGAGTAATAGTAGTACAGAATAAAAATAAAAATAAAAAAGGACGTATTAAATCAGATAGTCTCCTTTTATATCTCCAAGGTAACATTTGGCATGTATTGCTTCACATAATTTTTCAATATTTCCCATGTGTGACGAATATTTCTGACATTAGATTCATGGTGAAGGTGATTTTCCTGCTTATTTGAACCCGTTGCTGAACAGTTGGCTCATCTCGTACCGTCCATTTTTTTTTGTTATTGCTTTTTTCCCTGCTGCCAAAAGAACATTCCAGAGTTATTCATCTATTTTCATAGCTGCTGTTTTGAGTCCTAAATACACCGTTCTCACAGCTTTACTTTTATAAAAAAAAAAAATTAACTGTTGCATTTTGCTGTTTCCAATCAAGACAATTGTCTGATGTCAAAAAACCACAAGTGTTAGTTTCCGTTCAGGAACATACTGAAAATAAAAGCTTTAATTTTCCTGTTTTTTTATGGACATAACTTTCAGAATCATAGCTGTGTATTGACAGAAAATATGGTCAAGTCACAGGAGTTTTATTTCTATATCATCTACATCACTGGTGTTCCTTAAAGGGCTTTAGGATCAGTGTGACAGACAGCATCCTCATATTCTTTATCCTGTTAAAGATAAAGCTTCTGTTCTAGTCCTAATACTTATTGTCTTTGCTTGAAAAAAAGGTTACGTCTGTGTTTCACCCATAGTAACACTGGTAAACACTTTCCTGTTTTGTCATATTCTGTTTGGGAAATTTGTCTTGGAGGGTATCAAAAATCAGATTGGTGTGATCCAGCCTCTCATGTCATTGCAATTTAATTATTTCATATAGAATTGTTCTCGGCTCAAATTATTGTAACTAAAAGGGAGTAAAGTAAAATGAGATGATCAATAACACAAGTCCACAAGAGGCAGAACATGGACAGTTGACAGATTCTACTCAAATTAAGAAAAAAAAACCCTCATTTCAGAGATTTATCAGCTTTTCCTATCAATTAAAGAACAACTAAAAGACTGATGTACGTAATCTACATGTATCTAACCAAACAAAAATTTCAAGCCCAGTAGTTATTTCCCATGATCCTCCTCATTTTCCTTTTTTAAGCTTTTTATTTTTAATAATCTGACACGGCACATATTTACTCAAGTCTTTGTTACTGTTTGTGGAAAACTGAATCCATGTTGTTTTTCAAATCCCTGCAGAATGTGTGCATCGCATCCCGTGGATCGCTCCGGAGTGTGTGAAGAGTGTGTCGTCCCTGAACGTTGCAGCTGATAAATGGGGTTTTGGTACCACACTGTGGGAGATCTGTTACGATGGAGAGGTCCCTCTCAAAGACAAGAGACTAACAGAGGTAATGGACACATACTGAAGACGAAAGCTGTATATGCAGTAATTATTTTAGCTTGATGTGCATGTAAATGAATTAATAACAAAAAAACAACAAAATTTTTTACACACTCTGCTCTTGCGTCGTCTGAAAACAACATTGATAGGTTTTTACAGCGAGGGATGACTTTGCAAGTCTTATGTTTCAACACACAAGTCTTTA
Organism: Ostorhinchus cyanosoma; assembly: GCA_029814465.1. Classification (NCBI taxonomy): domain Eukaryota; kingdom Metazoa; phylum Chordata; class Actinopteri; order Kurtiformes; family Apogonidae; genus Ostorhinchus; species Ostorhinchus cyanosoma. Next base: position 2,719,758 of record JAPTYQ010000019.1, read on the forward strand.
GCATATTACCTCCAGGTAGAATAAAACATAGAATCTACAACACAATCATAGCACCAGACAGGTTACCATGGGTCATCTTAAACTTCCTAAACCAAAAACCAGTCGACTGAAAAATTCTCTTTTTGGCCTCCAGTTTATGGAATAAGTTACCTTCATACATCAAACACACTAAAAGCGTACATTCATTAAAAAAACAAAACAAAAACACTAACAGGAACCACAATCCAAGTTGCTGTCAAGGTAAAAGCTAAAATGTTGTAAGGTTTATACATTAAGTTGACATTTTCAGCTTGCTGATGATAATGAATTGTAGATTTGTTTTTATTTATGTATGAATAATGTAAAAGCGCTTTGGGTGCTTAGAGAAGCGCTATAGAAATCGAATCCATTATGTATGTATTTTGTAAACTCTATTTGTATTTTAACAGACCCCAGGAAGAATAACACCCACTACGGTGGAAGCTAATGAGAATCCGTATAATAAATAAATAATAAACCTCCACATGCGTGTGTTTGTTCATGCTGGATGTGTCTGTGTCTGTCGAGCAGAAGGAGAGATTTTACGAGACCGAATGCCAACTGGCCACGCCGGACTGCGCAGAGCTGGCTCAACTGATGACCCACTGCATGAACTACGACCCCAAGAAGAGGCCTTTTTTCAGAGCCATCGTCAGGGACATAGACAGGTTGGAGGGAAAAAGTACGTATGAGGGAATCTTCACTATGTGCATCACTTGACATGACATCTCCATGTGATATGATATGATGTAATGGGTGCATTTATAGTAAAACCCAAGCAACATTTGATTAGGTCTTAAACAGTTTTATTACCTTTGAACTAAAAAAACTAAAACAAAACTGACAACGTAGGCATGAGGACACAGTTAAAGAACATGCGTGCTGTGTCTGCAGTCTTAAAGCAGGTACAGGTTCCAAAAATTCCAAAAGTTAGTTATTTACAGGTGGAATATGATCTGAATGTTTTGGGTGTTTCGTGTCACACATAGCAGTGGCCTAGTAAGCAGTAAGCAGTGCAAAGAGAGAGTTGTTTACTCAGTCAAGATGAGGAAGTTCACTGGGTACATTATCACTGATCCACCCCTCAGCTGGGCCCCATAGCAACATAAAAGACTCAGTTTCTCCACCTGCTGACCAGATTGAGATACTGCAGTCCAATTTAGTAAAGTAAGAAGGTTAATACCATTGATTATGTAATGTTAAAACCCTAAGGCGTTTACAGTGAATGTTGATCTTCTTCAAAATAAAAAGGATTGAAAGTAAAATTAGAGTACAATTGGCTACGTTAAAATGTATAGTATGATTTACAGTAATGCCTATTTTTGGTAACATGTATTTGTTTGTTTCCTCTCTCTCAGATCCGTCTATCCAACCTAAGCCCACACAAGAAGTTGACCCAACAGTTTTTGAAAAGAGATTCCTGAAAAAGATCAGAGATCTGGGAGAGGTAAACTGGTCCTGCTGTGTTTCACACTTAGCATTAATCATATTGTTAATGAGGATGTTGAATATGAAATCTATATGACTGTAGATCAGGGGTCTCAAATTCATTTTCTTTCAGTGGCCACATTCAGCTCGTAAAATAATAACAAAAATAACCTATAAATAATGACAACTCCAAATTTTTGTCTTTGTTTTTGTACAAAAAACCCCCATTAAATTGTGAAAATACTTACTTTTATAAACTATCCGAACAAAAAGAAAGATGTGAATAACCTGAATAAAATGAAATTTCTTATGAATAGTTGGTGCAATTTTAACAATATTATGCCTCAAGTTATCATTTCTACATGTGCATTAGGGATCAGATCTACAAAGACACTAAACACTTAGTAACAGGCAGAAAAATTGTTAAAATTGTGCTTAATTTTCTTCAGACATTTCAGGTTGTTCATATTTGTTCAGGTTATTCACATTTTATTGTTACAGGATACTTTGTAAATGTAAATATTTTCAGAATTTAATACTATTTTTTGTATTAAAACAGACAAAAATTTGAAGTGGTCATTATTTATATGCATAATGTAATATTTTTTTCCGCATCAAACCAAGAAGAAAATATGGAGTCATTATTTTTTATATTTTATGTTATTATTTGACTGTAGATCATAT
>JAPTYQ010000019.1:2781743-2793269 GCA_029814465.1 Ostorhinchus cyanosoma
TGACCCCCCCCCCCCCCCCCCAAAAAAAAATATAAAGGACAGTTAATGCAAACAAACCCATTTGTACTGTTTTATTCCCTCACCAAATGAGAATCGAATCGATAAACAAAGTTAATCATGGAATCGGAATCGTTAAATTCTTATCAATTCCCATCCATAGATACGAGTTTGTCTAAGTTTTAAAATGTAAGTTGTAAAGATTTTCCTCCTGCATCACAGTCTGAACCAGGTCAACAATCAGTGGATTGAGATGCTGCTTCAAGGACTGACAATGAGCGAACGCTGCCGTGCATTTACTGTATGTAACAGCAAATGGCTCCATGTCACGTCCTTCAGGTACATTTGCATATAATAAGCACTTCGCGTCCAGGCAGCAATCCAGTACAGAGATCATCTATGCACACACACATCACCACTCCGCTCTTACCTCGTCTCCGTTTTACTTTGTCATGCCAGATGCTTTCCGTGCATCCCAAACTCTGTTATAATTGCTGCAATCAGGTGTTGCATCTGTTCTGGCCTTTGGTAACAAACACACTTTCAGCTCACTAATCACCTGTGGGTTCGAAGTTTCCGTGGGTGGAACCTTGTTAATGTCACCTCTGATCACCAATAGGTTTTGCTTGCTGTTTCTTGTGGCCAAAATACACATAATTCAGAATTTAACTGGCTCCAGATATGGTAGCTGGTGAACATTTAGCATGAGTTTTATTAACAGTACAGTCAGGTCCACATATATTTGAACAGCGACATAATTTTTAGCATTTTGCCTCTCGAAACCACCACAGTGGATCTGAAATGAAGCAATCAAGATGTGTTTGAAGCGTGGAAAGAAAGCTGCCTCCTTTCTTTTTTAAGACACCAAACTGTTGATTATGCCACTCCTGAAGTTTTCACTCTCTCTCTGTTCGATTTATTTTGCTTTTTTAGCTGATTGACAGCTTCCCTCACATGCATTGACACCTGTTTGGACCCATATTGGGCATTCCAGCTGCCAAATTATTATTTTATTCATTTATCACTGAATAATCAGGGAATAAGATGCATCTGGAACATGAAGTTGCTTATTAGTCAATTATCGTTTAACTTTTGAGCCTCTGAAAATGGAAGGACTTGGTTTTTTCGTATAGTATTTCTTGTCTGTATTTTTGGTGTTGCATTGCTTTCAGAACCTCAGTTTTCTGAGAACTCTACCTAAAGGATCAATAAAGTTCTAATCTTATCATATCTTATCTTAAGTCTTACATAGTTGGAGCCCAAAAGCATCGACGGATCTAAAATATTTAAGAACTTCTGAATCACTGATCCGGTCAATACATTTAATTAACTCAGGTAAAACACAGTTTCTTAGATTTTCAGCAACATCACTCGTTTCTTTTTTGGGTCTGTAGTGAAAATTTAAGCACCATCATGTTCTGCAACATTGATTCATCAATAAAACCCATGTAGTTTGACAAATGACAGTAGCTGTACACTCATATTTTTATGTTCAGCTAATTATATATTTTGCTTTTCTTCAGTTTGGTCCATTTTGATATAATAACTTTTGAATTAATTCTGAGCTTTTATGACTACCTTCATGCTCAGTAAATTAAATATGTGATTTTACAAAAGAATAATGACATATAGAGGACAATAAAATAAAAAATGTTAATAATAAAAAGGTTAACTGTAGAGAAAAAATATATATTTTGAAGTTGGCACAAAAATAGTTCTAGATCTTTAATAGTTAAAATTGTTGTATTTCCTAAAGGGTTCATACTATATTTTTGTTAAACCATCAAATTAAATGAAGGTGCATCTTGATTGCTTCCTTTCAGATCCACTATGGCGGTGTGCAGAGGCAAAATGATTTTGTGCCACTATTTACATACTTATGGGCCTGATTGTAAACCAAATAGGCTTTTTATTAAACCACAGGTTATGACAGGATTCTAAGTTCATGACACAAGTACTTTTTCCTCTTTGTACATGGGGTTGACGTGAAAAAAAAAATAAATAAAAATAAAAATCATTCTCTACAGATAACACCAGCTATAAAGTAAAGCTCTGGAGGTGCCGCGGGTCTATTTTAACATAACAATTGGCACAAATATGAAGAGAAGAGGGCACTTGAGGACCCCAGGGACACACTGTACAGTATCTGCACTCACACACTCTAACATTTAAATAAGTGGCTGGTGAACTATTACGCCTCTCAGAGGATTCATTAAATTCACGGTGACATAACCTGATGCACTCGGAGGTCAAAATGTTTACGATAGCGTCTGGTAGTTGACATTTAAGCTCAGACAGTATGTGTGTTATGTGTTGGTCGTATGAGGGGCTTCTCGTGCATACTCACCATACCCTGGGCGGCGATGAGTGCGGCCAGGGTGCTTCTCCCTGAGGTGCCGGGGGAACAGAGTGACAGTCGGACCACCTGCCCCCCCACCGGCGTTCGGTCCATCTCTGTCAGAACAGCCTCCGCCTGCTCTGCGCTCTCGTACTCCACCACGCCGAAGCCTCGCACCGGGCTGCCCTCATCCTGAGCGAGCTGGAACACGGACGAAACAATAGGCTCAATGCTAAATGATCAATTTCACTTAGTCAACTTCAGTGTGAGTTGAGATTAAAGCGCACAGAGCAACGTCATATACAAGGAAACAGGAGTAATACCTCAGGGCATTGTCTCTGTATCACATCCTTTCCTAATATTAACAAAACAACACTGTTGATGCAGCTGTGAGTCAGGAGTTAAATGGTTGTCGTGAAAGACACTTTCATTTGAGGAAATTTAAAACTAAATTGCTGAAAAATAAAATAAGTGTATCCATGTACCATTCTCATCAAATGTCACTTTGACATCCATACAGACTCTAAAAGCATTCAATATAAATTGATTTTCTTTTTCTTTTGCCCTCATTTGCATCTTCTTTGGTTATTTGTCTTGTTGCTTGTTAATTTACATACCTGTTGGTGATTTTTGTCTCACCTGCACAGTTTATTGCATTTGGCATTTGTTTTTGCTTTTTGTTTTACTGCAAATAAATAATATATTTACTATTTGCCATCGTATTTGCTTTCTGTAATTAGCAAATAGGTGAGTTTTTAGTCAGACCATATGTATAGGTAAATAAAGAAGTTGTACATTGGTCATAAGGATGAAACTATTAAAGGGAATATATTAAATCTAGGATCGCAACTAAAATATATACAGTTCTGTGTCAAAGTCTCAAGCCACCTTAAGAATTGTTTTTGCAGGGTTGCTCCATAACTACCTGTGGGACACAAGACATTTCTACAAAAGTGCATTAACAAGCACTCCACGTTATGTATTGTTGTATTTTTGAATGTTCAACGTTTGTTTATGGCAAACACTGTAATTTACTGAGTGTTTGTGAACGCCTCACAGTATTCCCTGAAGTGCTGTGAACGTGACCTCAAAGTAACGCCACAGCAGAGGCACAGTGAAGGAGGAGAGGAGCAGGTTCACTTGATTTGACCAATTTGAGGTAAAAAATAAAACCTTTTTTGCTATAAAGGAACCTGTGGACTCTTTTGTGCCACAAAGCTGCAAAAAAAACAAAAACCGAAAGTGAAACAACATGCTTTGAACGTCCAATCCGGCTATTGTGCCTCTGTTATACTCTTTGTCGTCATTTTTTTTTTTTTTTTTTTGAGAATTCACTGCTGCTGAATGTATGAAGGCTTCCAGAGGCTCCATGGATTGGTTCGGTACACCTCCGGAAGTTATCGAAGGCCCTGAACTGAAACGGTTCAGTACAAACGAATGCACCGTTACACCCCTAGTGCAAAGACTAACCTCTTCCACAAAATATGCACACTCGACTTGTTCGTTCGCAGCAATTTATTATTCAGTTTCCACCCAGATAAGACATCATTTTGACCACAGCCGGTCTCCCTCAAGTGAGAAGAAAGACAACGAACTACTGAAGTTACTGTGAAATTGATATCTGTACAGCATCTATGACCTCTTTGCAAAATGATGGATCAGAGTTCTTTTTAATGAAAACGTAAAAAAGCGGCACCCGTTTCCCCCTCTCAAACATCACCAGTTAGCTCCAGGAGAAAGAGATATTATCACCGAGAGCTGTTTTAATAGAGTGGAAGTATTTAGAGCGGAGTTTTCCTTCAATATGCAAAAGGAAAATCCACTCACTGGTAATTCTAATAATCTAATATAAGCCACATGCTGCCTAATAGAAGCTTTTTTTTCCACACAAGAGGGGGGAAAAACGCCTGGAAACACTTCTTTCATTTATTCTGTCTTAATAAATCACCAGAGCAAGCAGACGAGGTTCCTGCAAACAGCCTCATTTCTATTTCTGGGCTGAGTTCATGCCTCCATCTAAGAACAGTAATGCAATTTTTTTGCAGCAGTTGAATGGTAAGGTGTTTTATATGTTTGGATTCCATGACCAAAACACAATCTCCTCCTGAACAGAACAATTACTGCAGCTGAAATAATCACGGTGATACACTCGGTTCCGAAGTCAAAGGCATCAGACTGCAATGTGTCACTGTTTACGAATCTTTAGATGGTTCAAAGGGGTTTTATATAGTGTTCATATTCCCAACTCTTATCAGAGAGGGGGGGAAAGTCTTGTACCAGAACACACACACAACAAAAACCACCAATGAATCAACGCTGTGTACGTATATACAGATTGTATCACACACTGAATAAACTATGAAGCTTATTTTTTTGTAGCTAAAACTAAAACGGCTAAATTTGCTAAAACTTGTAGCAGCTTAATTTGTCAGTCGCTCATGTGGCGACCCCTGCTGGTGTTTACCATTGGGGTCTTGAGTTGGTTGCTGGTTGGCAGTGGGTGGGGCCAGCTTGCTAATTGGTAACTGAAGACCCCCACATCCCATATTCACTGCAGATGCTGACTCTTACATCCTATGATCTGATTTATCCTTCTATTGTTACCCCGCCCCCCGAAGGAGAGGCGAGGGTATTTTTTTGGTTCGGTTTTTTTTTTGTTTGTCAGCAACTTTACGCAAAAACTACGCAAAAATGTTTGCAAGGGGTGTTTTTGTTGTGCCTGGCACCAGTTGTGTTAAATAAAAATACTTTGTTATTCCTTTGCAATAATACATCTCTCCCATTTGTCATGGCCCGGAGCCAGCTGTGACACTCAACATAATCTTAAGCTGCATTAGCTGATAGTTTACATTATAGCTCTGTTAGCTTAGCTCTGTTTTTAGACAGAAAACCGCCACAGTAAAATTACAAATCACCTCTTTTCTGTACGGTTTGTGTTGTCAATAACGGAACTAAAGATCTGTTTGGAATTCAACAAACAAGGTCAGAACTGACACAGTTTAGTCTGAACCGTGGATCAACATACGGTAACTTAGCAAAGATAACATCATCACATAATAACGTTAATATATCTTCATACACCTCAGAAACAAACACCCACGTAGAAGAAACGCTGCTGTTTCATCATCAAACTCCATTCTTTTCATTTGAATCTGTGTCTAGTCGAGAAATCATCAACAGCGCTTCTCACTTTTACCACTTTGTCACTTCCTTCGACTCTAAAAGTTGTTTCTTAGTGGTTCTCATCCCATCTGGTCACTTTCTGAAGCTTTGGTCAAAGACTCTGTGGTGTTAGTTTTTCTCACCACAGGAGACCAGTAGAGTGACTCACTACTCCCTCTAGTGGTCACATAAATCACCTGACTCGTCGGTGGCCATAAGTTCAGTTCATATCTCTACGATCCGAGGCATTGGCATTTGTCATAACTTCTCTTTATTGTGAACACTTTAGTGATAATTTCAAGTAATTTTCTGACATTTGGAAGGAAAATCGTACATACAGCCCCTTTAAGACCACCAACACTTTACCTTCACCCACCATGTTTTGTTATCGAGCAGCTGGAAATAAACACCATGAAAAAACAGGAATCAAGTAAAGTTCATCTTTACTTATCTTTGAGAGAAAGTCATAGGTCTATATTTTCATAGTCATACCTTAAACATGATCATTTTCGATCAATATCTTAATATTAGAAAGTAAAAATACTATATATAGTCCCTTTAAAGCAAGGGTGTCAAACTCATTGTAGTTCAGTTCCACATTCAGTCTAATATGATCTGAAATGGGCCAGACCAGTAGAATAATAAGAGTGAAAAAAGGAAAATTACATTATGATAATGTTTACATCTACAACGTTTCCTTAAAAATCTGAATAACATCAACAACTTGAAATCTCTTAAGAAAAACAAGAGCCATTTTAACACTATTTTGCCTTAATTACGACTTGCATTATAATCACAAATACACAAAACATTTAATAACAGGGAGAATATTGGTTAAATTACATTTACTTCACTTAAGACATTTGAAGTTGTTCATATTAGTTCAGGTTTTTGTAAAAAGATAGTTTGTTAATGTAAAGATTTTCATTTAATTTTACTGTTTTACACTCAAACAAAGACAGAATCTGCAGTTTTCATTATTTCTAGGTTATTATGATCATATTTTACTGGTTTGACCCAACTGAAATCTAATTGTTCTGTATGTGAAACCTGAATTCAAATGGTTTTTACACCATTTATTGTTAATATCTTCAGTGTAATTCATCCTACGGGCCAGACTGGACCCTTTGGCGGGCCCAGATTTGACCCCCGGGCCTTATGTTTGACACCTGTGCTTTAAAGGAACAGAAAACATATTCAGTCCGATTAATGGTAGCATCAAGCACTTTAATATGCAAAATGTCTGGGATATGTCTTTGTAGTTGCTTGTCAATACACAGATCTTTCACAGCCACGATCATTTGCTGACCAGTAACATTACTTCAGCGACGACCGACTTCCACGTAGACGGTTGAGTCATTTCCAGTGTGTGAGGAGAAGCTAAATAATGCAAGCAGGCTAAGAGCTTAAAGCTAATGGATGATACTGGATAATGATGACGTCTAAAAGCTAATGGCTTATGGTTAAAACAGACCACTTGAGCTGCTCTTGGTAATGGCTGAATTCGATGTAAATATTCTGCGTTTTATATGATATTTCCATTGTTTGAGGCAGTGTTTGATTGATAAGTGTAGCCGAGGTTTCATTCACATCATTAAAATCTAATTAGAATTTTTCCTTCTGCAGAAACAAACAAAGGTGAAGTTCATCAATTACTGACTTTTAACAACAGCTCAAGGTGAGAGTGATAATTAAAATATCACCTACTGTTGCTGTGTGGCCGTTTGGGAAAAGTCTGATGTGCACATTTACACCCGTTTCAGCACTTTAAGTAGGTGCTGAGTTGTTTTTGGACAGATCCCAGAGTTCCCTAATGGATGTTGTGAAATGCAGCGGCTGTGGCTAAAGAGACCTATCACAGTTGCAGCAGGAGATCTACAATTGTTTTTAAGCGACTGGAGCAGAATTCGACTTGGCCATTGAGCTGCAGAAAAGGAACTATGACTCATGATAAAGTTGACTAACATGTATAATCTATTTTTTTTTTTTATTCAAGTTATTCTTGCTCGTATCAATCTTCTTGTTTCTGCAATTCTCGTCACAAGCCTAGAATGTCATTACTGTCAAATCGTCCGCAATAAAAACAGTTAACAGTATCATGTATGGCGTGAATGTGCCTCAAATGCTACTATATAAGTCGGACATAATTACACCGTAATCATCGTATCGCAATTACTTGAACTAACTGCAGTCATTTTGCAAAATGATGATGGTTTACCTGTATAAAAGCAGGTGGAAATGCCATTTCTCCGTCACTATTTTCACATCATTTTTCCACAGTTTGTGAGTCTTTGTATAAGTTTCTAGTTGTTTATGTCAAGTAAATGCTAAGATTCTTCATATTGTGTATGGTATATTTGTAAATGGGTGTTTCTGAAACTGAATTTGTTTTGGTATCAGCTTTTTTAGACACAAAAATAAAAGGGAAATTTAGACATATTTCCCCTCAGGATGGACCTAATGATGATGCAAAAAAAAAAATTATACTCTTGCTCTGAGCCATCCCAAAATTAATGAATTTTTAATAAAACATCGGGGCCAAAATTGGGACATGAAAAGCTACCTAGGTGTCAGTACATTTGATTTGGAAAAGACACTGTGTTAAATTTGATGATCCTAGTGGTTTTTCTAATCCAGACATGCTGGTTTTTCATGAATCTCAGTCTCATTCCAGGTTTCGTGCGTAAGCCATCGTGTCCACTCGCGTTACATGCAGAACCTGCCCGTTTAAACACAAAGAAATTGCGAGGGATTTTGAAACGGCGGTCATTTTTGTGAAACTCTCTCCCTCGCACAATTAGATTGATTCCCAAAATGTATCTGTGAGAGAATAAAGAGATATTGGAAAAAATAGTAGCGTGTAATTTTCATGTCGTTTTTATTATGTTACATGCAGATTTTTGTATAAAAATAATATAAAAATGTATTTTATCTGAAAAATTGTTTCTCTTTTATGTCAGAAAATATAAAAAAAACAAAAAAACAAACTTGCTTCATACCATTAGTCTACATCTAATTAAAATTTTTAGCCCCATGTTCTGTTTTTAGGACCAGTTTCATAAAAGCACCCATATGTGTTTTAACTGAATAATCCTGTAAATGTGTGTTGTTTATTCTGTTCCCTACTTTGACCAGGACTCCCTTGTAAAAGAGGTTCTCAATTTTAATGAAATATTTCCTGGTTAAATAAAAGTAAATTAAAAAACAAACAAATAAATAAATATAGAGAGCAAATATGGGACAATAATGCAAGTTTACTTTTAAATTAGCAACGATATGCAACATCATAAACAAGTCATATAACACTATTTACAAAAAAATTACATGTTGATGTGTTTAGTAGCACTTTAATTCGAGTTAGTTAATGTAAAAAAAAAAAAAACGCTCAACTTCCAGCAGAACAGACTCAACTTTCTGACAGCAACTGCACTTAGACACTAAAATGATAAACAACCGTCCTATTAAAAGGTTTTGACTTTAATAATGATGGAGAGTTAGCATTCCAGTATGTTTATGCACTCAGTCCTGCACAGTAAGCACACTTAGCCCAGCGATGCTAACTCCATCACCCCTCTGTCCATACATCCATACATCGCGTAAACCTCTCAGATATTGCAGTAATAGTGCCTTTTTTTTTTTTTTAAGTGGTCTGTAAAGTACAATAGAAGAACCGTCACAATCTACCCTGTACAAATCCTTCTGGGGGAGCAATAAACCCCCACAGGGTGATAGAAAAAAGGACCAAAACACATGGAGAATCACAGACAGAAATACTCGTAAGGCTCATGGCATTTATAAAGTTCAGAATGGAGGAGGGGGGGGGGGGATCAAGCAGCAACAACAGGTAGTTTGATGATACTGTGCATGAAATATACCATGAAAAAAAAAAAACTTCACAGCGAGAACAGGAAACTCCTTATTTGCAAAAGAGAAGAGGAAACGTTTAACTCCAACTGCACCGGCACAGAGGAAGCATCAAAGAGGCGGCAGCGAATTCAAAGCTTGGATTAAATTATCAATATATTTCCTGTTGTGCCTGTTTTGGAAATCACAGTGAGACAGTGTTTGATGTGAATGCCTCACAGGGTTATTATAGTTTCATTAGTTTTGACTATTTTTTTTAAGCCCCTTAGGTTGTTTTTTTGAGTTTACTCTGGTGCGTAACTTGCTTTATTTTTAAGTTTGATTTTGAGGATTTCACTAGTTTTATTTATTTATGTTCTTATTGTGAGAAAAGTCTTGATTCAGAACGGCTAATTCCAATTCATTCTAAGCCTTTTACTTTAACTGATTTTTGACAATTTAACAGCAACTTTTTCGGTCATAGTAATCGTATATAATTTAGTAATGTCGGACATCAGGTTTAATAACCAAAAAGATTGTAATGTAGAGCAGAAAAATAAGTGTATCATTCATTTTTTTCATATTCAATTGAGAATCCACAATTGGAAAATGAAAAAAAAGACTAGATTTTAAGATTATTTCATTATATATGTACAAATCAAAAATTTTGTTTTTCAGTCTTTCAATTGCACTAACAAATTAAAAATCGGAAATAAGCAAATGGACCAGATGTCGGGTCTCTTGTTGACATTTTTGATATCAGATTTGGTGTGACCTGGAAGTGTCTTGATTTTTTACAATGACCACACTGTATTACACAAAACAACAATGCATGGAAGATCCCGCCCATTTTTCCAGTTGTCACGTCATCCTCCTTGAAAGTAACGTGTTCGCAGAATGCATTAGGCAGAATACTAGCAAACCCATGATTACATTACAGTGCGTCGATGGTAGCCAATCTAAGTAGAAGCTACTTCGCGAAACACACGAAGAAGTCAGTAACTAACGGGTCGCACCATTTGGTCCATTTGCTTAATTCCAATTTTTATTTTGTGCTTACAATCGAAATAAGGAACAACTTGTTTTTTGATTTGTACATGAATAATGAATAATGAAATTTTTCTTTTTTTCCCTTTTCCAATTGTGGATTGTTATGGCAGCTTTTGCTCTGCTGCTGGTGAATAATGAAGTAGAGGCTTCTGCCGGCCGACAAGATTTTATTTCTATGCCAAGAAAGGTCAGTTCTGCACACGAGCGGCGATTGTGATGAAAAGACAAAGAGTTTTCTCACAAGATCCACCTTTTATAGCGTGAATGCCATTTGCAGGTGACACCTCCAGTCTCTTCAAAGCGCCTTCTGATTGAATGATGAGCTCCAGGTTTTAACAAACAATCATATTTTGGTGCCTTCCAAGAAAATTAACACATACAGAAGGAGGTTTGGGTAAAGGTATGGGAAAGTTAGCAAGCAGAGGGGGGTATTTGGGAAAGTGAGCATGCAGTGGGGAATATTCGGGAAAGAATATGGGAACAAAGAAGTTAAAATTCCATTACAAGATTCTCAATTGAATACGAAAAGAAAGAATGATGCGTGGATTCAGAAAAAACAGACTTGTGTTTTTGCACTGATGCCTATTACCATCAATGCTCAATCAAGTGGCCCTTCTCTTGCTCCCTTCCCTCCTCCACCCCTGCCTCCCTCCTCTCATTTGTCTGCTGCTCCCTCCGGTCTAAACAGAGGATGGATAGATGGAGGGAGCCGGAGAGGAAAAATAGATGTATGTGTGGAGGAGTAGGTCGATAGGCTATTATCATCAGCATACATTAAGCAAACTGTATGGAAATGACCTGAACCACTCTACCACTTCAGAGACGGATGGATGGACGAACGGACAGATGAATATAGGGACGGGAGGAAGAGAGAAGAGGGAGTGGGAGGGATGAGGGGATGGAGAGAGGAGTGGAGTGGAGGAGAAAAACACCAGTGATTGATTAAGTGACTGACAGGGAGGAGGGAGAGAGGTTGAGGGAGGATATGAGCGAGAAAAGACAGAACAACAAATGATAACTTACAAAGCTTTATTTGAGTCTGAACATGAAAAATAAGACTCAAGTAAAAGTGGGTAAATTATAAATTAACCCTTCGATGCATGAATTGTTAATTAACTAGTGATATTTCTGGACAT
>JAPTYQ010000019.1:2801904-2813612 GCA_029814465.1 Ostorhinchus cyanosoma
GATTTACTTTGTTATAGATAGCATCCATCTTGTTTTTTTTCCATGTGTGTTATTTAATTTGGCCAAACCACTATATACACTATACATACCCCCTGTTGTGTCATTATGTTCAGTCAGTTTGTTCAGTTAACACTTTCCTCTTCTGTTGTTATTATGAACAGATTGATATTATATTGACTTCTAAAATAAGCCTAGTTATTTCAATTTTTGCTTTTTTTTTTTTTTACATTCATTTGGGTATATAAAAACCAGATTTTTGACAATAAAATCCTGGTTTCTCATTGTCTTACTGCTTGGGCGCTGACAGAACCGATTAAATAATATCAAATTTTGGGCTAAAATTTTGTGTAAAAGTGGTATATACTGTAAATGAATGCATATGCAGCTACTATCCTGTATAAGTAAACAACATAGATACAGGTTTCATTCATTTTTACCCCGCCACCCAAAGGGGAAGCAAGGGGTATTTTTTTGGGCTTGGTTTGTTTCTTTACACTATACCAGCAAAACTAATGGTTGAAATCATACCAAATTGGGTTTATTGATTGCCAGGGACTCAGAATAGATGTGGTTACATTTTGGGAAAAATAGTTCAAAGTTAAAATTTTTATACATTTTTTTTTTAAATCTTTTTTTCCCCCCATTTATATATAACAGGTGAAAATTCAAATGTCCGCAACAGCAAAATAATTGGTTGAATTCATACCAAATTAGGGTTATAAATTGCCAGTGACCCGGAATAGATGTGGTTACAGTTTGGGAAAAGTAGGTCAAAGTTTCAATTTATTATGAATTTTTAATTTACCGGTACTTGTAATGAGCGAAATGTCTAATGTCTATAAAAACATCCATTTTGTTTCAATTTACTTCAAACTTGGCTTATATATAGATGCAATTGATATGCTGACATTAGCACACGTATAGACATGATGACATCAGCTACAATATGTGTAAGGGGCGGAGTTTGTTGTGTCTGGAACCATTTTCAATTGAAGAAATAATGTGACTGCAATTTGTAAAATCCAAGAGCTTACTACCTTGCATAGATCATTTAAGGCAACTAATAAAACACGCATGACGGTCGAAGGTGCTGTATTGACATTTAAGGTGCACGGATCGAGTCACAGCATCGACAGGTAAAAAAATATTCCACCTTAAAAGCTCAACCATACGGTGAATTAAATTTGCACAGAAATGTTCCAAAGACAGTCTGTGTTAAACCTGAAATAAAAGCCGACGCTTTGTTTTATTCTACAGAACAGCTTGTTTATTTGCATATAGAACAGGGAAGTGAGATGCGATCACACATTTCAGATCACGCCGAACGCAGGTGGGAACGCGGTTTTAAAGCCAAGCGTGAACAAACACAGTTCGACCGGCCCACTTATGATCGGATCGTTCAGGACACATGCTAATGCCGGGTCTGAACAGCGGCTCAGACTTTGGTTTTAGGATGTTATTGTGTCTTTTTTCTTGGGGATAAATCACATGTCGAGCAACATCAAAAGCCTAAATCTAAATAAAGACAACAGCTAATGCCAATCTTAATCTTGCTAAATAAAATAAAAATATTTCAGATGACTGCTCAAAATGCACTGAATTAAAAAGGACATGATTTCACTGTTATGCAGCCAAGAAAAATCCCTCTGGAAGGAGATTAGAAAAGCAGTACAAAGGATCATTTCTAAAGATATTATACTGCATCTACACCACTAATACCAATTGTGATAAATATGTGATCAGTGCATGTCAAAAATACTGATCATGATGGGTTGGTTGTTTATTTCGAGTATTCACAGAATCCTTGCAAAAAAAAAAAGGAAATTCCAAAATCATTCATTTACACTCAAAAAGGAGTGGGAAGAAGAAAAACTTATTCAATCCAACACCCATTCTCATCATCAAATAACTTAACATATTAACGTATTAAATACTCACTCCTGGCCTTTGACTTCAAGACAGAACAATTAAACAAAAAGAGGCGTAAACCAATTTAGAGTCGACATTATTTACATTATAAATGGAAAAATGGAAACAGAGTCACAGTAAATAGAAGGTTGGACAAATGCTACGAACTTTATATACGTTTACAGTTAAATCACTGTCACTGTTTAATATTGAAGACGAGGGTCCAGATCGAACACATAACACGTAACCCTGACTTATGCTATTAACATGTTTGCTAGAGCTATAGTATTTTATTCTTCTCATTTTATGTTTATTTTCCCATTAAATGAGAAAAAAGAAGAAAGAAAACAGTTTAATATACAAAAAATAATAATAATCTATGAATACAGATGACCTGACACTGTTTCACGCCTCTGTGGAAAAGTGAAGCTATTTCTCTGAACTTTCCTGTCAAACCATGAAGTGAGGAGACCAAATCTGGGCAGCAGTTGGTAATTACAGCTGTCAATCACATATTGAACCATCCTTCCTGTCTGAAAACACCTGTAATTAGCCACAGTCTCCTTCACAGGGTGCATACGTCCTTAGAAGTGGGTTAAAGTCTTGTTTTCTCTCAGACCAGTTGAATAACAATACACTGAAAGTTAATTATATGATCAGTGTGTGATATGTCTTGATACTGTTTATGTTAAAAAAGCTGCCGATCTGGTATTTTTTAGAAGATCGGATCGGACTGAGTCACGAGATGGGGCCAATCTGAAGGTAGAGAAAAGGAAAATGACAACAGCAGGAGACTCGAGGCCCCTAGAGTCGGGCGTACTTGACTCAGTGGACGTCCACGCGTACTAA
Organism: Ostorhinchus cyanosoma; assembly: GCA_029814465.1. Taxonomy (NCBI): domain Eukaryota; kingdom Metazoa; phylum Chordata; class Actinopteri; order Kurtiformes; family Apogonidae; genus Ostorhinchus; species Ostorhinchus cyanosoma. The sequence continues at coordinate 2,804,662 of JAPTYQ010000019.1, forward strand.
ATATGGACTCAATCAAACGTCTCCCAGACACGTCTGCGTAAAGCGAAATTTTTACGACCACGTGGCGTTCTCTGTGTCAAATAATGTAGGTTAATGTAAATATAGGAAATTGGTTCGCTCGACTGAAAACTTAAAGGTCCCAGGACAGTCTGTGCACTCAAAGTATGCACACCCGAAGCTGTGGGAGTCTTTAGAGGAATTAGTAAAGCATCTCTAAGTTTCACTTTCACTTTGTCCGGTCATTATGGTCGTTTTGAGGTAAAAACAGCACAGTACCCCCCACCCCACCGCCGTATAATCCCCAGACGGACCTGTCCATAGATGTGTTATAACAGAAGCTGCAAACTAATGGCCAAAACCAGCCCGCCAAAAGGTTCTAACTTGTCCACAGTATGAATTTGGAAAGTGCAAAAAATAATCCTAAAGTTATTAAGAGTCAAAGGTACCACATTCAGTCCAATTGTGATCTCGAGTAAAATTATAGCATAATAACCTATCAATAATGACTCCAAATTTAAATCATAATTTCATAGTTAAAAGTAACAGTGTCACTTTAATATCAGCAAAACTAAACATAAAAAAAAAAAAAAAATCTAGATCGGGACATCGCTATGAAAAGAAAAAAATAAAGGTCTTGAACAGTGCTATCCAATTCTTGACTGAAAAATGTTCCAACTGTTGCTACAAAACATTCATAACAACAAGAACATAAATAGAGGGAGGTGAGAAGGATGTCATTTATGTGTGCTATATATGTCCTTGAAGACCTTCCAGTAAGACTATCTGTCACTAATAGGACTTATCGCCTACATTGCACAGACCTTTCCAGTTCTAATCTTTTTCTCCGTAGCTTGTTTACCTTTACATTAGTTGTTTTAGTTATCATTACTGCATTTGTGGTTGCAAACATGCTAACAAATCTCATATCATGACTGTTATTCTGTGCCTCTTGACACTGTCAGTCCTGTCCTCCCTCCATCCGTCCACCCTCTAATAGGTCTGGCATTCTCATCCTCCCTTCTTCGCATCTCTACCTGCTGTCTCCAGCCTCCTGTCCTTTCCCTCTAATATGGTTGACATTTTTTACCCTCTCCTCCCTCCGTCTCTCCTGTCTGACTCAAGCTAAAGTGCTGCCTGGAGGGCCCTTTCGTGGGTTGCAGAATTATGGCGCTCAGGTCCAAGGCCACAGGTTAAGTGCACTCTGAACAGAGGAAAAGTGACAGCAGGACTGAGCTCTACCTTTGTGAACGTAGGAGGACGAGGGTTTATGTAAGACGGAGCCGAACGGGGCATTGTCAGACATTCAGTAATGATCTAAGACAAATGAATATGTAGCAGCCAAAGATGTCCTGGACTAGCTTCTTTATGCGATCACAAAGTGTCCATGGTTGTTAAATATGTAGGTGTGTGGTTTTGTAACAGTCTTTTTTTTTTCTTTTTTTTTTTTTTCGACAGTACTAACTTATGTAAAACTTTCCATGTGGCGTTCTACCTGCAGCATTGATGACATCAGACCGAAATATGCAGATGCAGATGTTCAAATTAAACGGTAAATATTTATAAGTTAAATACAGATTTTTAATGTAGCTATTTTATTCAAAAACATGTCACTTGTCTTGTTACTTTCATAAAGCTTCCTGTATTGGGGTCTTCAACACCACCTTATTGTCGACCTACAAAACACCAAAAAAAAAAAAAAAGTACTAGATTGAATTTATTTCATGGATATAAGATCTGTGCACTTTTCCTTACTTTTTGGGGAATAGGTTGAATGTGTCAAAGTTCACTTAACATTGAAAGAACTACAAAAATGTTTTGTAAAGCTAGCATTTAAATGACAGAGGAGTTAACCGATGCGTTACTAGTCAGTGAGGAAACTATACTATAAAACTAAACTATAAATTTTGATTTGTCAGATGGTTGTAGGTTTAAAAACAAAACCCTGTCTCTGCATTTGCTGATGTACACATGTAATGTACATGTACTAATGCTTATTTTAAATGGATATCATTTTTAGCAATGCTGTTGCTAAGCTAACTTTGGAATCTGATGCCAATCGCACCGTCTGTGCCCCCCCCAGGACAAAGCTGAAGACCATAGGTGACAGGGCTTTCGAGGCTGCTGCTCCCCATCTGTGGAACGCCCTGCCAGACCACCTCCTGGCCCCACAGACGGAGGACATTTTAAAAAAGGTCTGAAGACCTTTCTCTTCAGGAAAGCTTATTCATAATCTTCTCTGGTCTGTGCATGCCTCACCTGTTTTAAAAGGGTTTTTTTTTTCGCTGTTTTTATCCATCTTGCTTTCTATTTCTTAACTTCCCTTTTAATCATATTTTTTGTACCCTGCTTGTAGCACTTTAAGGATTTTAAGCTAAAAATGTAAAGTGCATTATAAATAAAATGCACTATTATTACTATTATTATTATCTGTCAGGCCAAAAAATGATCAGTTGCTCCACTTTAACCTGTAGGAGTTTGTGTGTTATCTCTTTCTACTATCCTAAATCCATGACGACTGAAAATAAGTGCATATTACGTTGAGCCGCTGTAGGCTGCAGAGGTCTGACCCTGCAGTAAATCCTGGTGTTACACAGATGCTTTGCAGACCACAATATTCAAGAGCCTTTTCAAGTGTGAAAGCATCTTGTAATGGGACAAATGGTGGGGATCACAGTTTAGATAATCAATGGGAACCACTGAGCAAAGTGTTAAAATTCTCTTTCATGCCTGGAAAATAACCCAGGTTATTAGATTCCCTGTTCCTCTAATATAACTATGAACTCAGCCTGGCCAAAAAAAGGCCCCCATTCTACTATTTCATCGGACCACCTTTAGCTTTGATTACAGTATGCATTCACTGTGACATCATTTTGATAAGTTTAAGCAACATCGTAACATTCACTTCCATCACTTGTGGACACACAATTACTGAACATAGATTTGACCAAATGAATCAAGCCCACATCATAACACTGCCCCCACAGCCTTGTACTGTAGGCACTAGGCATGATGGGTAATCAACTCATCCACCTCTCTTCTCACCAAGATGTGTCCAGGGTCAATCTGAACTCATCAGACCACATGACCTTTTTCTACAGAAACATAGTCCAACCTTTATGGCCTACATCAAACCGATGGTTGTTTAAATGAGAAGCTCCTCACGGCATCAGTTGCAAAAGTTAAAAAATTGTTATAGATGAAACCATCACTGCAGAAATTATCCAAAGGTCCTATAGAATGACTTGGTTAAATCCAGGAGGAGATCTTTTTTTGGCTAGGCTCTGTATACACATATTCACAGTCATGTGATAAATGTGCAACAAGTCGACTAATAACGAGCAGTGATGAGTACTAGACTCAGCAGTAGAAGTCATTACTAAATTTGGAAAATCTTGGGCTGTGACAGACCTAAAACCAGAATACTCAGTTTACCCACAAATCAATGCAGATACAGAACCCTGAGCTTTCTTGTTGTGAGGTTGAAGTGCAAATACATGTAAATTTGGACCAAAAATATTGCCATAACTACTTTTGTCCACACATTACCTGACTACATGGAGCTGGAGTAGCTCATGAGTTTAGATGACATTATGACTTTTCCTCCTGCTTTCACAACACAGTCAGTGTGCTGGCAACCCTTCTGTTCGTCCAGATGTTTAGCCCTCTCATGCTGGTTTAGTAAATGTGACAACCAAACTAAATTTGAGACTAATCCAGCTCTTAGGCTCAAGGGCACCAAACCAAAAAAGTGGATTTATTCAACAAGACAAAAAACACTATTGCTAAACTGACTACGTTGCCCGTAGTATTTCATCTTTCTGTTGATTCTGTTTCTGCATTGATTCCATTGGAGTACTGAGTTACAAACGCTTAATGCCGTAAGTGTTCAATTTTTTGACAAGCAGCAATGACGTAATACACACACGCACACACACACACACACACACACACACACACACACACACGCACACATACTGTACTGTACATAAAAAATGCTGAACCATAGGTCAAAGCCTGCTGGCTCTGCAACAGTGAAGCAACATGAGCTAAACACCCACAAAGCATCATGGGACCACAATGATGTGGGCGTATTGATTTCTTTGTAGGAGTGGGGCAGAGGGGTGGAGCTAAAACTGGAACTGCAGTAGATGACAGATACCCTGTGAGTGGTTTCTAAACGCGGATGCAGGGGTGGAGTGGAGTGGGTGTATCGGAGCAGGGGGGTATATAACAGCTGAACTGAACAAGAGGGGGGAAAAAAGGGCAGAGGATGGGTGGGGCTGGTCTCACAGCAGCCACACCTCACCATGGAAACGGTTGCTTAGCGATGGTGCGAGGTTAGCCAATAGCAACGCTGCCACCTGAATTTTAAATCAGGGCTTCTCACCTGGAGTTTGGCTGTTGAAGGCATGTGTAGAAAAGGATTTATGTTAAAGTGAAAGTGTTGAATATAATATATAAAGGGTAGATCATTTATGTAACACCATTAGCGAGCAACATTTGGACTTGTAGCTTCTTGGGAGGAACTCAAAAACAAACTGAGAGCATTTATCTCAAACCTTGTTTCACACTAAAGACATGTTCAATGAGCCCTAACCTCTTGCATACATAAATTATCTGCATTTGCTGGGCTGTTATTATACTTGTTAAATTGCCTGTCATACCTAAATGTTTTCTCGTCCAGCATACCATGACACTGTGGGAATGAATAACTCCATTGAATCCAGTTGTGATGGAAAGAACCGCATGTGTTCATATGAATGCCTCATCAAAATGTCTACAAATGGTTGACTCAGTTTATCATGCTTCTCTTGGATTTATTACTAATTCTAAAGCCATGACACATCATTGTGAGTTGTATTCCAGGGTGGGATGTCCTGCCCAGTCCACTAGGAGGCTGGGACACTGGTGCACCTTTATATATAAGGCCATACTTGGATTATTGCCTTCCTATATCTGTAGCTTAATAACAAAAAGAAGTGTTGAGTCTTCTTACTTGAGATCAAATGGGCATTTGATCCTTTCTGTGCCATTCGCCTGCACAGAGCTGAGTAAAAGGGCATTTGTCTACTCTGCTCCTCAAACATGGAATATGTTGTTAAAAGACTGGAAACTGACTGAATTGATCTCCTTGAATGCTTTTAAATCCAAACTCAAAGTACTAGAGATTAACTCAATGGTTTGCACCTGTTTTCCATAGTTTGACGTGTCCTGTAAATGATTGTATGTTTTAATTTTATGTTGTGTGTGTTGTATTTTGTGCTGCCTCTTGGCCGGGATTCCCTTGGAAAAGAGGTTCTTAATCTCAATGGGATCTTTTCCTGGTTAAATAAAAAAAATTAAATAAATAAAATATGTCTGGATTGTATCAAGTGTGGAGGATGACAGACTCACCTGGCAGAAGACGGGTTTGTAGGTTTCAGAGAAGAGCTGGGTCAGTTCCTCGGAGTCGCAGAGGTCCAGCGGCAGCCGGTCCACGCACAGACATTTGGAGTGAAGGTTCTCCTCTTGGCTCAGCTGGTTGACATCCATCCACTGCACCATCAATGACCGATCACCCTACAACGGCAAAGTCAGACTTTAAAGACTGTACCGTTTTATTGAAGAAGGGCAAAAAACAGCAGTAGGTGCCTCATCGGGTCAAGGAACACACAAGGTAGATGTGGATAAAGGAATCAGGTGCTTATCAAGGACAGGGTTGGAATGTATGAAAAGTAAAAGGGAAAAAAAGGACCGTTCTGGCAACACAGGGCAAAAAATACAACATCAAGAAACGCGTCCACTACTCTTTTATATTTAACTCATTATTTGATTTTTTTTTTGTGTGTGTTAAATTTAGGTTTAAAATGAAGCACATGTATTTTGTATTACATCCTGTTATAGGCTCTGTGTAGTCGAAATACAAAATAAAAGTCCGTTGTTACTTACAGCAGGGATGGTCACACTTTTTCAGCTTTTGAGCTACTTTTAAAATGACCAGAATACTTTAAATACACAATATGTAGAGGTGTAACGGCATAGAAAAATTTCAGTTCAGTACGTTTTCGGTACAGGGGTCTTCGGTTCAATATATTTTCGGTGCAGTGAAAGAGACCAGTGGTTGAGGGGGGGGGGTGTATTTTGTAACTACTTGTGGGACAGGACATTTCTACAAAATATTTTAATTAGTCATTTGTGCATTAACAGGCTCCACTCATGTTATGTATTTTTGTATTTTTGAATGTTCAATGTTCGTTTTTCTGGCAAACGCTGTAATTTACTGACTGTTTGTGAACGCCTCACAGTATTGCCTGAGGTGCTGTGAACGTGACCTCACAGTAACACCACAGCAGAGGCACGGTGAAGGAAAAGAGGAGCAGGTTCACTTGGTTTTGCCAACTTGAGTTAAAAAATAAAACCTTTTTTGTTATAAAGGAACCCGTGGACTCTTTTGTGCCACAAAACTGCAACGCACCGAAAGCCAAAAGCGAAACAACATGCTTCGAATGTCTGGCCCCACTTCTGTGCCTCTGTTCTACTCTCTGTTGTCATGTGTTTTTGTGGCAGCGCTGAGAATTCACTGCTGCTGAATGTATATAGAGGAAACCCTGCACATGGGTTCTGCTCGTGTCACCCTGCTTCCAGAGTGTTTGTGTTCTTCACATAGGCTACATGTATGCATTCAGTACAAACAAGTGCACCATTACACCATTAATGATATAAGCGTACCGTACCTTACATAACTGCATGAATCTGTATGACTCAATAAAATTCAACCTATCTGTGGTCAGTATATGACTCTGATGACTTGCACTGAATGGAGTCAGGGATGATGCATAGTCTGGACAAATTTCATGTTACAGAGTCGACATCAGGGTCTAATACAAAAGACCTGTTCGTTTTTTAAACCTCAGTGCATGATGGGATGCTAGTCAAGATGATCATGTGACAACAAATGCCTTTAAGTATGGCTGAACAAGTGGTGAATACTAAGGGAAAAGAAATAATAACTGGTGATGTGTTTCTAGTTGTTCTATTGTTTCATTGCTTGCTTTTTGAACACAGATGTTTTTTTGTTTTGTTTCCCCCCCCCCCCAATAGTCCTTTCCGCCCTTTTGTATTGTTTTATATTTACACAATACATCACATTTGCCCTCTAAAGTGCCAAAACACAACATTCATCTTGAACTGCATTTCTTTTTACATAACTTTGTCTCCTTCTCCAAGTCAATCACCAACAGAAGGTCAAACCTACTGCTGCACAATGAAAGTTAATTTTGAAGAGTCTAAATGAGATGAAAAAGACTTTGTTTTTCTCATCCTTTTTTCATAATTTAAAGTATGTGGATGAATTAGAGTTAAACTCCTCCTGAAGCTGCATTTTTACTGATTATTAGTTTCCTTCAACTATGACTGATTACAAGTTTCAGCCTCATATTTATGCAAGTAAACAAGTCGGTTCTCTGAAATGTATTATTTTTCTTACTTTTCTCTAGGTCTGACTGGTAATGGAAGAAAAATATTTCATTTGCCAATTAAATAAAAGTATGTCAATCTGCAAAACGCTCTGTGAAGTCCAATTCTCTTTAATTAAATCTGTAAGAATAATCAAATGAAATTACAGTGAGACAAATTATTCTTTTGGTCACTTCCAAATGATATTTTCTCTCCTTTTTAACCTTTCCTCAGTGATTTATCATTCATTATCGTCAGAATTTTTCATTTTTGGGTGAAAATCAAGGATTTTTCTATGATTAATTCACTGTTCATATATTGTTCATAGAGGCTCAGAGTAAATTCAAAAGGTATTCAATTGGAGATAAGGCAAAGAAAACTGAAGAAAAAGTGGCTTTTTCAGCAAAATCTCTCATTAACTGAACATAGAAATAAGCTCGTTTGTCAGAATACATCAGTGAATCAGTTGCAGAAGATGACAGTGAGCCCGTTTACATGCACACTAAAAAAAACCTGTTTTTATCTGATTCCTAGAGTTGTCGGATTATCCAAGCGATCATGTAAACAGCATAACGTGATGTGTTTTATAAGATAAGAAATCAGATAAACACCAAGATTTCTCCCCAATACGCTGCCTTCTTTGTGCATCTATAGCCATTAATCTGATTCATTCTTTTACATCTGTGCATTTACAAAAAAAAAAAAGAAAAAGAAAAGATGTGGTAGACAATAACAGGAAGTTTGATTATAGTGTCACTATGTATGTAGGAATTAAGTATTTCTTTTGTACAATAGCATACATTTATTTTTTTGTTTTGGTTGTTTTCTGTTGTTAAATTTGCTTTGTGGTGGTTGTATTTTGATTTTTATATATGTCCCAAATCAAACATTCATTCATCCATTCAAATCCAAGAGAATTAAAACCAATAATCACATCTCTGAAGTCAAAATAAGTGTCAGATCTGATATTTAGAATTATCTGATTACTGCCAGTTCCTGTATTTTTCTGGTCATGTAAACAGGTTCAGTGTTTCCACATTCACACTGGGTCACATCTGATGCAGGTGAAAAGCTGAGGAACAGATTTTTACCTGAATTGTTTCAGGAATAGCGATTAAAAAGTTATTAAACATTGTAGATCAGTAGATGCTTTGGTTTGCGGTGGCCGTTTAGATTTTTGAGGGTTAAATGAATCATTTTAAATTAGTTTTTAAAAGTAAATGAAACTTCTGCCTCATTTTTTTGTATGCAGTTGTGGAAAAATTATTAGACCGCCCCTTGTTTTCTTCAATTTCTTGGTCATTTTAATGCCTGGTACAACTAAATGTGCATTTGTTTGGACAAATATAATGATAACAACAAAAAAAGCTAATAATAGTTTAATTTCAGAGCTGATATCTATCCATTTTCCATATTTTCTTTATAATAACCAGAATCAGATCAGTTCTTACATCATTGTACTGACAAAAACAGTGCTTTTATTCATTCCATGTTTTCTTTTCTGTCTGTTTTAGTCA
>JAPTYQ010000019.1:2975758-2999014 GCA_029814465.1 Ostorhinchus cyanosoma
AACTTGAGTTTCCGTAGTCGCTTGTCCATTGACCCTAAAATTAAGCCAATATAACTTGTGCATAAAAATTTGTCTCAATTTTGCCAAAACTAGTTTTTCAATGAAAAGTTTTTGCACATTATGCACTTCTGTTTTTTGGACATTTCGTAAATATTGGTAAAGTTTTGCATAGATATCCAATGGAAAAGCCACTACTAAGGCCCATATCTTTCACATGTACAATAATGTGATAAGTGAATGACAATTTTGCCTTGTGCATGATCAATAATGTCAAATGATCAACAATTTAAACATTTTGGATACTAAAATGTCACAGATAGTGTAAAGTATTTGGTTTTCTGTTATTTCTTGAACTGATGAAGGGTCTACGTCAACGTTTCACATCTCTTCTCACTTAAATTCTTTATTTCCAGCTATGCTTATTGTGACATAATCTAAAATCTATACACAGACCTATTAATTATTACCAAGAGCAGCCTAACTTTTTTTTGTACTTATTTACCTATTTAATCTGTAGAATATTGGTGTTGAAGAAAAGAGCTCATGTCTTGGCTTTTCGGCTAGAATTACTATTTTTGAGTAGAAAATATTAATGAGTTACAAAAAGGGAATGAACCAGTTTCCCATTTTTTACAGTTATGCAATATTGAGTGTCATATTTATTGATTATGATATTTATTGGTTATTTCCCGCAAGAAATATTTACAATAAAAAATATTTCAAAAATGGTATGAAACAGAAGATAAGAGCAGCAAAATAGTAGAAAAAAAAGAAGACTAAGAAGAGCAGTAAATGTCCATAAATTATACTATAAACAATGAAAAATAATACAGTACATATCTTTAACTGGTTTGATTTTTCAGTGATTCAGCTGAAATTAGGAATTCGTCAAGTTAATTTAAATATTAAGCTCTTCAGTCATTTAGATTTTAATAAAAACTTGTCATTTTTGACCGTTTTTTTCCCCCTGTGGTATTGTGCGATTATTAAACTTTAATTGACTATTATAAAGTATCAATAACCATCTAACAGAAACAGTTAAACCCTCTTTTTTTTATTTTCAGAAATTCACAGCTACTTTTGCTGACTACAGAAAATATGGTCCTGAGTCTCTTATATTTGTCGCTGCATCAATTTCCTTCAAATATAATACTTTAATCCTCAAGTATGATCCCTGGCCAACATCCATCCTGCAGTACTGTATTGGTTACTTGAGGCTACAATTTATCTGATTGTGTTGAAACGGTTTTAGTTCTATCTAAACTAAACCGCTGAGAAGATGAGAGCAGCCACTTTAAAACTCATCTCTCCTGAAATTACATGACATTAAGCTCCCGTGCACACTTCTCACTTTTACAACTCCATATCAGAGAAACTGTTGAAACGGGTACCTCAATATCGTGTGTTAAAAATATAAACATCCAGACACACACACAGGCAAAAGCGAGTCTTACCAGAGACGCACACTCTTTCTATTTTCAGGTTCAGGCTGTCATTGGGTCCGAGCAGTGATTAAAGCATACCACCAGGCGCTAAGCACTGCCCTCTGTGGCCCCCTGGTGAAATGATAGCCCGCTAGCTTAACAGCTAACAGACACGGACACTCTGTGAAACACCTGATCCCCCTCTAAACTGGCTGACCTGACTGAGACCCCCGAAGCAGCTGATGCCCGAACCTAATGAAGGACACAGTGAACTAAAGCACAAGGGCCTGACGTCTGGTTCTGATTAGGAGCTAGCTACTGTTCAATTAGCCTGTAGTTAGCACTGCATTTTCACCAACATAATACTGGGTCTTTCTTTTATATTTAGGAAGTAATTATGTAAAGTAACTCACATGGGGAAATACTTTTATATGATTTAAATTCAAATAATTGAAAACACTGATGCTAATTCAGCCAGTTCCTAAAGTTGATTAACTTAGTGTAGCTTAAAAATTAGCTTAGCGTAGGTTAGCGTTAGCTTAAAAAGTTAGGAAAAAAGTAGGCCAATCTCTGTTTAACTTTGGAATGAGGTTCCTGCTGCTTCCATTCTTTTAAACTAAGCCAACTTCTGTCAAATATCTTCAGTTAAAAATAGCTAAAGCCTGCCTGAAAAGTCACATCACATGCTAATTTGGAACTACATAACATCATGGTGTAACTACCAGGTGACAACATAGTTGATAATAACTAATTAATACACTAATATCACATTCCTGACACATAACTAACTTAATTTCATCCAGATTCTATTTCATGCACATTTGTTGCCTCTAGACCAGATTTGTGTTGTTCTCAGATTTGTGCGTCTGAAAATGCCATTTAAATACTAAAATACTCACAAGAGCTTGTCGTTTGTGGAAAAAAGGTCCAGTATTTACTTGGAGGACTATGAGGTAAGAGAATCTGCAGTCGTCTGTGATCCTGTTCACCTCTTCTATTGAAAACAAACAGGACGGGATCTGCAGATCAACTCCTAATGGAGCACGGGCACTGATGTGTAATAAGAAGTGGATACCAGATCATTCAACCAGTGGTCACATGCAATAGCGCAAAGCCAAAATCCCTAGTGTTCAAGAAAGACAACAATAAGAGACATTCCAATAAAACTGCAGACAGACCACCTACCACTGCCAAAAGGGCAACTATGACTTTATATTACAGACGGAGGCACTGACTGAGGTTCTAGTCCACATATGCAGCATCAACTGAAGAGTATGTATGTGTGTGCAGGAGCTAGAAACTCTTTTGACTTCAGCGCCAATGAGTAGCTTTCTATTTAAAACAATGCATGCCATTTTTAGCATCTAGAATGCAGTTCTTTTAATGCATCCATGAGTGAGTAAGGACAATGGAGAAACCATGTGACACTAAAACAGGAAGTCACTTTTCAGATGATTATCTTGTTCTTAATCGTCTGATAGAGCGAAACCAAAAAAAGAGTGAGTAAAGTTCCAAGATTTGTCAGAAGGTGTTTTCTTAAGTTGATAAAAGGCTCTTACAAGTCACTAAATATCACTAAGTTGTCAAAACTGGAGACATCAATTTTCTCACCCAGCTCTTGGCAACAAACCGAAAACACTTGTTTACTAAAATATCAAACATTCATCATCATGTCAGTAAAAATGCCATTCTGTTTAGAGTTGACATTTTGAGATGTGGTTAGTTTTTTTTTTTTTTAACACAAACATAGAGACAAGACAGCCTTATTTTAAGGATGTGACTAAAATAGCACATGTACTAACTCAAAAAGTTAAAAAAGTGTGTCAGTTACTTTCTAATTCAGAGAGCTGAGGTAGGAGCAGCTAACATGTACATCATAGAGCCTCTGAAAGTATCAAGATCCTGCATAAACCCAAAAATATAAGTGAGAGAACTTTGTGCATATTTCCTCCCTGAGGTAAACCGTTTGAAGTTCGGGGATCTATCAGACTGCGCTTTAGTTTGGTATGTCAAACTCCCCTCCATCCCCACCCATGCATCTCCCCCTGCATCATTCCATCTTCCCTGGCAGGTCTTATATAATATTTTTCTTTGAAATGTTTTGCCGTGGCTGCCTCTCAAAGCTGTGTATCTATGGTTCAGGAAATCCAATCAGACTACATGTCATGACAAAAGAAGAACATGTTTATATGTGAACAAGTGTCGAATGAATGCGTATTTTTTCACATGTAGGATTTGGCTACAGGTGGTCAGCGACCTTGAGCCAAACAGCCTCCCCTCGGTAGGACCAGGGGGAATAAAAACACAGGTGACCTTGCTACTTGTGAAGTCTGCAGTTCAAAAACCTCACAGAGCAATAACTGGTTACACTGGCTGATAAAGGGGGAGAGGGGGGAGGAGGGGAGGAGGCAGCTGCTGCTCTGTAGATTAGAACTGAAAGCTGCACTCGCTCTCCAAGCTCAGCTTTGAACTGGGTTCTCGCCTGCTGGATCCAGGGACTGGGAAAAAGGCTGGGTATAGAGTGTAGACTGAGGCAATTTTAAGTCCGTCAGCAGACGACTTAAAGCTGACGTATTCATCCATATATGCAGTTAAAAAAATGCACTCCCCGTTTCTATCATGGCGTCTCGTATCTTGGCTTATTCTTGGTCCCCTAACCATACTTTTTAAGTCACTACATGTAGTATTTCTACTTTTAAATATTAAAAAAATAGATCTAAAATCATCGTGATAGTGTTTAGAATAAAGAGTGTTTGAAATTCCCCCAAAGATGCCTACGCATTGGATTTATTTACACCGATGGAGTGATATATTTATTTGACCACTAGAGGGAGTAGTGAGCCACTCTGTCGGTCTCCCATAGCAACGGCCTTTGACCAAAGCATCAGAAAGTGACCAGATGGGAGGAGAACCACGAAGAAAACAACTTTTAGAGTCAAAGACGGTAATAAAGTGATCAAATCTAGAAGCACTGTTATTGTTTTCTCTGTTAGAGGCTGTAATGGCAGTGTTTCTTCTAAACAGGTGAGTTAGATTAAGAGGCTTATGACGGTATAAAGCTATTATATGATGTTATGATCTTTGCTTAGTTATTGTTTGTTGATCCAGAGTTAAGACTAAACTGATAATTCTGGCCTTATTTCGAGGATTCCAAACAGATCTTAAGTGCAGCTGTTGACAACACAAACCATACAGAAAACAGATGTGATTTGTGACTTTCAAAATAAAATAACCAGCTCTGAGTTTTTCTGTGGATATTTAGCAATGATTTGTTGGTGGTTTTGGTCTTCGGTCTCTGCCCCGTGTCCCCCCCCCACTTTTTTGAGAGCTTGGAACATTAATACAACACATAACACCTTTAAGAAAACATGATGAATGGGAGTGCTTTCCAGTAGTGTGCCTCCACTGCATAAGTTGATTTGTTGAATACTAAAACTGAAAATCCTGTTGCTTAGTATTACATTTTCTCACATTGCTGGAAAAACAGCTCATATATGGAGAATGCAAGGCCAGGCAAAACAGAACCATCCATTCTACAGCATCATACACTGCAGCAAAATAAATGATTTCTTGAATATGTTATGAATTATGGGCTGAAACTTCAAAACAGCTGCTAAATGACACTAGAAACTAAAACTGCTTAAAGTTGGAAATGATGTCATTTACACACAGCTTTAACTAATCCGAGGCTGACTGAAGCATGTCTAAACAGAAGACAGATGTATACTCTGCCAACAGCTACGCCTATATTCACAGACTCAGAGGTTATAGAAGGTAACCCGCAGTTCCTGTAGTGCGAGATATGGTATTAACAGTACAGCCTGGGTTTGAAAGCAGAGAATACATTTCTGTGCATGAGAAATAATCAGCATGAATAAAATATGTCTGTGTTTGACGAGGTTTTACTCACTCCATCATAGAAGCTGGTATGGAGCAGCAGTCCTGTATGGCAGTGAGCGGAGATGTGAGGTGAGCGGTGTACGACGCCTCCACCACCTGTTTGTTCCTGTTCACCACATCCAGGTAGCGGTTAAACTTCTCCCGAATCTTCTTGGCCAACTGCAAGGGAAACAAAGCCATGTTAACAAGGCGATGACGGTCCGAGACGTGACATTAATCTAACTTCCTTGTAGTTATCGTTACCTAAGGGCATCGTATTTTTAACAAAGTGAAATGTAATAGTGCAGAAGCCAAAGCCTGCTTAATCCATACCAAAAATAAACTTTAACTAGTCTAGGGGATGCACTCTAGTGGGATCCGTTTGATCCTTTTGGTGCACATGTATGAGCAATGCTGCTCAAACACCATTCATGTGGTATGGACACCAATTAAAAAGGAGCAACGACAAACTTGAGGTTCTTTACAACAGTTGTTACACATTATTAGGACACATCTGCAGAAACAGTTTGACCCTGGTGACACGGGAATACCACAGAGTCCCCACTACATTCTTCCTCAAATCCTCTTGCATTCATGTGTCTTTATACTCTCTTTCCCCCCCCATCGACTCATTATAGCGAGCTATATGAGAATATAAGTAGAACTGAACAAAAAGATCTGTCTTTTCCCAATTCAGATGAGTTCCTTTGCAGCTTACGTTGCCTCTAAACTACCTTTGCACTTGGTTCTGAGTTTGTCTTTCAGTCTAAGCTTCGTTTTCTTCACAGACGGTTTAGAAAATAAACAGAAAATATAAAAACTTGCCTCGCTCGCAGAAAAATTTTCATTTAATGTGACACAAAACAGCAAAAATGACAAATGCTAGTGCTTTTAGGTGGTCAGAAATGTAACTGTACGAACCTGTAACTAATGCAAAACCAATGTATTATTCATACAAATAACACTTATATTAGGACAGATGTTTAATCAGTATCTTCGGTATTCACACCATTAGCATCCAGGCAAACAATTATTAATGAAACACAGAAATAAAAGTTATTAAAAAAAAACACACAACAACAACTTAAGAAAACCAACACTTGGGCTGCAGAATGTGTGAAATCCATCACTGTTAAAATAATTAAAGGCTGAACAGAATGATGGATGTTGGAAGCTTTAGAGCAGTAACCTCACCCTTCATCATTTAATAACAAAGTCCACATTAAAAACCACACAGGCCATCCAATGAAAAACCAAAGAAATATAGCACTGAAAATATTTGTGAAACTAGATGAATAAAAGACTAATTGTCTCACAAGAAAACGGACATTTTAATTTCATTCTAGATGCACTACATTCCACCACTTGCTTTTTGGTTTGTTGAACCACGTACCAAACACACACACCCCTATTCTAGCACACGACCAGTTATTTGTTTTGGTCCTGAGAATTATTTTCCCTGCATTAATTGGAATGCATGAAAACCAGGAAGCAGGAAGGAGAAAATAGCATTTCTAACCAAAAGCAGAGCAGCTCTTTCAATCAGTGTTTACAGGGACCCTTAATAAATGCCCCAGCACATGCATACATTACACTTTGTCTATTTTTTTTACTCCACTATAAAGGTTCAGGTTCTGGTTGAGCACACACTTCACAGAGCTCATTCAAAACCAGGATTCCAGCCCCTTTGGGGAAATTAATAACCAGGACTGCAGCTGTCTCCAGGGGGATGTTAATAAACAGAGCACCAGCAGCTCCTCACAACAGGTTCCTGTTCTTGCTTTTTTCTTTGTCAAAATGCCTTGAAAATATGTCAGGAGAAGGGTGAAGAACTCACATCTATCACATGTATGTAATCTGTTACAGACTGCCTCATGTTGGTCAATGCATAATCAGCCTGCAGAAAAATGATGGACTTGTAAAGTTGACGGTTTTCAGTTGTCTTTTGAATGCACTTTTTTAATTTTAATGTTAATTTTAATGTATCTCTGATTAGTTTAATGTCTTATTATGTCTTCCGTGATTTTCTTTTTGTGTGAATTTAAATGTCTTTTCTTCCGTGATGCTTTTGTAAAGCACTTTGAGTTACCCTGTGTATGAATAGTGCTATACAAATAAACTTGCCTCGCCTTGCCTTCATACATCAGCTGAACAATTAAGTTCTAAAGTTGCATCGTTGTATTGGAATGTCCCTCTGAACTGAGTTGATACTAAAAAAATTTAACCTTCCTGGAGCTGTAAAACTATCTTTATATTCATTCTGGCAAAAATCGAGTGAATTTCTACAACCCGTTTCAATTCCTGCTTAATTTGTGACATCTATTACGTCATGACATTTGCACATATAAGGTCTAGACTTCCGACGAACATTTCTCAGAGTACGACAGAATTGTTTATCAGCAGCAGCAGTTGTAGTAAAAACTGAAAATATGTCCAAACTTAGAGCCGATTACCTAAAATGTTCAATTGTTGGTTGTATTAACGAACACAAGTGGCTGAACGGGAAAGAAAGCCCAGCCAACAACCTGGAAGGGGCGGGGCCTGAAGTGTCTCATGCGTATTTAAAGGGCCAGTGCTCAAAATGACCTTTCTGGTGTCATTACTCAGAAATAGGGTTGAAGATGAACCTGGACCCTCAGACCCAAGCAGAACATTTACAGTTTATGTAGACCACAGGGAAATGTTTTAAAATGCATAATTCCATTTAAAAAAGCTAAATATCACTCCTTTAAACCTTTTTGTGCAGGATCTGTGCACATAAAGACACTATAAATAGTGTAATGGCAACAAATCCACAACTTTCTGGAGGTATTGGAAGTTACTGACACAGTCTTGTTCGGTACAGGAAAAAAAAATCGTATTTCTACAGTAACTCGACTTCCTTTGTTCATATCCCATAATTACCGGAGCCTGCAAAGGAGCTGCGACTCGAGCCAAGACCAGGGAAATGTAGCACGACCCACTGACCGCCTGTACACCTAATCAGCCGGCCACTATTCCTATTAGGGCTTTAACAGAGGCCTGAGGCACAGCCCACAATTACTTCTACACCACCACAAAGAACACACACACATACACACACACACACACCAAAACATGTGCACACTCGCACAGGGGCATAAAGTGAAACACACCGTACGTTCAGCCCCTCGCACAGCACTGTCCATGCATAGCACTACGGCAATTAGCTGCAGTGGACTTTGTATTAAAAAGGGAAAATGGGCCTGTGTTCAGCTCAGGAGTGTTTCCATAGCTGTGGGGAGGGAGTACCCGAGGGAGCGAGGAAAGGAGAAAGTACGACTTGACTTTTAACAGAGTGACTTCAGAGAAACCAGAAACTTGTAGCCTTGCAAGTTAAAGCTTATGTTACAGCCTGCCACGGTGCAGCCAAAGCCGGTCCGTCCAACCTGCGATCTGCAGATTAACCACACTCTCCAAAAACACACCGCTCCCCCTCTGCTGCCTGCAGCCAAAGTGCAGGGTTTGCAGCACCCAGAGTGAGGCTGGTGAGCACAGCGGCTAGAACCTGAAGCCTCGTGTTGGGAGTTTTTGAGGTTTGAGACATTCCAGCCGGCCGCAACCACAGCTGCTGGCATTAGTTACTATGGTGTAATAACCGAGTCTCGCTTTGGAGATGAGGGTTGAGGTTAATAGGGACAAGGATAAGAGGGACACAGACCGAGCTCTGCAGACATGTCTGATTTCCCCTGGAAGAACAAATTATTGAATCAGTGCGTCTTGGACCTGGCAGCAGACATAATGCGTCCAATGATGGTCAGAAGATTTGTTAAACCTTCACAGAGCTGACTACGTTCATGATAAAATGAAGAAAAAAAACCCCTCATGTTACTAAAGGTCATTTTTAACCACTGTGGTCAAAACAGATATTATACCACAATGAATACATTATCAGAATACAGATGATGATGATGATGATGATGATGATGAAACACTATTGCAACGTCGACATTTTGTTTCTGTTTTCATATTTTAATGCGTTTTATTTATTCGATTTTATTGTTTTTTAATGCTTTTATTCATTTTTATTGTGCTTTTAGTCTTCTGTTTGGTCCACTGTGATTGTTTTAAAGTGCTTTATAAATAAAGTTGGATTGGATGAAGATGATGATAAAGAAGAAAATGATAAGAAAGAAGTGGATGGTTAAGAAGATAAAGATGAAGAAGAAAATGAAGATGACTGTAAGTGAAGATGATGAGGGTGAAGATGAAGGTGAAGATGCTTTAACCTGTGTGTTAAATACTATAGTTATACTGAGAAATGGGTGATTTATCATGAATATTTTATTGGTAGAAAAGTTTTGACAACAATGACACGATTATTACGATCGGGCTGAAAATGAAAATCCAATGACACGTCTAAGATTGTGAGACCACCTGGCCTTAAATGAAAGCAAAACAATAAATGCATCAATCAGTCACCAGAAAACTAACATACAAGTGTCTTTACCCGACGATACAGTCACATGCATTCTTAAAACTTTGGAATTTTCACTGAACATCACTTGAAATCTAAGAGTAGGGTTTGTACACATTTTTCAAAGTAAAATTCAAGCACTTTTGAGGGTAATTTTTCTAATTTTTCCAGCACAACACCTTATCTCTGGCGTCATATACATATATAAAGGGATGCATATGCTCATGATGGGGTTTTTTTCCATTTTTTATCACAATGATGTACATTGTATTGTGCTATAAACCTCTAAAATGGTGTTTCATAATAGCAAAAAAGTTTAGAAATTAAAGGAGAACACAAAGTTTTATCCAAAAAAATAAAAGAAGGGAAGCCACTCGGTGTTCTTTAAACACACTTGCACCGAGACAAACATAAGATAAGATAAAAATGTACCTGGTAGTCGACCTGAGAACACCTGGGAATTTTCTTTTTTGACATAAAGTTTGATTTTTCAGCCTGTATCAGCTCTCTGTAAGTAGCTTTGGCTTGACATCTACCCTGGCAGACTTAATATTAAAAATAAATAGATAAATCACAACATCCAGTTAGAATTTAATTAAAATTCAAGCACTTTTCACCTCACACCTTGAAAACGCAGCATTGAAATTCAAGCATTTTCAACGATTTCAAGCCCCTTTATGAACCCTGTAAGCCATTAACATCAACACAGTGATCAGCAATCGCCTCCAAAATGGACATTCTTATTATCAGTGTAAAAACATAAGGTGACAGACTGAACATGTTAGTTTTTGTTGATGCCCTTTTCTTTCCATTTCTTAAATGTCATGTTGTGAAGGCTGCATCTACCTGGGCTGTGAGTGACAGTCTCATACATATATGTTGACGGAGTGGCTGTAAATGTCACTCAGTCTACGGGGTAACGTCATATAATCTTAAATAATCTTGATGCTTATCGATTTAACCGTTCACTTCAGACTACAATTTGCGATATTCAAAGCAAATGTTAATGAACAAAGCAGGCAGAGTATGCTCCAAAATAGCCAGAGACAGAGAGAAGGATGGCCCACATCATTAGAAGACAGGGACAGATGCCTGGCTGTCTGTCTGAATAATGAATTTCCAGAAGAGGAGCTCATCTCAAAAGCCACTGTCTCCTTACGCTCTCTGCAGCCACTAAACCAGCCCTCTCCTCCCTCTGCAAAGACCCGGTCCTAATTGAGCCTACGTTGGCTCGGGGACCCTGCCCCTCTGCCCAGAGAGAACACACAGGCCAGGCCAAACTATGCCAGGGCTGTCATCTGAATTAATTTACTGCCTGCTGAGAATAGTTATAAGTAACATGTATGGGCGCTTTATGAGCCGGCCATGGAAATAAAACAGTGAAATCATTCCCACAAAGGAGACAAAATGAGGGAAGTCGGCGCTGCTCTATGAACCGAAAAGTCCCTAAATCAAATTAGTACCATACACACACATACACACGCACACACACGCACACACTTGCGCTGACGCAGATGGATACACTATGGCACATGCAGAATCACAGTCTCCAGAGAAATGCAAACAAACATCAACTTGTCTGTTCTTGCTGGTGGCTGTTTACCAGTCTGGTGTTTGCTGTCACTCCTCCAAGATGCCTGATGCACGGCTGCAAACACACACACACACACACACACACACTGACACACACACTCACACACATACATATATACATACACACACCATGTTTGACTTGTTTGGGTACACCGGACTCTAGAATTTGTGTATTTTTTTCCCCCCAATCTACAACTAAAATGGCAGAAATAAAGTATCACTAGTGGATTCAGGGTCATTATAAAGTCTCCTATTTCTGTGCTTTTCCAAAAAAGATGCCATTCTCTCCCCGAAGCCTTCTTATTCCGACTGTAGCTCTGTGCTTTTATTGTGAGCACAGAGAGAAAAGAGAGAGAGAGAGAGAGCGAGAGAGAGAGAGCACAGGCGAGTAGAAAAACAGACCCAGAACTTCAAAGCCAATGAGACAGCAGCCGTAGAATTTTAATAAACCCCTTTTTTCCTCTGATGGCTAGTGTGAGTATGCGTGCGTATTCATCGCAGCTAAATTGAACACTACACAATACCGCAAACAGACATCATCCATGGCATATGCATGCACAAACAGGCAGGTACACGCGTGTGCGCACACATCAACACAACAGAAAAGAAAAGGAGACGCTTTTGTTACTCACCTGCTGCACTTCTGTCTCTCCGTTTGATGTCTTCTCGGTGTACACAAACGAGTTGAAAATCCTCTGTAGGGAGACAGGGAGGGAATAAAGCAAAGACAGCAAGGTGAGGTTAGGAGGAATACTCAAGTTTGGATCCAAAATCTAAAAAAAAAAAAAAAAAAACATCACCTGAGGACTAGGTCTGGTACACTTGCATAAAGAGATAGATTTTGGTTTCAGGTGTGTTTTTTTTTTTTTTTTTTTTTTTTAAGCAGTGAATGGTTTTAATAACATGCCCATCAACAGGCAATCTTTGAATTTGTAGAATAATGAAAAGACGCTGAATACAAAAGTGCGGTGCCTAAGGGGATACACAACCTGCTGAATTCTAAAACTCTTCAACCATTCACATCTTTTTATGCATGGGTGCTGTGGCTGCCCTTCTTCACAAGTCAATGAAGGCTGCATGTTGTTCATTCTAATTAAACCGAGGAGTTACTGAAGTTACAACCAGAGCTGGGTAAGAAATCTAAGCCGAGGAGAAAAAAAAAAAAAAAAAAAGAAAAGAAAGTCAGCTTTGATCATTTTTGTACAAACACTTCTTGATACTTCTGTAACTCCATCCAATAACCGCGAGCACAACTTGTTCTTTATTTACTTTATTTATTCTCCAGATCAGGATCACCTCTTCGACTACCATTAAAGACATTAAATACTGACAATACATCGCCATCTTCCGTGTCACCAAAATATCACGTCCACATTAAATCCCATTAAGTCGAAATGCCCACAGCACTTTTTTTTTTTTTTACAGTACATCTAAATAATACAAATCAGAGCCATGTTCAACTCATCGTGTTTTCATCAGAGTTTGTTATAGAAGGATTTTGATGAAATTTTCAGGAAACGTCGATACTGGTATGGCAATTTTCTTGAGAACCTGAATTTCTCTTTCAATAAGGTCATATATAAGAATAAAAGCTAAATATTGTTTATCTACTTCATTAAAAAAAAGCATGTCATATTCCTTAATGATTGATTTATTGAACCATTAGGGAAACGGTGCAGGTAATCACATTGATGTAGTAAAACTAAATGAATTCAATTAAATAAATGGATCTGAAGAGGGGCAGGTTAGAAGAAATGGACATTTCCATCTTTGTATCAATACGTGACATGATCATATTTAAATCAAAAATAACATTCTAATGTCTTCACAACTCACTTATAAGTAACAGAAAATTTAAGCTTCACAAATATAGTGATTTGATTCATATCGTGGCGCATATCGATATGGTCTGAAATGAAAAAAGGATCATGATATGATTTTTTTCCATTTCGCTCAGGCCTACCTTTAATATAAACACACATATAGGAGACAAAATAAATTTGTGCCAATTACTAGTGATCGACAGATATGGATTTTCTGGGGCTGATACAGATATTGATTTTTTTATTTATTTATTTTTTTTACATCAGCCTTAGCCGATGATCGATACAGGCCGCCGATATTTCTAAGCCGATACTGATTTTTTTTTCTCTGTCAAATCATAAAAAATGTCAGAAAATCTTCTTTAATTACAATTAGAAAACAAAAATTGTGACACCTAACCTAATAAATATTACTACACCAAAAACTTTTTTTTTTTCAGTGTGGACAGCAGTATCTCCAAGAATGCAGAGGTGCCGTGAACTTCGAGAAAAAAACGTAAATATCAGTCTTCAATATTTAACAGAACCATTATATACCGTAATGCTTTGCTCCTCCCACTTCACCAAGTTCTTTGGCTGAGGATGAAGCTATTTCTAACCCGTTCCACATTACTACCTTCACGTAGGCCCTTTAAATCTTAGGGTTTCAAGAATAAAGTGACGCTTCAACATTTTATCACTCACTTGTTCACCTTGAGCAACATTAACTTTTTGATTTACATGTATCTGTGAGGTTTTTCAGTCCTTCAGCTCATCTAGAAAAGGTGAGTTTTGGGATTAGAGGTAATTAATTATTCTGTGGTTAAAAGAAATCCCCCCAAATATTCACCATAGTAGTAAACTACATAAAGATTAATTACAGTTCAATTCCATTCAAGTGTGAAAGCATCAAGGCCTGCATGTTGCGTATTTTGGCTTTGGCGTAGCATACCAGTCATGACACATTTATTAGAAGATTTACTGACAGTAAATTACACCTGGTTTTTCACGTTCTCCAAGTCTAAATGCCGTGTAAAAGATCATTTAAATTAGTGATGGTTTACAATCATAAAGTAATAAATTATGACGTGATATAAACCCAATGACAAGGAATTAAAAACCGCTAATTAGCAGAAAAAAACAGTCTGAACTGTGTGAACCATTTTAATATAGTACGGAAATAAGACAGATTTGGTCTGATGAGTTTTGTTGTTCAGAAAAGGGATCGACCGATATTCAGCATTTTAACACTTATCGGCATCGGCCTTTTTTTTTTTTTTTAATCCTAAGGCTGATAAATCAATTTCAAACTGGGTTATTTTGGCTCTGGTGCAGCCGCGCCTCTTGTTCCACGGAAGTGAAAGTGAAACTTAACGCTCATTTACCTTTCCCCTACCTCCTGAATCTTTGCAAACTTTCATTTGAGGGGGCGGGCCTTATATATTTTACACATGTATAATGTGACGGTGGCTTTTTTTTTTTTTTTTTTTGAATGGAATGTATGTTGTGGCAGGAAGGACTTTTGTTTTTGTTTGAACTTAAAGACGAGTGAGAAAATACCATTTCAGTTATGTCGAAATTTTGGAAAACTTCATTTACTGTAGAAAACTTTTGGAGCTTTTTATCTCTTAAATTTTTCGTTGAACTTTATAAGACATGCTGCTGAGCCTGGGAGCTCCCTGCACTTTATGTTAGAATTTTTAAACAAAGATATCTATTGTCAAAGATATAAAAACCTTTAACGTGTTGCAAAACTGAAAAGCTGTTAAATAAATATATGCTTAAAGGCATTTAAATTAGGGCTGAACAATAAATCGAAATAATATGTGCAATGATTAATTTTATTTTTTTTCATAGATTTTCTGTTTTACACACCATGGGGTACCAGAGTGGTTTTCTCTAACACCAATATCGCAACTTTTGCCGATATCGTGCACCCCTAATTTAAAGTTTGTATTATTAAAAATTTTCCCACCAATATTTTCACTTTTACTGCAAATATCAGCTCCAAATATCAGTTATCGGCCTCCATGACTACTAATAATCGGTATCGGCCCTGAAAAAAACATATCGGTCGATCCCTAGTTCATTTAGCTGCATCTGGAACAGTTTTTATAACTAATCCAGAGAGCATAATTAACCTGATTATCCTACAAAAACTACAAACCAATAGACACACAATGCAAGCCTGTCATTTGCATCAGCTTTAAGGGAGGACAATTCATCATCTGTCTCCATCTGAGGTTCAGCACTAACACATAATGTAGGTTTTTATGAGTCAAAATCACAGAAGTGATGTTAAATTTCCCCACTCACCATCCAGACTCAAATATTTTAATAGCCCCTGCTTTATATTGTTAAGTGAAAGGAAGCAGAGCAGTACATTAAGGCATGGAGAAAATGAGTCCTGGTGTGACCTCAGCCTTAAAACACACCCAGAGTCATAGAAAAAACAGGTTAAAAGCTGTGTTAATATGGACCTGCTCTGACACACACACATATACATATACACCAATGGTCTCCTGGGTGCTATCAGATTAATATTCCTCCACTTTTCTCCTGGTTACGCACTCACACAAACCTAAAAACACAGCCGTACTATGAGGCAGCTGCAAACAGACTAAAACTAATGTTTGCGTTCAGGCAGCAGGTAGGCAGGTGTTTCACTGTGAGCTGCCCCGCTGCACACAAAGCCTTAAATTGCCTGGTTCCATGCCGCAATCATTTCCTGCTACCTGTCCACACCTTTTGTTAGATACATTCCAGAGGGCACCAATTACCCAGAATGCACCACATCCAACTAACCTGGAGCTGATTTAGTGTAAACTGTCCTGCCTGAGCTGCACCTTCCAACCTCTCAACAGACCTTTACACAAGCATAAAAAAAAAAGAAGAAAAAAAAACAACAAAGCTGCTTTTTTTTTTTTTGCACGGTCAAAAAAATGAAATAAAACAGTTTGGACATGAAATGAATAACAGAATCTGACCCTTTTTTTCCTCCAGAAATATTTATAAACACAAATATAATGAAAATACATTCATACAGTGGATTATTTTGGGCCATAATTAAGCTATTTAGTGTACACTCCAGCAGATTAGGTATCAAATGCAATTTCTAGTAATTCAATTACTACAGCGGCCTGGCATAAACATAAACACTGGGCTAATTGTTAATTTGCTTTCAATGGAAATATAACAAAGTGATCTGTTTTAATCTTTGTTGCCTAAATGGAGTCAGCAGCTTTCTAGAGACATGTGACCAACAGTGCAGTCATATACAAACTGTTTCAATTATGTTATTATTACACACACACACACACGCACGCACGCACACACACACAACACACACAGCTGCATATTTCACTACCAAGTTATTTACAAATGCTAAACCAAGCCCAGACAGTCTACTGTTCCACACCCTTCATACTGTAGAGGGAAAAAAAAAAGAGAGTCCAAGATGTGGAACTGTCAAATAAACACGAACAAGTACACACAAACAGAGCTGCTGCTACTTAGCACGAGTCATGTGCCCTTAAAGTCTACATTAACAAAAGAGAAGGAAAACTGGATGAGAAATAAGCATTGGAAAAGAGGAATACTTTTTCCAATTACGCCAGCAATCTTGAAAAATTAGGGAAAATCCTAAGGCGAGAGAAACCTCCTGTTGTTGATTAGCCACAGGTTAGCTGTCTTTCCCCCAGCGCCTCGAGTGTTTGTTGTTAGAGCTGCTTTGCGGTTTTCACAGCTATGGAGCAGCCGGGGAGGAATGCTTGGCTCTGAAACCTGAGAGGCCTGAGGCTGCCTGGGCCACCGTGGGCCCGTGGCCTCCCCTGACCCATAATCAAACACTGACGGCGTACACAGACACATGCACGGCAACGCGGAGGCAAACACAGTCGACTACAGTGTCAGGGTGGACGCCGACTTCCCTGTTCACCTTCGAGTTTACTGGTGAGAAAACACTGGGATAAGACATGCATGAGTGAGCAGTTAAAGCAGTGTTTTTCAAACCTGGGGTCGCCTAGAATTCAAATGGGGTCGCCTGGAATTTCTAGTAATTGATAAAAAAAAATGTAAAATTCTATTAAAAAATGTTTTTAACCCTTTCGTGCATAGCGGTCACTACAGGGAACACCTATTCTACACTGCAATTCATATAATTATTGTAACGTTGCTGTTCTTGATAAATCTGATCTGCAGTAACAGGTTTGAGTTAATCGATTGCTAGTTGTTATTAGACTGCAATTAACAGTTTTCTTCAACAATTTTTTTTTTTTTTTTGGGCATATTATCTCCATGAATTTAGTAATAACTAGTAATAGAGTATGTCAAAATGTGAGAAAACATCAGATGAGCTGCATTGAAACTGTTTTTATGTCATAGTTTTCACATACTACATCACTTTTTGATATTGCGTTTTAAACACGTTTCTTTGATTCAAAAATTGGTGGTCTGAGGGGACATTTTTGCAACTCCATTAAAAAAATAGGTTCATTAAAAAAAAAAATTACAAGTTTATATGCAGCTTTGAAAAGCCAGAACACTAGCTCTTTAAAGGGATAGCTGAATGTTTATTTTAATACTTGACATGTAGGGAAAAATGCCATTCTGTGCTGTAATGTAATGTAATGTATTGTCTTTTAAGTAATAATGTTTATTTTAGTCCATGAGACGTGGGCACAAATGTCATTTTGTACTAAATTGTAGTGTATTGAACTGTACTGTTTTGTAATCTATTACATTGTTGTTCTGTACTTCACTGCTTTGTATTGGATGGATCTCTGTTATTTATTTATTTATTTATTAAGTGGGAGCAGCGGATGAAAATTAGCACTGACGCTAACGCCAGTATATTTACATGTTTACACTGAAATGGAATGTAAACGTGTTCATTAATGCGCACTTTCCCGCCTAATTAAAGATGTAAAAAAAAAAAAATCCTGAATCCTGGATGAATTAATATGTAGAACTCTTTGCCTTCAGAACTCAATCTGAACATTTTAATTTCTCATCAATAATAATGAACATATCTGTAAATTAAAAACGATGTATACGTTCGTCACCATGGTTATGGAGTGACTTCTTGTATCAGCTCGCGAAAATAAAAAAAACCAAATCATCGCATTTGTAATTTCATGGAAAAACAGACACAGTTTTTACAACATTTAGTAAAATACCGGTAAAGTTTTTCGCATATATCTAATGGAAAAAGCAACTAAAGAGGGTGGAGGAGAAGACGCCAATTTAGCACGCTTTTTTTTTTTTTTTTTTTAATCAGAAAACCCTTATTCATGATGGTCATTATTGAACATAGTATTTTTATTACGCCTTATAACATATCTCGACTTTTGGGAGTCTTTACCAAACACTGAATTTGAACAGTGAGCGTTCTCAGCTTTAAGCTCAGTAGAAATGCATTGAAACTCTTGTCCATTGATCAGTGAGCACCAGCCTTTGTCTCATTAGACCACTTTAAATCCATCCACCTTGGGGTTAATCCTAACCACAGATGAGTGGTTCACAGGAATGGCTAAATCCCTGCAAGACTTTAAACTGACACATGTGTTGCCTTTCCTGTTGCTGCTGTTTTGTTTTTTTGTCGTCTTATGTAGATATACATTTATACATATTTGAAGAACTGACGTATTTGAAGTCTTTCCCAGCTGTATTCAGACTTCTGACTTGGCCTACCCCTCTGTTAATTGTGGAAAAGAGCAGAATAAACCTGCATGGATTTGCACATCAAAAGAGAAAAAAAAATTACACACCTTTCACAGTTTGTGTTCTCCATTTCCTTTGGTACACACTGTGATGTTTAGTTGATGAGGAAAAAGCCTCATATGAACCATTTTTCCGTCTTTGTTATCTTGTTTCTCCTTCTTGGTACCCTCATTGTCTGTCCACTCTGAAGCTTAGTGCAAGCACAAAAACACCCTGCATGTATATGGCTTCCATTTAATTGGGTCTGTCTCATGAGGATCTTCTATCAGTGTCTCCTGAGGTTAGCATTAAGTATCCCAAGAGCCTCTCCTTCTCAAGAGACTCTCTTGTTCTTAGTGGAGCAGTAAATATAATCCAAACAGAAGACAGATGATTCCAGACCAAAGACCAAGACACAGAGTCACTCGTCTGGGATGTGAGAGGAAATGACTGGAGGATGTGGGTTCTATCAGCCAGTTTAATCACATCCCTTGAAAACATGAAAATACATTATTGACAATATGCTAACTTTTACCATGCATTACTACACCTCTACATCAAAGATTGTGCAGAATAAGGCTGCACAATATATCAAAATAATATTGTTATTGTGATAATGGAGGGTGCAATACTCATATCGCAAAGACATGCAATAATTTTTTTTCTTTTTTTTCATTAACTTTCTGTTTTACGCACCATGGAGTACCAGAGTGGTTCTCTCTATCACTCTAACACTAGTTTTTATAGCAAAAAAAAACTGAAGCACTGCTCCTGATGCTGGTGGAATGCAAGTTTTACATGTTATTCATGTTGAAAAGATGTGAATATTTTCAGAGCACAACTTTGGTTAAGGCCTGAGCATTTATATTTAAAGATGTTATTTTTATATGCAGTATTTATCAAACCAGGCAAACAATGGAATAGTATTTTGTTAAAGCTCATACTCTGGCACTTTTATTATGAAATACATCCATGTCATTTACACATTGTTATATAGGAATAAAATGACTAAATATTTGACTGTGTTTGTGTCTGAAGGTAAAAAGTTGCAGCTTCACCAGGTTCTTGGACAGAATTGGGTAATTGATTGTAGAACAGTATTTTGTCTTAAATTATAAATGAGTTAGCATACAAACAATTGGCTCATTTTAACATTAAGGAACATTTTTCTTAGTAGATGAAATTGGCATTTCTTTACGAGACCGACAAAAATCGCAATATTATTGTTATCGCAATGCAAGTTTTGCCAATATCATGCAGAATTAGACTTTTATTGACGGACGACTCGCTGATGAAGGCAATTCATCAGTAATGGACACAGATATTCATGATATTGTGGCTGTTACCATAAAACCCACTTTAACACAAATATCAGGAAAAACAAACTTTCTTGATGCAAACCACTTGAAAACCAAACAGAAAAAAAACACACTTCTCCATTCAGTCTGTGTCCTGAATCACTTATTCGTCTGTTTTGTAGTCGGCATACAGATAGGTCAAAAAACAAAACAAGATGGGTTCCTCGTACAGAAAACGGAGGTGATTTCTGGTTTTACTGCGGTT
Organism: Ostorhinchus cyanosoma; assembly: GCA_029814465.1. NCBI lineage: Eukaryota > Metazoa > Chordata > Actinopteri > Kurtiformes > Apogonidae > Ostorhinchus > Ostorhinchus cyanosoma. The sequence goes on from JAPTYQ010000019.1 coordinate 2,996,155, forward strand.
GTTTTCGGTCTAAAAACAGAGCTAAGCAAACAGAGCTATAATGTAAACTCGGCTGACGCAGCAAGTGAAGATTATAAGAGAGTGTTATTTGGATCAACTGTCAAAACAAGCAGCTATGACTTTTAATTTGAAGGAGAAAACTTAATGATACCATAATGTGTAAACAATGAGATTTATATTCTATTTGGTGTGTGATGCAGTTTGTGTACATATGGGGCACCGCTATCAATTGTGGACCCCCCTTCAGGAAATAAATGATGTAAAGTTGTCAACGGGGGAGGGTTGTACATAGTGTATAGAGGGGAGGTAACTGGCTTGAACATGAAAGTGAAACTAAACTTTGGATGTACGACTCCAGGCTTCTACGACTGGAAATGCTGGGCCCCATAAATTTGTCATGTCCGTTGCACATCCTGTTTACATTTTATATTCTATATTTTTATAAGTGTGGTTTTACATTCTATATTTAATATTCTATATTTTATTATTGAGTCTACATATATTTATTTAAAATTTGCCAAGTCTAATTAGGAAGATAGAATTTATTTTACAAGGCACCTTTTTGGAGTTGCACACAAATCTCATGACAATAAAGGCGATTCTGATTCTGATATGGATTTTACTGATACTGATTTTTTTTTTTTTTACATCAACCTTAGCCGATGACAGATACAGGCAGCTGATATTAATAAGCCGATATTTGGAGTCGATACTGATTATTTTTCTCCGTCAAATGATAAACATCCAAAAATCTTCTTTACTTACAATTAGAAAATAAAAATTCTGACAGTTAACCTAATAAATATTACTACACCAAAGCATGGACAGCAATATCTCCAAGAACATGGAGGTGTTGTGAACTTTACCTGTCAGTAAAAAAAGAGCATATCCGCCAACGCAACAAAACTTAAATATCGGCCTGATATATCAATATATTGGCCTATCATTAGTTTAGGTTTGATTTTGATTTTTCTCAGTTGACAAAGCTAATATTGGCTGTTGGTCACTATCACAGTCAAGTTCTGCAGATGTTGATACTATAAATTAATGCAACCTTTCTATGCTGGTTTATCAGTTTATAGTATATAAAACCACGAGGGTACAAATCATGACTGAATAAGCAGAGAAGTACACTGGTAAAGAAGAAGAGACCAGATGTGTTGGAAGGGCTCAATACACCTATTAGCAATTCAGCCATCTTCAAAGGGTCAGAGTGGAGCCGTGAGCCACACTGATTTGAGATCGGACTGGAGAGCATGTGAGGGAAAAATTCACCCCCCCCCCACAGTGGTCCACACACATTAATCCTGTCTTTAAGGCTTGTTGATCAGTGGTCTGAGCTTTATCTATGAACACACTGGAGGGCAAAAGTAGGAGCATCACTTGGGTGGGGCCCATGTCAGTGTATGTGGACGACATACAGGAAACCCAGAGTGACTATCCAATAGAATTCAATCCAACTTTATTTGTAAAGGACTTTAAAACAACCACAGTGGACCAAAAAGCTGCACAGAAGAATAATAATAATAAAAAGAAAGAATAAAACACAAGAATAGATTAAAAGATGTAAAATGTTACTATTGTTATTACTTTTTTTTTTTTAAACCAGCCACCACCATCCCTCTTAGGAGAACTACTTTATTTTCAGTTACAGCTTGTGCACTGCAAAAATCTAAATCTTACCAAGTGTATTTTTCTCATTTCTAGTCAAAATATCTCATCACACTTAAAATAAGACATAATCACCGAAAGAGTAACTTTTAACTGAGATATAAAGAACTTATTTTTAAACACATCTCAAAAATCTTATTTTAAGAAATTTACCAAGATAATTTTCACTTGTTCCACTTGCAGGAACAAGTATCAAAAATATCGGGCTGATATTTCAGTTTTGTTTTTTTGTTGTTTTTTTCGCTGTATCAGTATCAGCCTGTTGCACTGGCCGATTTGCTCTTTTTTCCCTGCTCTGATTTACTGACAGGCGAAGTTCATGGTACCTCTGTGTTCTTGGAGATACTGATGTCCATACTGAAAAAAAAAATTTTTTTTGGCGTAGTAATATTTATTAGATTAACTGTCACAATTTTTATTTGCTAATTGTAATTAAAGAAGATTTTCTGACATTTGTTACCTTTTGACAGAGAATAAAAAAATTAGTATTGGCTTAGAAATATCGGCGGCCTGTATCGGTCATCGCCTAAGTCTGGTGTAAAAAACAAAATCGGTATCGACCCTAAAAAAAATCCATATCAGTCGATCCCTAATAACTGGCACAAATTCATTTTGTCCCTTTATGTGTGTTTATGTTAAAGGTGGGCCTGAGCGATATGGAAAAAAAATCACATCGCAATATTTTTTCAGACCATATCGATATGTGTCACGATATAAATCAAATCACTATTTTTGTCAAGTCAAGTAAAGGAGATTTTCTGACAATGGTTATCACTGATGTAAAAAAAAAAAATGTTAACAGTATCGGCCAAAAAAAAAATCCATATCGGTCGATCACTAACATCAACCTGTGTAATTAATGCATTTCCATTGTAAAATATGCATTGAAACAATAAATAAAGTTGTAAAAAAATACAAAACATAAAAAGTATGTATGTGTCTGTGTTATCCACTGGTTTTCCAGGACTGTGGGGATACTTACAGTAGAAAAGTCTCCTGAATGTGAATGTTTTACCGTCCACACATTAGGTTGCAGTGTAGATGTTTTGGGGCTGTGGAGCCTGAGAGATTGGTTTCAATTCAACTGACAGATAAAAGCCTCAAGCCCCAGGGACAGTAACTGCTGCTTCCTCCATGCTGCTGGTATACAGCTCAGCCTCCTCGCCTCCTTCAGTACTTCAACCCCCTC
>JAPTYQ010000019.1:3100371-3113413 GCA_029814465.1 Ostorhinchus cyanosoma
ATGATCAGCTCATCATCCAGCTCTGCAGAAGCCTGATAATGATGGAATGGCTCCCAGGTGTGATGGAAGAGGGAAATGTCTAAAACATGCAGGACACCGGCCCTCAAGGACTGGAGTTTGACACCACTGTTGTAGCTTATTGGCATCGATCCAGCTGATGTCATCATGTCTATACATGTGCTGATGTCAGTATATGAATTACCTCTACATATGTGGCAAGTTTGAAGTAAATTGAAACATTGATGTTTTTACAGACATTTTTAATTTTGCTCATTATAAATAAATGGAAGAATAAAAAAGATTTTTAAAATTCATGAAAAATTACAATTTTGAATTACTTTTCCCAAAATGTAAGCAAATCTATACTGGGTCACTGGGAATCTATAAACCACATTTGGTATGAATTGAATTGAGTCACAGAAACAAACAAACACGGGGTAATAAAATACTGCATATTATCTTTATGATTCCTTGTGTCTGCAGAAGCAAACAAAGAATGAATGTACATCTCTAGAGTGTCTGCAGGTGAGAGGAATTCATGACTTTTCAAGACATTTTTGTTGGCGTCTTTGATCAAACCTCACGTTCACATGAATAATGATCCTACAGGCCTCATACTCATGTTGAATCAGTTTCAATCCACTAACGTTACATTTCCCATTTGTCCATGACTATGTTTGTGCTACTGACGTTCAAGCTGCTGAAGCTCAAACCTGAACCCCTCCACCCATGAATGACAGCTGGAGGCTCCACCCATTCCCATCTCCATTAGGATAAAATGATCAACACTAATTAGAAATTTGACTAATTCTTTACAAAAGATATTTGAGAATCAGATTCAAGGACTGATTATCAATTTTAAGGCAAATTAAGGGTTTAACATAAGATAATCACATTTTAGGCTTTTTAAGGATCTGTGGACACTGATTTTTACTCACATTCACACACTTAAGATCAAAAGCAATGCCTGACAATGGAAATTGCAGCATTAAGTGTATGATTCATAGACACACTGTGCGTTTATTGCAAACACATGCCTTCCTGTGGTTGTGATTATCAGTAAGGCTCTGTGGGAGTGGAGAAGACAAGTGAATAAAAAGTGGCTCAGTGGCTAAGTAAAGTTGGCGATTATCCAGATGGTCTTAGAGCACATGTTGCTTGAATAAAATGATCCTAAGGATCAGTGAAGGTGACATTAAACTAGGGTTTATGAATTGCTACCAAGTGTAGATGTTCAGACTATCAAATGTATGATTTATACTCCTACAGTCGGCTTATTATGACCCTGTGTCGGTATAAATCTTCATTTTCTTCTCATCCTTGATGTTTCACATTAGACGGTGGGTTCATGACCCCTTTGTCCTTGAACTCATCGGATGAAAAGCTGATGTGCACAGATCTAATCGATGACATCCACATTAAAGTGACCTCTCAGCACTTATGCACACAAACACACAGCAACAAAAACACAGAAGCAGAGACGCAGACATGATGAGGAGGATGAAACAGTATGTGGGCCATGTGTGCTTCATACACTGACGACGGGGCTGAACTTCCTCTGAACCCTTTATGCAATGTCCTGTTTCCGACTTTCTGGATGTTAATTAAGCATTACCTACTAAATAATCAGTATTTACAGAGGGTTTAAAATGATTTAGGACACGCATGGACTTTGGCTTTAAAACGATGTATCGTAGATAAAGAGACTCAGGGTTAAAGGTGAAACGATGACTGAACTACCTCTGTCTCTCACCTGTGATCTGGGTTTCAATCTCTCCCTGCATCTGCAGAGAGTCGACGTAGATGCTCCGGTTGCCGATGAAGCGAGCACAGGCTATGCCTCTGTATGGCTGACAGAATCCTTCCTCATCAAAGTCATCCCTGAAACAAACAGAACACAGAAGGGAAGAACATTTAGAGGTGGCTTAAGATTACTGACAAATATTTTTAATTCATCACACTGATGGAGTATGTTGGAGACACTGCAGTTCACAGACAAACCACTAGAGGTCAGCCTCTGCCTGACCATCCAACCAAACTGACTTGTTGCTGTTTAGTAAAAGTAAAGACTGAAAATCTCTCAGGTCCTAAAAAGAGGTTTCCCTTTGCTTGGCTGAAGATAAGTCAAAGGCAAAGATCTGAAACCACATACACTTCTCCGTTCACAATACAGATGCAAACCACGTTAAGGATTAATGTTTGGCTTTTTACTATACGGTATATTCCTGCTTATGGCAGAGACATGTCATCGTGAACCATAATCTGAAACATATGCAGAGAGAGAGGGAGAGAGAGCTAATCTTCATGTTTTAGCAACTATACATCTTCTCCTTCCTTGGTATTTTTTGTCTTTTTTGAAATATAATTTTCCTGTTCATAAGGTCCTTCTCCTCTGTCGTTTTTAAGCCTCTTTTTGTTTTTTTCTTGCTTCCTTCTCTCTCGCTCTGCCTCGATCTCTCACCTCTCTCTCATTCCATATCACATGCACACATGTGCACATGCAAACACACACATGCAGACACAAACCACATGCTGACTAGCAGGCTATTGCTCTGTGTGAGATCACTGTGTCATGTGCTTTAAGTCGTGCCATATGGGGACTTTAAGACCAGGCACAACCACAATATATAAGGGAGTGCCTGATGCCACATACAGACACATGCAACACAACACAAAATATATCTATTCTGCTGCTATGGGTTGAGTCAAAGTATCTGTATGCATCAGACAATGCAGCTCAGGCAAACAGAGAAAAACACTTTAAATGTCAGTAAAAGGGTTTCCTTGAATACTTCACCTTCATTGTCAATACATTAAATTATACATGGGATTGTGGCAGACCTCAGCTCTGATTGGTCGATTCATACAGACAGATTTATGCACTAAAAATCACCCTTAGACTCTGGTTTATAAGCTATTTTTTCTAATACTATGATTGTTTATAGTATAATAGTTAAGAACACACTTTAATGCAGCAGTGAAATCCCATTATATAAAAACAGCTCCAGAATAATTATATTTAAAATGTTAAATGGGATCTCAAATGCCTCCATTCCCTTCATTATCTATGCATTATTATCTAATCATGTCTGCTGCATTTGTTGGTGAGACTCAGACTTTACAAGGGATGTAACAAAGTGTGAATTACACTAATTACTCTACAAACTATAAAACTGCACCGAAATGCTTTAAAGATGCAACTGAAAGCAAGGTGACAATGGTGTGGGTGTGCACATACACAAACATATTAAAACACACACACACACACACAGCTTTGTGTGCCATGTGTGATGTGAGTACAAGGTCATTAGGTTTCCTTTCTCTGAAGAGTGTTAAGTGACTAAAGGGCCAAGGTCAGCTCTCTCCTTCAGCGCTGTCTGTGCAGATCTAAATGCGATTTCCAGACCCACAGCAGTGAACCACATACTCCCAATTCCATGGAGATTTGATAATATTTACAGATTAATATAGGTTTAAGCGGATTTTATCCACAGAATATGTAATTTCCTACTAAAATGTGGATATCAGTAATAATGAGTTCATGTTGCGGCCTGCCTAGACACAGATTTGCACCTCTTCATCAAGCCACAAACTGCTACATCTTCAGATATTTTTTCCTTTGGCACAGAGCGTCAACTCTTTAAGGTGAAAATCATGTCTGGCACTGAGGCTGTAACAGGAGAGTCTGGTAATAAAAAAACTGCCACAATGAAAAATGACAAAATAATGTGAGGAATTGTTGATTGATAATGTTGTTACCGCACAATACAATATGATCCAAAGCACAAAAAAAAAGGGGTTCGGAGTACGTGCTGGAGTGCGACCGGGCGGCACAGAGGTTACTTTGGTTGTGCGTCACATAGGATAGCGGACACACACATCCACACTAAAGTCAAGCCACACACAGACAAGTAAATGACAAGGGAGAGCAGACGATCCACCACAATGCAGCCAGATACCCGCAGGCAAATTACAACTCTGGCCTGTCCAAAAGGCCTCAACCCAAAGAAGCTCTGCTGAAATCACAAATCACCCCTCGCTGCTTCATATATTTCAATTTCCTTTCCATTTTTTTTTTTTTTTTTATAGGTATCTTAGAATGAAGAAGTATGTAACGGCGCACTTTTAATCTTTGTAATAAAGCGTCTGTATCCGGTCCAGAGGAATGATTCCAAACTAAAGCGATAAATGGAAAAGAAAAGTACATATATAGAAAGCAAATCACAGTGAGACATCTGAGGTTTTGTGAAAATCATCTTTGAGTTTTTGCATTTGTGCATCCTTTTTTTTTTTCTCTTTTCTTTGTGTGTCTGTGTGTGTGTGTGTGTGTGTGTGTGTAAATCTGTGTATGGTGTAAGATATCCCAGGCAGAGAAAGCCAAATGCGGTTGCTATTTGTGTAAACAGTGGATTGCTGTTCAGGCCTTTTATTTTACACACCAACGCCACGGGCCCTCTGTGTAATGTTTTATAATAGTTAATTACAAGGAAAGGCTTTTCCCTTCGAGGCCCAAACTATAATCCAGATCTAAACAGAAAGGCGAGCCTCACCACAGAACCTAAACAAGGTATTGAGGACGTTGATTCATTGTCCAATTACATTTTTCCAACCTCATTATTTATTCAGTGAAGCAGGCATCTTTCTTTTCCTTTCTCCCATCAGGCTTTTTCACATACATATATATATGGTTACACAGATTTACGCCTGGGTGGTGCCAGTGAAACCCAGACTGAAGCCCTACTGCCTGAGATACACACAAACACACACACACACACACACAAACACACATAACTGATTTAGTTTATGATCCTTATGAGATCGATGCAAACAGGTTAGTCAGAAAATAAAGAACTTTTACATCCATATCATCCTAGCTTGACTGATAAATATAAAGGTACATGGGCTATGAAAATAGATCATTTTCATGGGAATTAAGATAACATTGATGATGATATTGGGAAAAAAAACATAAAATTGACAATATATTTGCACTATGCACACTTAATATACATTGTTTTTACCAAAAACGTCTGCTTTATATAAGAATCTTGACTCACCAAATAAAAAAATGCTAAAAAAAAATAGACAAAAATAAGTTTTCTGTGCTCTTCCTGTTCTTATATACACTAACAGGGAAAGGAGGCTGAAATTATAATATAGATATAACTTATTCACCTCCAACCAATCAGGAAATTAAACAGACAGAAAAAAAATCATCATGTATTAAAAGGGCTGTATGTAGTATTATTACTTTCAAATACTAAAAAAAGTCAATAATTATCATAAATGTGTGTAGAATAAAGCATTATGAAGTTCTTAAAAGTGTAATAATAGTGTTATTTTAGACCCACTGACACAATAAGTGTCTGAAGAAGAAAACTTGATGATACCACAATACAGATGTTCGAAAACAATGATCTTTATACTTTATTCACTGAGTAATGCAATCTGTAGATACATAGTGTTGATTTTTTTGGTGGTTTTGGTCCAAAGTGTGTTCTGTTATCAGAGTTCCCCCTGATATGGAGAGTTTGGAATATTAATACTACATAGAACATGTGATAGATTCTCAACAAACTCAAAGTGTAGATGTAGGAGTCTTACGTTCTTTCAATACGCAGGAATGTAATTAAGGAATTTTGGCTAAAAAGTGTAAATCACAACAGCTTTAAAAGCGTCATATTTATCTAAACCCACTTTTATTAGTCTTTGGTTCATTTATTTGTGTATTTGGACCCTAACAGTTAAAAAAAAAGAATTTGAACCCTCCAGGTGCTGCAAAGCTATCTTTATATTAATTTATTAGGTTTTATATCTATTTATGTCATGACATTTGCACATATAAGGTCAAGACTTCCTACGAATATTTCTCTGAGTACGACATAATTGTTTATCAGCAGCAGTGGTTGTAGTAAAAACTGAAAATATGACACAGGGAAATGTTTGAAAATGTTAAAGTCAAATGTCAAAGTGTACTTTATTGTCAATTTGCTGTGCAACAAACATTACACAGAGGATTAAAATTGTGTTTCACCAGATACCAAACACGCAATTAAAACTAAAGTTAAAATTGTACATTTGGTGTCTGATGAAACGTAACTTAAAAATGCATAATTCCATTAAAAAACCAAAACAAAAAAGCTAAATATCACTCCTTTAAGAAAAAATGACTCTGGAAAGTATGTGATTGTTGTCTGCTTATTCCAGAGTAAACACACACACACTCTTTGCTCATAATTCCATTTTTGGGTCTATGTTCTGTTTAGGATTTTGATTATGAAATGAATCTTTAGGTCTTGACCGTACAAACTTTGGGAATTTTTCATCAACAACTTGTGGGTTGGGATGACAGGCTTGTGTTGAGTTTGGGGTTAAAGGGATGTGAAACTCAACACTCTTTGTTGGAGGGGATACAGAAAGGATGGGATTTAAGGGCGAAGAGGCGAGGGGCGGATCCCAGTGACATTTTAGATTTCAGGGTTTCGCTTCCAGGAGCTGCTGTGGGTGTTGAGTGAAGAGGAGATGAGCTGCCAGCAGCATGAGGTCACATCTGTTATATCCTGATTGGGGATGCCCCCAGAGTTTTTTTTTTTTTTTTTTCATTTAAAGATATACTCTCGGGTTTGGTTGGAAGGCCCGAAAGCGACCCCAAATTTCTTTCCACTTCCCTGTTGATGTTTTGAGATTGTTCGACTGTGAAGTGTGGTGACTTGCTAACAACAAAGAGGCAGGGGAGAATTTGTGGATTTCAATGCAGCGTGGTTTTAAATGCATTTAACTCCTTAAGTGCAAAATATTTACATTATTTAGCTATTTTCAGACGCAGTACAAGAGGCATAATTTTACTTTTTGGATGGAAGTCACTCTTTGCTTTGTCATTTCAGAGCCATATGTAAACTAATCCAGCCCTGTTTACATTTCGTGTTACAGTCACAACATTCATGCATGCTTAAATTTATTGTAAGTTGAGTCCATCAATTGAGTTTTTTTTTTTTTTTACACTGTAATGAAAAATTGAAAATAACGGATGCCTGGGGTACACATTATGCAAGAGACTATTGCTTCCTTCAGCCTTTTGTATAGTATTTAGATGGAAATGTCTTTATTTACACAAAAGAAAACAGAAAATTCCCTTTAAATATTCATATCAATAACTCAGCTGTTGTTTTCAGCAACATTTATACTCAAATTCATTACTTTCTGCACATTTAGGATTGTTAAAGCTGACTGAAAATGATCGTAACAGCTGCAAATTTGGACCGAAACCACTTAAATTGTTGATCATATTGCATGAAAGAATAAAACTATCAAAACCTCCGACGTGGATGAATAAATTTACCACAAAACAGTCAGTACTTTCACAAGCTCCCAATTCTTTTTCATATTTTGGATCATTATCAGACGATGAGGGATTCCTGCTTCCTTCATGTGTTTATTGGATGCACAAATACACATATTCTAAATACTGAGCGGTCTGAAATGCCTGTGGGTAGTGTTAACATGTAAACAGCTGAATTAAATTATATGTGATGAGAAGAAAATTGAATAAAATGTGCAAATCTACTGCTTTTTAGTCTACGATTATTGAATGTCACGTTTGTATTACATTAAATGGACTATACTGTAGAACAATCATGAAAGACTCGCTGATATTTGGTGTTTTGAAGTGACAACATCCAGCACAACTCATGAGTAAACTGAAACAGACGAAAACAGTGTGTAAGCTCTTTGATTCCCTGGGATACTACACTGCTGAGCCTCTTAGGAGTGTTTGTCTGTGAGTATTTTTTCGAGATGGTGTGCATGTATTAGGGAAGGTGTCCAACAGTAAATCAAAGACACTTGTGGGTCTGGAACGAAACAGATGAACGGAGGATGGGAGAAAACAATGGGCTATCTATGGCCGTGTTCTCAGGAGACTGTTTTCTCCCTAGAAGACCGAAAAAAGAAGAAAGGAGAAAATCTGCTGCATATCATTCTGTATGTTTGCAATTATAAAAGGTACCACAGAATTAGTCCTTGACAAAAAAATATACTTGGATTTTTGAAGAAAATGTCACATCGGATTTATGTTTCTGATACGTACTGATATTTTGCAACAACTTACAACAACTGCAAGCAAGTGGATCATGTAGTGGTCTTTTATATTAGCTTGTATCGTTAGCAGTGTCACTAGCAATGGGATTTGAGAACCGGTAGAAAAGGCCACTTTAACCCCGATATAGTCCAGACGGGGGCTGATTATATCTCTATGATATCAGTAATGTTGAGTGATATAGACTAGAATTACTTAATTTTTCAACATTTTATTGGGAGTTCAACTTTGTCAGGTAGGTGAGAAGTGATAAAGCTAAGTAGCTAGCTAGCGTGAAAACTTATATACATGTAATTCTTGTGTATATGACTCATCACTACTGATATCATGGGTGTAATAAAAGGAAACAAGGATGCAAGCGGTTGGGCTTTAACAGTGTTTCTCAATGGGGGCGGTACTCCCACGTAAACAAGCCGGGGTTGTCCAATAATGGTTCGAATCCCACTCTGTCCTAGTTGGTCCGTTGTGTCCTTGGGCAAGACACTTCCCCCTCCTTACCACCACTCCCACTCACACTGGTGTATGAATGTTCGGTGGTGGTTGGAAGGGCTGTTTGGCACGTATTGACAGCCATGCTTCCGTCAGTCTGCCCCAGGGCAGCTGGGGGCTACAGATGTAGTTTACCACCACCAAAGGGAGAATGTGAGAGCGAATGAATAATGTATCAATAATGTAAATTGCTTTGGGTGCCTTGAAAAGTGCTATAGACATCAAATACCTCATTATTATTATTATTATTATTATTATTATTATAAGTGTTTCCCAGAAGCTCAGTTCCTTGGAATCATTTGTTTGTTTCATGATTTCACTTATCGGTTTTGTGATGTCAAAATGTCAGATGCGTCATTTTTCTATTTTGGTTCAGACTAGCTCTAAAGTGTGGTTGAATTTCTCCAGTGAACATGACACTAAAGCTATTTGCAACAGTTACAGAGCTTCCATTACAAAAGAGGAAAATCCCTCCAATATTAACTAAACAGCATCCAATTTAACTGCACCAATCGAATGTCTTTGGCTGTTTGGCAAAGGGGGCGGGGTCTGTGGAGGTGGAGCCCAAAGCTAGATGCCATCTGTCAGAGCAGCTAACATTAAACTCTTTAAACTCTCATTTTCTGTTGATGCTGTTAATGTTAACATCATTTCACTGTCAACCTCTTTTGTTTATGAATAATCTCCATGTACTAGAATGACATTTAGATGATGACAAGGTTCAGAGGCTGCAGTAGATAGCTCCAATACTCCTTTAACTACCCCTTTATAACCCTTTATGAGTTCTTTTTTAATTAAATGCAAAATGTTAGTGCAACTGATATCAACAATGGAACCAGAATCTCTAAATTCGTATCAATTCCCATCCCATGCCGCTCCATTATCGTAGAAGGGCTTGTAAAAGTAATGTTCAGAAGCTGTATGTAATGATTCCTCACTGACAGGAAGCCAAAATGGCCACCAGAGGCAGAGGCTGACCGGGGTCTGTGACCGCCACTGGCCCGTGACCGCACTGGGAATGAACAGAGGGGGCAACTGAGGAGCTGTACGAGGATACAATGGAGAAAGAAAAGACTCTCCCGGGTCCTTGTGTTACTACTGCTTACTGAATTTCAACAATGCAGGCTTCTGTCAGAGAGAAAGACGGAAAAGACTCAGGGTTTCCAGAAAGAGGAAGGAAACAAGAGGAGACGTGACAGGTGAGCTGAAGGGGAAATTATGCATCGATTCGAAGATGACAGTTGTTTTCTATGCATTTTCAATTAAAAATGGATCCATCTAATAATATGTGCTGTTAAAAATATATTATTTAGATTTTATTTGACAGGGAAAACACAGATATGCATGGTAACGTTTTAAAGGATGCACCGATGTAATGTAAATAGGATTAAAAGCATGACAGAACAACATTAACGTCACAAATTCATACGTGTTCACACAGATCAAGATACAGTAAAACAACAGTGTAAGTTAAAAAGATTGCATTTAAAGGGCCGGCACTCAAAATGACCTTTCTGGTGTCATTATTCAGAAATAGGGTTGAAAATGGACCTGTGGAGTTGAATTAATGAAGAATACAGACCCAAGCAGAGCATTTACAATTCATGTAGACCACAAGGAAATGATTTAAAGTGAATAATTCCATTTAAAAAAAGCAAAAAATATCACTCCTTTAAAATCTATCTTAGGACAACTGTCTTCCAGAATGTAAAATATGAACTTGAGTTTAAGGATAGGATGTTGTGGGGATATTAAGCTGTCTTGTTAGAAGTCTGCTTTCATTATGTGCTTTTTAGTTTTTAGTTTGATTTACTCTCTTTGCTCCCTTTTCTTTTGTCTGGTACTTTGAGGTTTTTACTGAGACTAAAAACCCTGCAGGAAGTCAAATACACATGGCACAATAACAATGAGTATGAGAGGGAAAATATAACTCTATTCAATCAATTATTACATCCTCCAAGGAACTTCATACGATCAGTCCCATTTTTCTGGCCGAACATCAGCAAGTTTGTGCAAAAAATACTACAACGATTTTCATGAAATTTGTGAGGGCAGGACATGAACAAGGACAAAACCATTAAACCCATTAAACAGACCCATAAAATGAGCTGCAGGCGGGAATTTCTGCCACTTTCTTTAACAATGGAAAGCAGTATAATACCTGATTTACCATGAACCCTTTGTTACCGTGGTAACAGTCGGTTAAACTACCCAGTGGCACCATCTGACAAAAAAAAAAGGAGGAATACAGGGGTCATAATTTGTGGTTTGTTTGCAGTTTTAATAATACGGTGGAATTAGAAGATGAGTGGATATTGGCCCTGGTGGAGGTCTGCTCTCCGACTGCCCTTCGAGTTTTTATAGTGGCAATTATTTTATCCTCTGTTGCGAAGTAAACACAATTACACATTACAGAATGATCTAACAGAATTGCGTTTGCATGTGTTTGGCTTGCACAGTAGATTGCTGGGTGCCAGACATAAATTTTCTGTCATACAACCAAGTGGTTTTTCTGCCAGAGACCTCAGCACCCAGATCTCCTGCTGTGCTGAAGCAGTGGTCTCTCTGAAATAAATGAGGAGGCTGCATTATTTGAAGCAGTGCCTCTGTTGGCCTGAAGAGCTTTAAGTCATGGTGGCTATCTCTGCTTATGCTAAATATACGGCTCTAGTAAATTATTTCCAACAAGCATTTGCCTCTGTTGCCAAAAATGTAAAATACATCACTTCCAGTAAGTTAGGAATTTTTCCCAGAAAAGACAGAACAGGCGCTGTTTGGTCAGGACAGTAAATGTGTTAGCATTTATGAAACTGCCTTTGGTTGATATTACTCTTGAGTTAAGACATAAAGTAAACATTATTCATATTAACAATTTACTGGACGCAACTTAGATAAAGGTCTTATCTAAATAGATTTCAGAATGGCTCCCAGATGAAAAAAAAAAAAAAAAAAAGCTGCTGAGGAATTCGTTGAAGGACCCAGACGTTGCCCACACAGGCACGACTGTATATGAAGCTGAAGAGTTTTAATAATAGGGTAAACCCAAACATGGTGATTCATGCAGCGACGGACCGGCATCAATCCACTCACTCCTCACAACGCTCCTGACCCGATGACATCAGCCCCCCGGAGGACCACGGGGAGTTTTCAGGGAGCGAGGGTGTCAATCACCCTGTCAATTAACAGAATAGGAGGGCAATACGTCTCCTAAAAGCCAACATAAACCCGACGGTGTTTAGATAGACACGTACACACACAAATAAAGGGAGCACAGAGGTCGCACAGTAGAATCCATTACTAGAGACGAGACTGAGGAAAGAGGGAGAAGAAGGTTTTGTTTGACTAATCGCTGACCTGTTGGTGGTAGAGATTCCTGAAAACTGAAGGAACACAGAAGTGGATAAAAGGAGGGTAATATGGGACACAATAATATCAAAGAATGAAAATAAAAAGAGTAAGGAGAGAATGAAACTGACAAGTAGATGTGAAATACTGGGAAGAAATAAAGGTACATCTGAGTACATTCAATGACCACATCTACTTTAACTACAGCCGTGTACATCATCTCTAATTCAATCAGAGAAAAAAAAAAATCAGCAATATTTACTGAAGAAAATGACAAAAAACACATTAAACTTTAATTGAATTATTATACTCAGCAAAACAACTGCTTATGTTTTAGTGTATTTGTGACCGATGGCTGGGAAAACTATTATTAACTCTAAAAAAGTATATTTTTGATTATTCAAGTCATTACAGATGTGTTTTGCTCGCTCAGCTTATTCTGACTCGTCACTTTTTGACCGTCCAATCAAATGAAAGGAAACACTGACATTATTGTACGTCTACTAGATCGCCCCCATATCAACAACATTAAATCTGACTGGTTAAAGCAACAGGTTTAGGTCATTTATTTGAAGCTCCAGAGGCTGCACTGTTGATTCTGAGCCTCAAGGCAGATTTATTTTACCCGGCAACACCTGATGGTGAAATATGATTGGATGCCAGGACTCTAAAGTGGAATCCAAATATAAGGACGTTAATTTTGGAATCTGTTACAGACCCCACACAAGATAAAAAGAATCAGGCGCCAATAATCTCAACGCAGCACACCACACACATAACGATTCTGTCCCGTCACCGATCCAGAATCTAGTCCTCCAAACCCGAAATCTCACATGATCAAACGTGATCTAAGAAGAAACATAGCAACAACCGGGAAACACAACAAGCAAAATGTCATTTCAATTGTGGTACGACTTGGCAAAGAAGTTGAGTATACATTCTCGGTCTTCCCACAGCTCCACAACCTGGTCCTTCATTTATTTCTGATGTCCACTGAACTTTATGTTTCAGGTCGGCCATGCTTGTTTTTATTTACGCCTGCTTCCTTGTTCCTCAGTCAACTCGCTTCTTGATTGGCTACATTCCGTTCCACAGCACAATCCACGGAGTCAT
>JAPTYQ010000019.1:3208468-3219605 GCA_029814465.1 Ostorhinchus cyanosoma
AGGCACAACAAGCCCCGCCCCTTACATGTATTGTAGCTTATTTTGGCATCGATCCAGCTGATGTCATCATGTCTATGTGTGTGGTGATGTCAGCATATCAATAAACCCGCTTTGGTATGAATTCAACCAATAGTTTTGCTGCTACAGACGAGAAGTTTCGCCCATTATAAGTAAACAGGGAAAAAAAAAAAAGATTATAAAAATTTTTTAATTTTGACCTACTGTTCTTAAATTGTAATCAGATCTATTCTGGATCACTGGCGATTTATAAACCCAATTTGATATGAATTCAACCAATAGTTTTGCTGCTAGAGTGTTAACAAACAAACAAACTGAACCAAAAACAATACCCCTTGCGTACCCTTAAGGGGCGGGGCAATAAAACTCAAAACAAGTGGTACCAGGCACAAAAAACAATCCGCCCCTCGCAAACGTTTTACCTGATTTGCCCTATCTCTTATCATTGTAAAAACACATCTTTGGTGACCTTCACCTTTAACCTACAATTACCAAAATTTTATGGGATCTATTCTAGACCACTTTGCACCTTTCCTGAAAATTTCATGGAAATTGGTCATGTAGTTTTTGCGTAAAGTTGCTGACAAACAAACAAAAAAACAGAACTAAAAACAATAGCCTCGCCTCCCCTTCAGGGGGCGGGGTAATAAAACTGTATCACATAAAATGAATGGAGAGACTCAAAAAGACTGTCAAACAGGAAGTGGTGATGTACAAAAAGTAGATTTTTACATATGTGTCCCTTTTAATGTACATTTTCAAGGGCATTGATGTGTTTTATTACAATCATATGACACTATTTTAGCATTTAGTAGCAAGTAACAAAATAAAAAAAGAAAAATTGTGAATAAACCCGAACTTAAAAAGTCAAGGCTTAACAGTCTCACATTATAGATTTAAAGAAGAATTTAGTAGGATAATTATGCTTTTTATACACTATAAATTATTAATTTAAAATAAAGTAAGTGAAGCTGTTAAATAGCTCTGGGGAACAGAGTTAAGTATTTTCCTCTGAACTCTAATCATGACTTAAATATACTGAATTACTTTCCATCACTCTTAACCACAGACGTCTCAAATAATGAAAAATGATGTAAGTCCGACTATAAAATGGTTTTAATTACAAAAGCCTAAAATGAAAATCTCATTTATAATAAGGTTCCAAAGTATGAGAAACACCTGCCTTCTTTTCACTGACGTTTACTGGCCCAGTTCTTGATAAATGAGTGTGAGAAAGTCTGTGTTCGAAGGACACTTGCTTAAAACAGTGAAGGGAGAAGGCGGGGGCAGCTTGTATGAGATCTGCAGTGAATTAGAGGAGTAGCACCATATTAAAGGCCTGCTGACCCCGCCTGAGGCTTGGACCTGGGGTTGACAGGGGGAGCGGAGCCCTGGAGAAGGGAATCTGGACGGCTACAGTATGCAAGGGCTGTAAAAGAGCCATAAAACAGGGTCAAACAGAGGGGACACACCGAGAGGGCTGGGAAAACACACCCCGACACACTCAGCATCCCTCACTCCCCTCGCTACTTTCTCGTTCACTCATCAACATTCCTATTCTGTCTCTCAGTGTGTCTGTCTCTCTTTTCTAAAACCACCGAATCAATCATCATCGCATCCCTTTGCTCCAAACTCTCACTGTACTCCGCTACACCCATTCCTTTAGTTTTGCCAGAAGCCAAAGTAGTGTTTACTTTAATGATATTTATATAAGATGTTTCCAGATCATGGTCGACATCTGCATATAGATAAAAAAAAAAAAAAAAAAGGTTAATACAACAAGAATGTCACAGTTTTTGCTTTTTGTTTTTTTACACAGATGGTGCTACTTAAAAGGAGAGCCAAAATGAATATGCAAACGAGAACAGCCCGTCCTTAAACGAACTGCAGGCAGGGTTCAAATGTTCTGTGCATAAATTTAAGTTCATCTCCAGATTCTAAACTATTCATCAATATGCAGAAACGTGATCTGAAACATGTGGTTAAAGAAGTAAAAGTGTTAAAATGTAAAAAAGCCACCCTTTTAAACTCGATAAATATGATTATTTTTGTGACAAACGTATTGGAATGTGCAGTGATTTTATTGGCAGATGAGATGTGGCGTTTAAGTGTCTTTGTTACAGAAATTTTTCCATTGACCCCCAAATTGTGCAAATATAACTTGCGCGTAAAAATTAGCCGAATGGAAAAACGACAGTTAAATCAAAATTCTCGTTTTTCAATGAAAAGTTTTTACGTTGGCAAGAGGTAATTTTTTTGGGTGTAGTGAAAATGGTATATCATCCAAAACTGTAATGGAAAGACCTTTTTCTGCTTGTGAACAAAAAAAAAAAAAGAAGCGGATGATGACGGACGTTACGACAAGCGAAGATGAAGAGTTTTAAAAGAAACATGGCACTGTATGTGTGGACACACCAGGAAATCCAATCATAGAGAGGTAATATATAATAATAATGAATATATCTGCAAATCAATTTCATATTTATGTTCATCGCCATATTTCTGAATGACTTTTAGTGTCATCTCGCAATAATAAATAAATAATCTGATTTAATGGAAAAAACCGACATTACATACTTCTGTTTTTTTTTTTTTTCAACATTTAGTAAATATCGGTAAACTTTTGCAAAGATGTCCAATGGAAAAACCACTTGTGATGCACGTTATTTGAATAAAATGTGATCTATTTCCATGTAATAAATCTTTGAAACTTGTGTCTTAATAACACGTTGGGAAAAAAAAAAAAGAAAATATATAAAAAAAAAAAAAATATGAGGGCTTGAGGAAAGAAAATGTCACTGCCAAAATGTTTTGCCATGATATACACTTTATTTATTTATTTATAGTAACTACCAGTAACCTAAAAGCATCTACTGATATATAAGATCTACTAACCCAATCAATACATCCAAATAATTGATGTGAAAACAGTTTGTCAGAAGCAGCAAATATGAACCATTTAAATGCTCAGAGGCTCCATAATGAACCTAGAAACACCGTTATCTTCTACAACACTGATTCAGCAGTAAAATATGTAGTTTGACAAATGATCGTGGCTGTAGATGCTTGTTTTTTACGCTCAGTTGATAATATATTTTGCTGAAAAACTAACTTTTCTTCCGTTTTCTTTGTTCTGATATAATAACCTTCCAATTCACACTAAACGATTATGAACAAATACACGATCAGTAAATTAAATATCGGGAAATCTCTGCTTTTCAGTGAAAAATGCAAAGTGCAGAGGGGGTAATATCACAATAAGGGATGATGAACTGGTTAGGAAAGCTTAGATGTAAAGAAAAATTCATTTGAAAGTCACCACAGAAATAGTTCTCAGAGTCTAAGGGTTAAGGGTAAATATGCGCTGGAGGCTTTTACATGTAAAGTACAGGCTTGACTGATGAATCTGTAAAGGCCTATAATAGTAATGATAGATAACGAAGCACGAAAGAGCCAATAGGAATTAATCAGATGATACTACTCCACCCAACATGGGAATGACTTTTATCTTTCAAGCCTCTATTTTCCCTCTGATGCAGTATTTCCAGTTTCGAAGCCTAATATTAACCGTCAGAAACTCTCAGCGCCGACTGAACATGCCCTATTTATCAAAGATGTCAAACATTGCAAAAAAAAAAGCTATTTACAAGGAACTGGGGAAAGACAGAACCACCAACAAAGGACCAGTGGATCGCAATTATTGAAGGAATATATACAATGGAAAAAATAACTCACAAATTTCGACTACAAGAAGCACAAATGGACAAAAAAATGGAATAAATGGACTGATTACAGAACCCAGAACAGTAGAAGGAATGAATAATGTGAATGTAGTGTTGTATAGTGTACCCAAGTAAAGTTTGTTTGTTGTTTTTGGTGACTATGGATATGTTTTCATGATGTTTAATTCAGAATTATATATATTCTGAATAAAACAATTCAGAATTAAAGCAATTTCCTTTGTGTTTTCATGGAAATGTTAATACCAAACGAAGGCTGCCATAGGAAACACATTTATTCTGCTTTGGTTAATTCTGCTTTCAGAGCTGGGGGTAGAGAGGGTTCTGATTGGACAGAACGCAGACGTGATGTCTTAATGTCTACCGGAAGAAAATAATCCAGTTCCTTTACGACGTTCAGACGCGACGTGTGATTTTTGCATTTATTTTTGTAATAACTGTGAAGCAGCAGCTCACCTGAATCAACAGACTAATTCATTCCCGGCAGGCAGAATATGTGCATCATCGCAACAGGACAAGACAAGTCGTATGCGCAGAATGACGGGAATAACATTAAAGAGGAATAAAGTGTTTCCACGTCTGAGGAATTATTCAAGTCGGAATTAAAAGTGGAATAAACCAGTGACTTTAACCTGAATTACGCTTCATTCAGAATAGTCCTTTTTCAACTGGAATTCGGTGTCTTAAAGCGGAATTAACCTTTATTCCGGAATAAAAACTCTGGTGAAAACAAGCCCTATGTGTTTAGAACATTTCAGTCGCAGTCGGAATTGAAATGCGTCCATCATCTTAAAATGTGAGTCCGGTGTTCTCTGACTCGTTAAAGCTGAGAAAAACCTCACTGGGCTGAACCCTGACCTTTGTGTTGCCTTGTTCACTCACCCATCCTATCGGGTACCCTCCCTCTCTCCCTAAATCCATCTCTCCGTCCTGGTCTCCCTCCCTCTTCGTCCCTCTTTCCCACATGTAGATCCAGAGACTGATAAATGCTGCTACTCCATTATCCCTGACAGCCCTTTCTCCCTCTTTTTTTCACCCCCCCCCTTTCATCCCTCCCTCCTGCATTCCTTTCCCGCTCATCCTCGGTCTCTGTCTTGAGGCCTGCTCTGATTACCCATAATCCACCCCGCCCCTCCACCCTCCAGATGATGTGTGGGCTGCGCTCGGCCTGCACTGTCTTAAGTTCATGTTGATGAATGGTGATTTGACATCACATCAAGATAAGCAAGTAAAAAGATGCCAAGGGAGGTGTAGCGCGCCGGAGTCGAACCTGCCTGCTGTCATAGATAGTTCTTGGATCAGAGCGTGAGCCTGGATGTGCATGTGTTTAAGTATATTCACCCCATTTATCAATCCCCTGATTCTATTCATTCCACAATTACTGTCTATTTTTCCAGACATCTTCCTTAAAATATGGCTAAATAATCAACCCGACCTTCTTTCCGCTGTGACTTTGTCTTTGGCTCCACTCAGCGCTGACGTCTTCAGGTTTACATTGCATTACATCACACCGCCAATATTACAAGATCCCACATCTTTAATAAACATTTACGATTCACTCTATCCGCCTATAGGAGCTCACGTTCCAAAGATATGGACTTGGAAGAGACCCGGGGCCTACACCTTCAATAAAGACACTTTTAACGGTCACAACTGACTTTTCCAGCAGAGCAATAAATAAATCCAGCCCAGTTCTTTTGTTAAATATCAGTCTGGTAGATGAAAATCTGACTCACGCTAAATTACAACATCAGCCCTCAGGATTAGCGAGATATTTCTGACAGATCGGAGCCGTCACGCTGTAAAACTTGATTGCCATCCCTCACGGAGATTTTTTATTCATGCAGTTTTAAGCTTGCAAAAATTAAGTGCGCACTAAACTGTTACTTCACTTTGCGCTCGGCCGTTTGAACGGGGTAAATGTCAAACAGCGGGATCTAAAACAGCTACTGGGAACGTCTATGGGAAAGAGCTGACGTGGGCACAAAGCTCAACAAACACTAAAGGAGTGTTAAAGGGGACTAAGAGAGGTGAGGAGGTCAGAGAACCGAGGAGGACTGAGGCAGTTTACCCACGCTGCACGCTCTAGACTGAGCCTCAAAAACGCCGTCCTGTAACTCCCACCACGGACCAGCTGGCCTTGACCGAGAGACGCCATGTTCTGCACTCAGCCCTCCACTTGCCACCTGCCTGAGGAATGTTCCCAGAGTGCAGCTGTGTATGTATGAGCGTCTAATTGGTCGGCAGCGGCTCAGGTTGGCTTGTTGAGAAGTCGAACGGATTGCTATGCTAACCCCGGGGTGCGTGGATCATTAGGCGCTGGTTTGTGACCCCACGAGGCCAAGCAGTGGTCAGCGGTGGGTTTGAACTTCCAAAGTACTGATGATGGGAAATGAAAAAAATATAGATGGGAAAACCTGCACTTCTAAACTGCATATACTAGTGTTTCTAAGCCATTTTTGACCGAATACCCATTTTCATCATCCCAAAAAAAAGTGTTTTGGGGGGTTGGGGTGTCATTCTGCTCTGTTGCAAGTTGTGTGTGTTTTAGGGGTTATAGCGCTCCATAAGAAGTCCCCCTCTCGCAACTGGGGGGGTGTAGTGGGGGCTGCGATGTACCTTATTGAGAAGCAGGGGGCGGGATTTCAGAAATTCGCCATTGACACAACATGCTGCTTGAAAATGATACTTATCCAGACTAACACCCCCCATTTCAGTCTCAGTCCCAGAAAGACTGGCATAGTGGAAAAAAGTGTTTGGACACCCTTAAAATGTTACACAATCTCTAATGCTATCATGAAATATTTGCAGAACATTTTTTTTCATTTTCCAAAAGGCGTTCCTGCATTAGACAGATGCAAACAAGTGCTTTTTTTAAATTGTTAACAAGAAAAACATACAAAAACTAAATTTTTGACAGTATCAACCTTATCTTGCTGAAACATTAAAAACAAAACTTTTCACTTTCAGTTTTCTTTGCTGCCATTAAGACGCAGACACTTGTTCATTTTAATGCCTGGTTCAACTAAAGATACATTTGTTTGGACAAATATAATGATAACAACAAAAATAGCTCATAAGAGTCTAATTTCAGAGCTGATATCTATTTTCCATGTTTTCTTGATAATAACTAAAATCACTTCAGTTCTTACATCAATATCTATGTCATTGTACTGACAAAAACAGTGCTTTTATTCATTCCATTTTTTCTTTTCTGTCTGTTTTAGTCACATGATACACACAGGAGTTAGTATTTGATTGCATAACCATTGTTTTTTTTATTAATTTTTTCGGTCTAATAATTTTTTCCGTGACTGTACTCATCCAAATACATCATTTTCTAAAACTGGCTTCATTAGGGAAAAAAAGCAAAAAAAAAAAAAGTAGAAATTTCTTGTTCTAGAGGGATGCAGACACATTGATTTTCCTGTCACATCAATTAAATCCTGAGTCTTCACTTATTTTTCATCCCTAATGACGCTCTGTGTACGAGTACTTTGAGTATTCCACGTCATAACCTTCGCAGTCTCGTAGAAGGTATTCAGGACGGCCCTACTGTATATTAAACCATTTGCTTGGCAGGATGTGTTTGGCACCTGGCACATTACGACGGAGGCAAATGCTAAATACATTATAAAACCCACTGGTATCTTAATGTACTCATATGGTTTTTCAGATGCCAGTTTGACTCGCGTGCATTGTAAAGTGCTAAAGCGTTGCATCTGTGCTAACCCTTAAGCCGCTAAATGGCGATACGTGCGCATGAGTCAAGCGTTGAGGAATGCGGATCACACAAAATGCAAGTCAGCACACACACAGACACACATTTCACACTCTTTTCACCGAGCCACAAACAAACTCAACCCACAACTGCTGCAGAACATCCGATATGTGTGTTTGTAAGTGGGTTTAGATTTCATATAGGGCACTATTTGTACGCAAGCCTGTTTTCAGCACTTTGAATCTGACATGCTAACTAGATACTCTTTCTCGTATTCTGCCTGCAAGTGGCCACAAGCCAAACGCCCACCCCGATGCCAGATTTAGACTCATTAATGACAGCTGTCACGGATATCAGCAACTGAGAAAGACAGCGAAGGAGATAGGAGTCAGAGAAGGACACACACTTAAAGAGTGAAGGAAAGTTAATAAGGCTTCGGCTTGTGGAGCTTCTGGATTTCTGTCTCTGGGGCTGGCAAAGTAATTAGACCAGAAAACCAGGACACATACTGTACAACTCAATCTGTATTTGGTCAACAGTGGATGCACGTATGTTCTGCGTATCAGCCCTGTTCAATCCCGTCTGCTTCCACTGTCCTTGACCTATTTTAGACTAACAGACTCCAGGATTTAAAGAAAAAAAAAAAAAAATTAATAACTCGTCTCCAATGACTTAAAACCAGGAAATTGTCATAATATACTCCCACGGAAAACAAGTGGATAAGGTAAAAATCTAATTGCCTTTGGGCCTGGCGGTTTGTGGAGTCGGGGCTTAAAGGAAGGTAGCGGTGGGGAAGCAACAGTGCAGCGCAGAGAGGGACAGCAGGCATGAATGAAGACTTTGTGTACTGTAGGATCAGTAATGACATGCAAATACAAGGTCCAGGCCACAAAATGAGAAGACAAATATCCTCCCGTTTGCCTTGCCCCTACTTTAGCTGTCTGTCAATGTAAGCTTGTCCTGTTCCTTAAATCCATCACTGGATGTGTCAGCGGGCGGGTTTAAAAAGCCGCTCTTCATCAAATGCTCCATGCGAAATGCTTTAAAAGACAGGATTTTAAGTCAAACGTGTTTATTTAGAGTGCATCTATTTCATTACCAGGCTTTAACATTAACCCATAAAGACCCGGTGCTACTTTTGAAGCAGTTCCCAAATGAATTTATCTCTATTTCGACCTTTCTTAACGGATTTAACGCCAATTTAAAAAAAAACAATTAAAAAAATAACCTCTGAATTTTGTATTTTTAGTGTAAACCATGTATTTTCTTATATTTAATTCACAGATCATGTAGATGTTCATGAAAAGTCAGAATAAATTCCAATGTCGAAACAGAAAAAAAATTAAGAAATAGTTACTTTTTCAGCACAGAATGTAAAAAAACAAGCGTGTCCGCCCACTATCATTTATTCAACTCTATCGGTTTTACTGGTGAATGGATGTTGTAGAAGATGATGGTGTTTCCACGGTAACTACGGAGCCTCTGAACGTCCAAATTAGTCATATCTGATTATCATGAAAAGACAAACTGTATTTTACATCAATTTTTTCCCCCATGTATTGATAGGATTAGTGGATCAACAGGTATTAAAGACTTTATATCTATAGATGGTTTGTGTCACCAGTGATTGTTTGGGTCTTTATGGGTTAATATATGACATGACTGCGACCTCTACTAAAAAAAAAAAAAAAAAAAAAATCAACAGCACGCCCATGTTTTCGCTTTCATTAGAACTGATCGATCAAACACACATTTCTTTACCATTTAAACCCGTGTTTTTTTTTTCCCCCCCAAAAAAATACAAGATTTTTGTGGTCCGCTAACAATTTGGACCGTTTTTTAATAGACATTTTCGCAGACACATAGCAGTTGTGTATTCTTTATTGGGCTTCTGTTGGACAACGCGTGCATTTGTGACCAGCAGTCAGGAGGCCTCCAACGGGTGGGAAGATACTTGAAAAATCCCTGTCAACGCTGCTACCACAAACACCATGAAAACACACAGATGACCATACCATGCTTCAACAGCCTTCCCCTGTTCCATGTCGAACATCTGTGTTGTTCTGCGCCGAGCACTGCAACTCCCATAAAAGCAGAGATATGGAACCTATTAAGACTACTGGGACTGCATTTTGGGGTCTGTATTATTTTCCATGCACAGATGAAAACAGATCACAATTCATTTTTTTTTTTTTTTTTATGATTTCATAAACTATAAAAGGGAACTGGTTCTTCAAACTTGGACCAAATATCCTTTTTATACTGGAAAAGTGGAAAGTGACAGGAGGTGGACCACAAGGCCATGCAAGTGGTGATTAGATAAGAGCATTAGCGTGATGGTAGATCCAAAACATAGGATTAGACACTAATAGTTTTTCTGCTGTAATAGGAGTATGTAACAAGCAAAGCTACAACAAGCTTTGATTATAATGACATAAGATTATCCATATACCCCAGAACCAATACATTATTAGGTTTCCCAAGTATTTTCCCCTATATTGGAGCTTTACCATTTCCTCTTTTAATACAAAGCCTGTGAAATAAATCCTTAAGCGAGCGAGACTGAGCAGATCCTTTGAAATGTGGTCCATACTGTTGACTCCAGGCCAGGTTCTCGCCATGCTAAAATACAGTTTTTATCCTTTAATATGAGGGCTGTTAAAGGTTTTTTTTTTCTGCCTGAGACCAAGAGGAGACACTTAGTCGCTTGCCTTTCGTCCAGAACCATGAGAGCATATTTCTGTGTTTGTCATGTGAGACGAGGGACCCAAAAACCGGCTCCGTCGCCAACAGAAATCACATCCAAAATCCTGCGTTGATAAGCTGTAGAAAAGCTCGTGTAGGTAGAAATGTTTGTTTCGCAGGTAGAAATATGCTTTTTGATTTTAATATTCCGATACTGCTTTTTTTAATCGTATAAAAGCTGGGGCGCCGTTAGCAATTGTGGACCCCATGGAAGTCAACATTGTAGGCCTTTCGCAAAAGAAATTATCTGTAAATCTGCTGTCGGAGCTGGACGGGAGGGGGGGGTGGAGGGGTATGAATGTACTGTAACAGCAGGAGGTAAAGGGGTGCATTTCGTAAGTGTCGTAACAACCAAAACAGACATGAAAACGAAAGTAAAACTTGACTTTGGACGTCCAACTCCTGGCTTCTATGCCTCTCTTTTACTGCGGAGCTTACGCGGCATTTTCACAACCTCTAACCTGTATCCACTGGGCCCCCTGGATTTGTTATGCCCCACCCCCCCGAACCTTAAAAATGGGCATATCCAGCAAAGGATTACATTTTTCTATTAATTTTCAAAAATTGTGAGAGATTATCACATTAAAATACAAGACAGTTGGACTTTTTTTTGGTCTTAAAATACAATAGATATGAATGGTATATCAATATGAACATATTTTATTTAACCTGTAAATATTCCAGAATATGTTAAACCTATTTATACCCAATTCCTGTACAAACCAGCTAAAATTTACACAGATATCAAACCAAATTTCCAAAAGGATTGCATCAATGCAGGCTTAGCATCCTCGCTGATTTATGAATGTTTTTGCTTGTGTATTAGTACAGATTAAGACAAGACAAGACAAGACAAGACAAGACAAGACAAGACAAGACAAGACAAGACAAGACAAGACAAGACAAGATAAGA
>JAPTYQ010000019.1:3235387-3253197 GCA_029814465.1 Ostorhinchus cyanosoma
TCTGGAGTCAGTTTTGCAGCCTGCTACCTGTTGCGAGGTTTTGATCAGGGGTGCGATAACCGATACTCCAGAGCTGCACTCCATACTGCTGTGTCCCACCGGGGAAAACTAGTATATTGTTCCATCATGTGTTAATCCAATTTTAGTGGCATGTTCGAGGTATACGTTGCCGTTTTTTCCCAAGTTTAAACTCAGGAAAATAAAGTATTCGAAGGTTGTGTTTGTATGAAGAAGAGTGAAATTAAATCAGTTCAGTTCAGGAAAGGTTAAACCTATTTTTAGGGATTTAATACGATGTGCATGTTAAGTTTTATCTATTTATTTTTTAACAGAGGCAGAGCGGTTTTATAGGAGTTAAGGTTTGTGGCCTACAGGCTGAGTATTTTCTCCTTATGACCCCCTTCTATGTCATAAAAAGTAACATCCACTCCAGTGAGTGCCAATAAATTTCAATTTGAAGAGGAAGAGTTCATTACGCTTTATTTCCATTTTACATGTTAAACGCTCTGCAGTTTTGGCAGCACGTCTAATTGTTACGTTTTTTCCTTTGGCAAATAAAAGACTTGTCTGATTTAGCCAAACTGTGCAATGTTTAACTGTAAATCAAAGACAAATTTAGAGCAGAAATAGTTATCAGATGCATCTGGTCTACACAAGCACACGGATGTATTCGTTAAGATTTGTCTTTGATTTAGCTACCGACAGAATTGGAAACAAACAAAGGTTCCTCTGTGCCTGGGGTGCATGTAAAAGTCCAGTCATTTTAATCATATATAACCCTTGAGTTTCTCCTGCAGTAGAACACATACTACACTCAGTTGTTATCATACGGCAGGTACAGTACATACTAACTGAAACTTTGCAGATTAGCAAGGATTTACAGCCACAAGGTGGATAAGGAGACAACGGGTATAAGAAGTAGTCGCCCTCCAGGAAGAGGCTGCATTATAACAATATGACAGCTGTCAGAGATGATTTACCAACCGCAGGATAAATGTTCAGCATACAAACACACATGCTCACACACAAACCTGAAAAGCACATGTTGCACTTGGACGGTAGTATTTTACCATGGAGACTGAAATCAGTGCACCCCATGCTTCTTGACCCCAGCACATAAAATGATCATAAAAAAGATAATAGTATAGAGAAAACAAAAGAACAGAGACATGCAATAAAATAAAAAAAAAAAATAAGACAGATATATTATAAAAAACCGTAAATTTTAAAAAAAAAAAAAAAAACGAAGACAAAAGGTAACTTGAGAATACGCAGAGATGAACAAGAGACAGATGATTGATGGAGTATCCTAAACAAATACATGCACTGGCCTTGGGCTTTGACCTTTCGCTGTTTAATCCTTTCACCTGGTACACAGACATGCAGACACACACATGTAGACACGCACATGTAGACAAACACTAAACCACAGACATGCATTATATAGAAGTCTGAGCCAAACAAGTACGTACATCACAGCACAGTTGGAGATAAAAGTCACTGATCCAGTTACAGTCACCCCTGTTCAATGTAGTTGTTCTTAATAGGGTTGAATAATGGAACCTCTAATTAGAATCTTGTAATATAGTACATATGAGATATAGGGGTGGAGATTCAATATAATATGATACTAAAAGTAATGTGATATATTTGTTGGGAAAATCTCTCAATCAAAAAAATACAATAAGGTACTTGGTACACACTGAGGTGTGTTTGTTGAATTGAAGATATATGACTTAAAGGGGACATATGTAGTATTTCTGCTTCATATATTAGAAATGATCAAACGAGAGTGTTTCGATTAAAAACGCCAGTGGATTGGATTATAAAGATATGAACTGAACTGAACTGAGTTTATTTGACTGTTGTTTTTCATATTCACTCATTCACTAAACCCCTGTGAGGTAACTGTGTTGTGATATAGGGCTCTACAAATAAAACTGAATTAAACTGAACGGAATTTATTTACACCGACAGGCCGGTGGATTTATGCGACCACTAGAGGGAGTACTGAGTCGCTCTCATAGTTAAGAACATTAACACTGCAGGGCCAGAAAGTGACCAAATCTGATCAGATCCACTAAGAAACAACTTTCAGAGTCAAAGAAAGTGACAAGAGCGGAAAAAATTAGAAGCACTGTTTTCACCACTGGACTCAACTCTAAACAAAAAAGAATCCTTCCACTTCCAGCTATCTGTATTCAAATGGAATAAATAAATAAATAAATAACATCCCTTAATTATAGCCCATCAGAAGGATTCTACCAAGCTTCTGTCATTTCACAGAGGGGAACTGCATCACTGTGACCGAAACCACTCAATTCTTCTGACATAACTGTAATTTATGTCTATATTTTAGTCCGTATAACATCAAACATTATAGCTCTACATATTCTTCAATTTGCCTTGTGATTTTCTCAAATCTAATTTTAGTGAAACTGACATAAAAACACACAACTGTCTGCCTAAGGTCTGGAAGTTTTGCCAAATAGCTGAAGGAAGGTTACATTAAAGTACTAATTTAAAAAAACAATATAGTGTTTTTAAAAATCAGAACAGTATCACCAAACATATGTCATGATACTCGAGTACATTGGATATTTAATCAAACTCATGGCTCTTTGCGGGTAATTTTTCACTGGATGTCTAATACTAGAAAGAATAATAGTCATACTAATACCGCTGATTCTTCCATTGGGCTTTCTCCTAAATCTTCATGGTGATTCGGCCTTAGTGCAGTATGAACACACACTGCTCTTAGCATGTATGTGTGTTAATTACACAGACAGAATTGTTCATGCATCGTCCGGGTCCCAAAGGTCCTGTGTATGTGTGCACTGCTCTCAACCCACCAGCTTAGTTTACACAAGAAGGTCATTTTAATCAGGTGAATACCAGGCCGCCTAATCTGCGAGTCTTTGCCTGAGCATAAACAGAGGATATCCCCGGGCTCAGCCGGGATCACATACCTGGAGTCATGGAAAAGTCATTTCTGGAGCTGACCGGAGCAATCCAATAACCTCCTGCCCTTCTGCATCGTTTCTTTCCCTCTAACTCTGTATCACAATCACATTTGACAAATTCTCTCACACACACACATCTCCTCCTCAATTCTCTTTCACTGGATCTCAACTTTTCCTTTTTTTTTTCTTACTCTCCCCATTACCTTTAGGTACACAGTCATTTATGCAAGTATTTGTGGCTCCACAGGTATGTCCTCCGTGACATTATATACGTTAGCAAACACAACAAAAACACAACCTGTGGTTATGTTCAGCAGAGCTCTATTAAGCAGCAAAAATATCATGAACAAATATAAAGATTTGCGACTAAATATACCCAACTCTCCTTCCTGTTGATAGCTGCTTCTTAACTTGTCGCCTCGCTTCCTGTCGGTGATAACATATCAATAACGCCCGACTCTTTATCACAGATACACACCAGTTAAAGCACTGGCGACCCCGCTATCACCGTCTGATTTCAGTCGATAGACATTATGCTCCACGTCTACGTATGCAACCAGCCAGGGTACATTACATCTCAGAAAGCTTATTCCAAACAGAAAAAAAAAAAAAAAGTCAAGTAAGATTATGTAGATCTGACGGAATGTCGAGATCAAATGCAGCTCATTTCAGGTTCATGTTCGAGCAGGGGAAGCAACCACAAATGAATATCAGGGAATGTTTAGTATGAAAACAGAATTTCAGATTAGCTTTTATCAACTGACATTTATTTACCGTTCTTTCCAAGGCTTCAGTTTAGTGAATTGTGGTTGTACTGTTCTGAGTCTTATATGATTATCAGTGCTGGTCTCTATTGGAGGAGAACGGAGCCCATAACTTGGTGTCTAAGTTATTGTGATGCATTCAGAAAAAAAAAAGGAATGCTAACCATCTGAAAAGCATGTGAAAAAAGACGGTTTGTGTTATTGAAATGTTCTGTAGCGACGGCAGCTCCACCTCCGACAAAACAAACTTTGGTTCTTATTCCACAATATCATCAAAACCCAAATTATAAACTATGATTTCCTGTATTTTGTCAGTTGATGTACAGCAAATGTATAAGAGTTAAGTTTCTGGTTTTGGATAAGGGTGGGGGCAATTTAACACTTTAAGAGTGAATGTAACTCTGGTCATAGTGAGGTCACTTTTATCTCACAAAGAGTTGATGTCATAAAGAGTTGAATGTTTCCTATGAACTCACTCTGGTGGTGATCATCTTGGTGTTAGTAATTTTACTCCCGTCATTTCATTTTGAGCTCTGACCTGTTGGTGACACCCGGTGTGTTACTATGGTAACCACGCCTCTCATCTCTCCAAGCTTTTTTTTTTCCCCAGACGTCTTCAGAATTTGCTGCAGTGTGCAAGTTTGGTTCAAGTTTGTTTACATCAGCAGATGATAACACAGTGTAAATGTGTGTATGCTTTGATAAATGTCCATTTGGATTATTCTGGGGTGTGATTTAAATAAAATGTTCCTTTAAGTAAATAATCCTCATCCTTCTTTGGTTTGCAGTATTATTAGTTTTAGTCGCTTCCAGTTCAATAGACCTACAGCCACAGTGACGCGTTACAATGTTGATGTAGAATCAACTCCATTAGAGTTAAAAACGATAGGAAAGTTAAATGCCCAACACTTCTCAGTAGCTAACACTGGTTAGTATTGTAGAGTGTTAAATAGTAACTACATAAAAATTGTTTAAAAATTATTTAAAATTGTATGTGTCTACTTAAACATTTAAGGGGTTCAGCCTCAGCCAATCCCCTCCACTTCCACCAAATGTCACATAAATCAATGAACAGACCAACAACCAGAAATGTTTGCAGAGTAATTCTTGGTGGAAAT
The DNA here is from genome assembly GCA_029814465.1 of Ostorhinchus cyanosoma. Taxonomy (NCBI): domain Eukaryota; kingdom Metazoa; phylum Chordata; class Actinopteri; order Kurtiformes; family Apogonidae; genus Ostorhinchus; species Ostorhinchus cyanosoma. The sequence goes on from JAPTYQ010000019.1 coordinate 3,240,233, forward strand.
AATGATACAGAGCTAAGATGAAGAAGATAAACAGAAAGAGACAAAGAGGATGCATTCTTCTCCGAAAAAGAATGCAAGTGAAAGCAGACCGCAGGGTTGTGGGTATGTGTAGATGTTAGGATTTGATGACCTAAGAGTGACGGTGCATGTGCACAAGTGTGTACGTGGTGATTCAGACACTCAGTCTTTATTCCAGATGTTTTACTGTTGCTGCCTGAAGTTGCTCAAGGACACAACACCAAGAAACAGTCACTGTGGGACGGGAAGCAAAGTTGTTTTAAAGACTTAAACATCATCTGCTTTGTCAGCAACGGCAGACACCGACTTTATGTTTTGGCAGACCAGAAGATTCGCACTTGTCAGTCATAACAACTTCTAAGCATTCCAGTTGCCATGAATGTGCACGCACATCAGTCACACAGAAAGACTTTGTGAGTCAAAGATGAGAGAAAGGGGTCAAATAAAAGCTACAGTGTCTGCTCTAAGAATCCGTCTGACACACAACAATACAATAATTCTTGCAGTGGTTGGGCCTTAGTAGTGTCACAGATGTTTTGGTTAATTCAAGCACTCATACCATGTCTCCACTACATATTTCATGCAAAAACGAACTATCATTTTACATTTAAATGAGTTGAGCAAACTTTTTAGTTCAGTCCTGCAATGTACAACATTTGTTTTCTATTCTCAGTTTATCTGTTAATCAATTGTTTGCTCCATAAAATGTTAATAAGTGTTTCCCAAAGCCCATAATATCTTTCTCAAATGTCTTTTTTGGTCCAAAACTCCAAAGATATACAGTTTACCTGCCATTTAGTATATAGGAGTAAGTAAACCAGAAAATATTCACAAATATGGAGCTGGAATGAGAAAAGTTTGAGCTTTACATCTTTGGAAAATGAATGAGATCAGTTATCAAAATAGTTGATAGATGAATAGATTACAAAATTGATTTAGTAGCCACCAAATAATTGTTGCAGCTAAATGTCAGTCAGACGCATGCATCGCTGGTTTACTTCCTCATGATCTGATCAGTGGACTCAGACATAGTGAGACAAATGAAATGAAGTGAAAACAAGGAAAGGCCATCTTAGTCAAAAATCGCTCGACTAGACATAGCATATTAACCTATAAAAATGTGATACCGTTGTGCCAAAAGAGAAAGTCACTGGACGACATTCTAACTGTATTACATTTAAAAGGGCAAAACGTGTAATCACAGACTGATTTAATTTCACTTAACAAAATTACAAAATGACATCAATCAGGCGCTCCCTGTTTTTCCAACAATCAAAACTGGATTTGTGTACTATTCTGCCCTAGTCTTGAGTCGGAGTTTAATAACCTCTGGAACATGATGAGAGAATGCTTTTTTTTTTTTTCTTTTTTTTTCTACGTCAATCCAATCTAAATTAATTTGCCAGCTGGGTCAGGCAGAGTGGAGCAATGGGAAAGCTGTCCATCTGCTTAAAGCAACAGGAGTTTTATATGATTTCAAACCACAAAGCCAGGTGGTCCTGGAGCAATGGGGAAAGCACATAGGGGAGAGACGGAGGAATGAAACCGGGGATGAAAGGAAAAGGGTGCAATTTGGTCGGATAGATTAGATCAGATGGATAACGTTGTTGAATAAAGGAGGAGAAGAGGAAAAAAAAGGGAAGCGAGAGAAAGAGCGAAATGACTAACAAGTGTCTGCTCTTTGGCTACTTGGCTGTACTCTCAGTGGAGTAATGCTGGTCGAGGGGACGAGAGTAAAAAGAGAGGTGGGGGGTTGTAAGGTTTGTCATGGAACACCTGCCTCCACTTAACCCCTCTCCCTCTCTTTCTGCTTGAGCTGCCTCTTTCAGCCATCTCCTCTTCTCCTGCCCCTCCAGCAGCCCCCCCCCTCCCCATTTATTCATGCACAGACTATCCTACAGGGCTCACAGGTCCAGGTCTCCTTCTATTCCCTAATATGGGAGGGCCCCATAGCACTGAACAGGGGACTCGGTATTCAGCCAACTGAGTACAGACTTTCTAAAAACATATTAACATGGAACCTCATGAAAGTTATGAAGTGAAATAATTGCATTTTTAACCAAAAGTAGCATATAGGGGTGGAGCTCCAGTCCTGTTAACCCTTTGACGCATGAATTATAAGAACCTTAATCATGATTTTTGTCCTGAGTGTCTTTAGGCCTGAAAAAAAAACAGTGATTAATTTTTTTTTTTTTTTTAGGAATTTATTTTTTATGGAGTTACAAACAGACCATCATTTTTGAAACAAAGAAACATGTTTAAAACTCAATATCAAAAAGTGATGAGAACTATGATATAAAACAGTTTTAATGCAGCTAATTTGAAGTTTTCTCATATTTTAACATACTCTAATACTAGTTATTACTAAGTTCATGGACATAATACGCAAAAAAAAAAAAAAAAAGGTCATGACTTTTACCTTTGACCTTTGACTTTTGACCACCAAGACTGAATGAGATCATCTTCTAGTGAGGCGTTTGTGTCAAAATTAATAAAATTCCTCAAGGTGTTCCTGAGATATCATACTCATAAGACTGGACAGACATGGGCCCACAGTGGTCTTGCCCTTTGACAACAAAACTGTGATTTTTGTGTGATATTTTGTAACATTCTAATAAACTGTTCCGGAGGACAGACACACCAGCTGACAGATGTGCTGTTGATCTAAAGGCCAATTTTTGTGTTTTTGAAATCGATGAAGTATTATAAAACACGATATAGTGATACCCAAAAGTATATATATATTTTTTATTGTATCCTTAATATCCAGCGTATACACCTGAGATCATGTACATATCAATAATTCATCCAAAACTTTTTTTTTTTTAAATAAATCCTATATTGATGTTGGAAGATGCATATTTTCTCATTATCTCATTATCTCATTAATAGGACACAGCCAAGTTCACTCTCCATTCAACTTGTGCTTATTCCAATTAAAGGCCTGTGTTAGGTCAGAAGTTATTCATCTGACATTAAAAGGGACACAGGGTCCCCCTATTCAGACCCACCAGCAGCATCACCTCCCCCCTCCTCCTCCTTTCACCCCATTTTCCATACCTCATAAAAGATTTACCCCTCGCTCTCCCCCTCTTAGTCTCCCCTCTCTTGTTTGTTCAGTGTCCATCCTTCATTCACTTCTTCTGTCCTTCTCACCGATTCACTTCCTCCACAGTTAAGACACAAGAAGGTAAGAGAAACTCAATCATCACCACAGGGAAATTTGGTTTTGGCAGTCGTGTAAACTAGAATATGTAAGAATACGACATATACCGACCAAATAGTACCACATGGCGTCTGAACGCAATAAATGAACACATACAGATATAGAAGGAAACAAGTTTAGGTCAGTTGTTAAAGCTGTAATAACCAAGAACCTATTTTGGATTTTAATAACAAGTCACAGTTTCTGAAAGCACCGTCACATAATCATTTAAACTACAGTTGGTATTGCTGCTCTTTAAACCATGATTATTTTAAAGGGGTCAAACTCTGCTAAACTCACTTTTATTAGTCTTTGGTTCATTTATTTGTGTATTTGAGGAACCTAAAAGTTCCAAAAGTTTGAATTTGAACCCTCCAGGTGCTGCAAAGCTATCTTTATATTCATTTGGGCAAAAATCAAGTGGATTTCTACAACTTGTTTCAATTCTTGCTTAATTTACATTTTATAACTAGTTGCGTTACGACGTTTGCACATATAAGGTCAAAACTTCTGACGAACATTTCTCCAAGTACGACATAATTGTTTATCAGCAGCAGCAGTTGAAGTAAAAACTGAAAATATGTCCAAACTTCAAGCCGATTACCTAAAATGTTCAGTTGTTGGTTGAACGGGACAGATCAGCACAGCTAACAATATGGAGGGGGCGGGGCCTGAAGTGGCTTATGTGCATTTAAAGGGCCAACGCTCAAAACAACCTTTCTGGAGTCATTACTCAGAAATAGGGTTAAAGATGCACCTGTGGAGTTGAATTAATGCAGAATTCAGACCCAAGTAGAGCATTTACAGTTTATGTAGACCACAGGGAAATGATTTAAAATGCATAATTCCATTTTTTTTTAAAAAGCTAAATATCACTCCTTTAAAACAGAGCTCTCATTCTTCAACAGATTCACTTGGCAGACAGAACATCCCATAAATCTCTCCTGAACTAGCTACAATTTTAGACACTGAAAGATATCTTCAACACATTTGTAGCCTATATGGAATAAATAATATAAACGTCAAAGAAATTGGCCACCCTAGATGTACGTAGGCTATTAAAAATAAAACAGAATATATGAAATATTGCACAATCCTCATGGGCTGTAACACTAAAAGCATATAAAACATTAAAAAAAAAGCTCATGAATACTTCTGACTGGGGCTTTTATTTGCTGAGTTGAGTTATGTTAAGTGGGGAGAAAAGAGAATACCGGGTGTATTTATATTTACCACCTCTGTAACATTGATGTGACAGTTAACAGATCACATTTGCCACCACTGTACCCTTTGCTTGCCTCTCCTCTTTATTTCTTCTTAACAGATTGCAAATACAGTCAATGCTAAAGCTATAAAAACCCCATTTCTGTAAGGTCATATCCCAGTGTTTCCACATGCATTCTTGCACATTAACATCCACAGACCCTGGCTCTTCACACTGTATTAAACAGTAGCTCTCCCAAAGGTGTTTTATTCCATGTATAAACCATTCTGAAGAGAGACACACATTTGCCGTCAGATTCTTCTTTTTCATTGCTTCAATACATGAATGCATGACTAGTAATCCAGCTCCATTCCATGCGGTGTAAATCCCACTTATTCGCTTAAAACAATAATTTCACAATAAAATAAACATCAGGACATGTGGGTATAGATTTTTTTTCTCTTATGTCGACACAAACACAATAGTTGGCAGTGTTTCTTGCCCTTTTGACTCCTACTGACTCCTAAAATACTCACACCTCACTGAATGCATTATTATTGTTAACTAAACTAAGGCAATGAGGAAATTGAATTGTAAAGTATTTACTGCAAGAGCATGTAAGGGCAAAGTTGTTGACAGTAGCATTGTTAAACGGGGATATGTTCTGAAAATGCATAAAAAAATAAATGTCAGAACATGAAAAATGAGGAGATGTAATGATATCATTTTTACCGCATCTTATTTTTACACAATACTGATGTTTTTTTGTGGTTTTTCCTCTAAGTTGATGCTAATGAGTTAACAAGAGCTAGTTCAATAATGTCTCGGGATTTCCACTATACAGGCATTCAAGGGGGGAAGTGAACGTGCACGTGGAACTGAAAGCTTGGTGGTCCGGTGGCACTGATGGGACCAGGCCGTGTCAGATTTGAGGAAGTGTACGGATCTGCATGGGCTATTTTATAGATCCCAGCTGAGACATTTTCTTTTCATTTTCTCCACTCTATAGAGACGCTGGAGTGTACAGTCGGCTAGAGTTCTCCAAGGGCCAGTAGGCGTTCACTGTCTTGTTTAGGGACACTTAAGTGTGTGGGTGTTCGCTAACAGAGGCTCTTGAACTGAGGCCTTGTGGTTAAACAGGGGCTTTCCTACTGGCCACAGTACACCACCGCTCTGACTTACCAACTATGCTACTATAAGACCATTCAATATAAACCGAACAGACGAGCCGGAGTGACCTTTGCGGAAAGTTTCGGTAAAATCATGACAAAGCAGAGAAAAGGGTTTCTTGTGATGTTTGTGCTCTGCAGGAATTAAATTTAACAATTACATGTGATTTAGTGTAAGTGTTAAAAGCCACATGTCCATTAATAGTCTCGTTCACTGGTGTTTTTCTATTCAAGTCCGAGTTGGTTTTTGTTTCTCCAGTGTGAAAGAAAGTTAAAAACATCTTCGACTTCCATTCATTTTTAATAGTTATGCTCCAACTCTGCAGCTTTTTACACCGAGCTTCATGAAAGTCTCTGTTGTTTTAGCATAATCCTCCCAGCACACAGTCAGATAAAGCAGAGTGATCACATAAACTCCCTGACAGAGGTAATGACGCTGAACATGAATACACTCTGCGGGGTTGAACTGTTGTCTTACTTTTCTGTGTAACAGTATCTACAGTGTGTCTGTGTTTCCTTGTTTATTTAGTGCCAAACTAGTGTGAAACCTGGAAATCCTGAAATGGCATGTTAGGGTTAGACAGAGAAGCAATAAGCCCGCTAAATCTCAGTTATCAGCCTTGCTTTGATAGACCTGGTGCCTAAAATTACTCCCTGACTAAGGTAGCTTTCTTCCTGTCTGGGCAAGAAAAGGCATGAGAGGATGAGAAAGGAAGTGACAAAACAAAGTTGTGTCGAACAGGTAATCCTGTAAGGGAAGAGGACAGTCGAGACTTTTAGGGTAATGAGAAGAATGTATAGAAAAAGCTTTATAATGAAGGAGAAGATATGATAACGGAAAGGCAGCAGTGCTCGCAAGTGGGAACTTTTTATAGGAAAAAGTCATAGATAGTGCAGAGTGCAGATAGCTGCTGATGGAGGCTTCCATTTCTAGATATCAGTGTTAAATGGTACGGTCCAGACCTAAAGAAAAACAACTGATAACATATCATATCATGGTTCTGTTTGCGAGAATATGGGAAAGGATACTTCAAGTGTGTGGACATAACTATTTAACACACGGCTGAGTAGTACGACTGCATGTTTCGACATATTATTCAAGGTCGAATTTACAATGTAGAAGAAACTGGTCCCTAAAAACAGTTAAGAGGGGCTAAAAATTCAATTCATACCAGATGTAGACTAATGTTATGAAGTGAGTTTAGAAGCACTTTGGGTCTATTTTAAACAGAAATATTAAATGAGATAAACGAGAAACTATTTTTCAGATAAAACTTTTTTTTTTAAATACAGAAATCCACATGTAACATGGTAAAAAGGATAAAAATATTAAGTGCTACTATTTTTTTTAAATCGTTTTAGTTTCTCACAGGTACATTTTGGGAATCTAACTAATTATGCAAGGCCGCTGTTGCAAAATCACTCTCGATTTATTTGTGTTTAAATGGGCAGGTTCTGCGTGTAACTCAAGTGGACACGATGGGTTACACGCAAAACCTGGAATGAGACTGAGATTCATGAAAAACCACTAGGATCGTCACATTTAACACAGTGTCTTTATACATAGCGCTATATAAGACTATTTCAAGCCCTGTTTTCCAGATCTAATGCACTGACACCTCGGTAGCTTTTCCTGTCTGAATTTTGGTCCCATTTTTGGACCTAATATTTTATTAAAAATGTATTAATTTTGGAATGGCTCTGAGCAAGAGTATTTTTTTTTTTATTGCATTTATCTGAGGTCATCATTAGGTACATCCTGCGGGAAATATGTCTAAATTTCTCTTTTATTATCAGGTCTTAAAAAAACTGGAAAAGCGCCAGATACCAAAATAAACCCAGTTTCATAGAAGCACCCAGAAAGACTTCAGTGTTTGATCTACAGCTGGCAAAAAATCCATTTGTTTACGTTCATCTTGTTGATCCTTCCCTCCCTTTTCTTTCTTCGGTCTTTTCTCCTCTCAAGTGCACTTCTGCGCTTCTAGTTGTGTCGTATAGTTTATGATTTGCTGATAGACCGGGGAGACAGAGGTCCAGGAGGGTCGCTCGAGACAAAAGCTGCTTTTCAGCTCTCAGGGCTGATATGTCCCAGCTTAGCTCCTTTCAGATAGCTGAAATATGCCGGCTGGGGGTTTGAGGTGAGGGGCAGGGAAGGGTGGATGTTGCTCCTGGCCTCCTCATCCCACAGCGGCTGAGGTGAAAATGACTTTACCATGTGCTGTGGTTGCTGCTGCTATGCACACAACCCCGGCCAAACTGTCCTTCTTGTCTTGTCTTCATCTGACTCTGAGGTTATGCTGGGACGTACGAACAGAATATCTCACTTAAGAATACATTTTTGTGGAATTCATGTTCGGGGCCAAGTCGCATGGGTTTGCTTGTATGCTTGTGCACCTTTAACTTTGTTAAATAAGCCAGATGTATTCATGCAGGGGTTGTAAATGAGTATTGGGGAAAAACGCAAACACAGCAGGCTCCTAAAAGAAAAGGCGGATTCTTTTTGAGTTTGTGCGTGCAATTTTATATATTGCACGGAGAATAATGCAAACAAGGAGTGGGTTTTGACGGAGTGAGAGACGAAAACAAGTACGTTCGGCAGCTCTACACCAGGTGAGTTCTCCTGAGGGCAGCTGGGAGTAGTTTTCCCCTCATTTAGCAGTTCATGAAAAAAACCACAGCTTGCCAGATGTGACAGAAGACACGCACTCTACTCATACACTGTAAACACACACACACACATACACACACACAACAAAAATCTTGCACACAGAGAGGAAAAAAAAACAAAAAACCTCCTCAATCTACCCTAATGTTACTGTATTCCAGTATAACTCAGAAGCAGATCTCTATCAAGCGGATGATCTGTTACATTAAAATTAATGTCAGATGAAGTAAATGGAGGGTGGAGAAATCAAAGAGACCTGCAGGGAGTGAAATCAATCTGGATTTAAGATCACTGCGAAGCCATTTATGTCAGGAATTCCAGCTTTAAAACCCTAACAAGGATGCAATAGAGCACTGGAAGACTGTTTAGTATAAAAATACCCAATATACTTTCAAGGAAGTGAAATCGTATACAATAATCTCTATAATGTGGTAGAGGGTTAAAATAGTGAAACATGGACCAAAGTACAAATTAAATGCTCTGGTCACACCGTGTACCTATGACTTACCGCTGACCTACATTCCCCTTTGTTATTCCACACGTATTGGCAGTGTGTAAAACCGCTGGCTGCTAATTACTTTCACATTACAGAGCAGCCGGGTGATCTTGGTGGCATTCCAAGACCACCAACACTGGGACATGGGGTGTGCACATTTGCAAATGCATACCACCAATCACACTCTAGCTGCATTAGTGTGTAAGTACGAGCCAAGGGAAAACATTTAGGCTGCTATCTGCTATGTAACCGGCAGTAAAGCAATTCTGTACCTTTATTTTGGAACCACTGCTATTACAGTACTGGCCAGGGAATCCTAGGTGACTTGGTGAAAAAATGCAAGCGATGGTGTATTCCACTTTTCTAGAGCCACAGAATAATGTGTACTAGTATTTGTACAACTTCCTCTAAGCACATTTACAAGCTTACGGTACACTCATTAGCGATGGATAATTTGTAGCAATTGCACATGGAGGGCAGTGGTCAGGAAAATTGTTCTTTCTTTACAAGTTTACAGTTTGAATATAGAGGTGGCAAGGCTAAGATTCTTCTTTTCCCATGTTTCAGTGCAGGTCCTTAAGGGGTTCTAGGCTGTACTGATATTACAAATTCTTAACAGCAGGGGGAAGTCACATACCAACATACACTTAGGGACTAAAACCACCTACAAATCAATGTTATGTATCCACAGACTGTATCACTCACTGAATAAAGTATAAAGCTCATTGTTTGCACATATCTATATTAAAGTATTATCAAGTTTTCTTTAACAGTCAGTCAAAATAACACTCCGTCTTTTAATCGTCATGTGCATCAGCTGATAGTTTACATTATAGCTCTGTTAGCTTAGCTCTGTTTTTTTTTTTTTATAATCTTTTAATTATGACACATTTTCAGTACACAAATCCTCTTAGAACAGGTATAAGCACGCCCAGTTTTCCAAAAATCAACTAACAAACAAAAGCTTAAACTAAAAAGAAACACAAACACACACCCACAATGGTCCACATTCAGTTAATTACAAATGTTATAGCTATTCTATTCTGTTATGTTTTCTATAGATTTTTTATCAAGTAAGAGAGGAAAGGCTTCCATGTACTGTAAAATTTCTCAGCTGATCCTCTGAGAAAAACTTTGATCTTTTCCAGTTTCAAGAAAGACATTCCGTCCTTTATCCAGGCGTGTTCTGCAGGAGGTTTAGGCGATTTCCAAAGAAGGAGGGTACATGTACTGGCAATCAAAGAAGCAAAGGCTAACACATTTCGTTTCAGTGTGGTGAACTTAGGATAACTTAGCTCTGTTGTTAGACTGAAAACAGCCACAGAAAAACCACAAATCACCTCCATTTTCTGCACAGTTTGTATCGTCAGCAGCTGCACTAAAGATCTGTTTGGAATCGAACAAATAAGGTCAGAACTGTCACAGTTCAGCCGGAACTGTGGATCAACAATTGGAAACTTAGCAAAAATAAGCCTCATAATCAAACTCACCTGTGTAGCGTAAATCTATTCTTTTCATTTAAAGCTATGTCCAGTGGTGAAAACAACAACAGTGCTTCTAATTCTGACCAATTTGTCACTTTCTTTGACTTTAAAAGTTGTTTCTTAGTATTTTCTTAGCATCTGGTCACTTTCTGATGCTTTGTTAGTTTTTCTCACCATGGGAAACCAGCAGAGTAACTCACTACTCCCTCTAGTGGTCAAAAAAAAATCCTCTGGCCTATCAGTGTAAAGAAATTCAGTTCATTTCTCTTTAATCCAATACACCGGCATCTTTAATATAACGTCAGAGCTTTTTATTCTAAACACTAAAAATTATTTTAGGTCATTTGTTAAATACTTGAAGGTAAAAAAAAGAAATAAATACATATAGCCCCTTTAAATGTTTTTATTAAATAGACTTTGACAACATCTCCGAGGGATAAAACTGATCTAGTACCCAACACACCTGGCATGAAGAAAAAAGTTCATCCAGAATCAGTTTAAAGCGGGATCTAGTTTCATGTGACCTAAAACAAAACACTGTTTTCATAATAACAAGTGAAATAATGTGAACTGTCTGTGGCAGTCACTTTATTTTAGAAACAAGCGAAATTTTTGGGATCAAAAGTAATTGCAGCTATTTATACTCTCAGATATGCACACAAACAAATATTCAGACAAAGAACAGTGTCCATTCCTGCTCGGGATGATCATGAGTAGAGGTTAAGCTCGCCAATTGGCTATGGTTAAATCAGATTTAAATTAAAGAGTAACTGGACTAACAAAGCCTAGGGTGCAAAATGAGGACAGAGGGGGGACAACAGGTCACTGCCGTCTAGTCCTGGATTCACAGACAGCTACAAAAGTAAGGAAAACAGAGAGTCAGGACAGAACACGCTTCAGGATATAACTGGAATAACTGAAATACAAGCACTACTTTTTTTTTTTTTTTTTTTTATAACAAAATGTCTACTTTGGATGAAGAATGAGGAGTGAAAGGGGGAAAGGGACATGTAGACATAAAGAGAGGGGGGGGAGTAAAATGTGAAAAAGCAAGAAAAGGAAAACTCAGGCTCAAACTCCAACAATCTCTACCACAAGTGCCTGCTGTGAGCTGACAGGCGTCCAGTACCAGCAGGGAAACTTCGGGACCTACTCGACCATTGTTTGAACTCCCACTCAAACTCTCATGAATCACAGCCACAGTGATCTGCCCCGCTCCAAATTATCAGCACTGGCCCATTTCAGACCAGTGCTTAAACAGTGCATGTCAGGAATAATAAGCCACAATGCCCACAGCAGGGATGTTTTCTTTTTTTTTTTTTTTTAGTGCAGCAGGAACCTCCAATAGCATGAATCTGCAGGGACGGGCCTCTGCTTTGTTGCAACATCATTACACAATGCATGCAACAGTATAAACAGTTGTTCGTCTAGTGAAAAGCTCGATAAATAATCTATTTTAAGTGAAGTCTGCTTGTGGCTAAGAGTCTACAAAGATGCTGTACCATCTATTCTTTTACTCTAATTATGGTTGTAATGACATGACAGATTTTATGTTCCATCTCAAAGATTATGGCCAGGCAGTGAAATCCTGGACTGGGACTCTGGCTCCTGTTGTTACACATATTCTGCACATGCATTGCCCAGTATTTTAAATTGTGCAAGTGAAATTGTTACCATAATGTCATTTTGACTTTTTTTTTTTAGAAGTAGCCACATTTTTAATAACCGAAAACAATGATTATGTTGAAATGCACAGTAGTATCCCAGTTGCAAGGTTTATCCCAGTTTTGATCATATTTGGGATTTTATACTACTACTACAACAACTAATAATAATAATAATAATAATAATACCTGTGTTTATATAGCACCTTTAAAAACTGGATTTACAAAGTGAGAAGGGCACAGGGGCTAAATAAAAACATAAAAAACAGCACAGCGCAGTAAAAGAGATACTGGTAAGTACAGCAAACACAAAAGCATGACTAAGTCTGAATGTATCGTGGTAGAGCGGGCAGAAATAACATAACATGATGGTGTCAGATCCATGCAAAAATTAAAGAATAGAATAAAAAAACATCAGGTATGTCAGTATGGCAACCAAAACAGGCTAAAATTAAAAATCAAACATCAAAAAACATTAAAAAAAATAAAAATTTAAACACACAACAAGTCTATAAAAATGTGTTTTAAGACGTGATTTAAAAGATGTCACTGATTCCACAAGCCTTATCTCCTCGGGCAGGCTGTTCCACACATTTACACAGAGGAAACACAGACAAACCCGGATCCTCATTTCCTCATATACTGGATAAACACTACCATCTTGATTACTTGTTACTGCTGCCTTTTGCGCATGCACCTGACATGTTTATGGTATCATGTGTTCATTTAATGGGACATTTCAGGAACTTTAAAGCTACGGTAGCTGTAGAAAACGAGGCCAGTTTAGTAGTAGCAGTTGTAGTCATTTATATGTCCTTTTAACAGAACAGAATACAGTAGTGGAAAAGGGTTATCGCACACCGTTAAAATTTAACACAGTTTCCAATATTATCCTGAAATATTTGCAGAAAAATATGTTTGGTTTCAAAAGATGTGGCTGCATCAGACAAACAGATGCAATTTTGTTTTTGTTTATTGGTTATAAGAAAAAAAATAACAAAATTAATTAGTGACAGTTTCAACATGTCATGTCCTGGATGTTTTTCTGCTGAAACATCCA
>JAPTYQ010000019.1:3276254-3287904 GCA_029814465.1 Ostorhinchus cyanosoma
AAGCCTGATAATGATGGAATGGCTCCCAGGTGTGATGGAAGAGGGAAATGTCTAAAACATGCAGGACACCGGCCCTCGAGGACTGGAGTTTGACACCACTGATTTAAAGCATATATTTGCAGAACTCGACACATGGTCAAATTAGCAAAAAGATGCAGGTGTTTTCAGAGCTCAAATGATGCAAAGAAAATTAGTTCATATTCATTTTTAAATAAAACGATACTAATGTTGCAACTGTGGGAAAGATCAGACATCAGTATTTAGTGGAATAACCCAGATTTTCAGTGATAGCTTTCACACGTCTTGGCTTTCCATCGTTGCTGTTGGATGACTTTATGCAGCTCTTTGTATAGAAATTCAAGAAGCTCAGCAGTGTTGGATGGCTGTGATCATCCATCTTCCTCCAGAAGTTTAATTCATTAACAGGCAGAATCTTGGTAAAATTGCACTTCAGATATTTCAAAATGTTCATAATTGTTAAGGTAATTTGCGTTTTTCTGAAATGATAGCTTGTTTTAGTGTAAATACAGTAAAATTACATGAAAATGTTTACATTTACAAAGAGAAAAATTTGGAATTGTGAGTGGAACCTGAACTAAAATGATTAATATCTTCAGTGTAACTTTTGCATTTCACAAATTCATCCAGACTGGACCCTTTGGTGGTCTGGATTTGACCCCCGGACCACCTGGTTGAGACCTCAGCAACAAATGGTCCAAATATTCCCCTAATCAAGTATCCAATAAGCCACTGCAGCATGGTGTCTGCTGGAATAGGTCTTCACATTATTTTAGCACCGGCCTCTATCGGCTTCGTCACGCTGCCCAGTTTGATTGTGCTCAGATACGTTCACTGACCTGTAAACTTCAGCTTCAGACTTAGAACATGAGGGTGAAAATAGTTGTGTGGTCGTGGTAACTCACAGGAAGCCTTTAACCCTCCAGAGTCCAAAGGGGAACTAAAAATAAATTGGCTATTGTTGAAATGGCATTGAATTATATCTACAGTGTGTGAGTTGTTGACTTCACACAGTACAGATGTTGATATAATGACACAGCTATTTATATTAAATAATATATAACTAAATTCTAACGCAACTTCAACATGATGCTGTGGTCACATACATAAGGACATTTTTTCTATCCTGACCTCATTATATCATTACTGACCCCTGAGGAAACATGAATAATCGTTGACATGTGTTTAATGTCTTTAGTGCTCATGCTTTCTATAAAAATACCCAAATAGCAAAAATATGGAGAACCTGCACCTTTTGTCGCCAGTGATCTGTTGGACATCCTAGGGCAGTGGTTCCCAACATTTTTTAGATCATGACCCCATTTTAACATCACAAATTTCCAGCAACCAGACATTCAAAACAGAGATTTTTTTTTTGTTGCTAGAATTAACTTACTCTGATCATGTAATAGATTGCTGTACTATGTTGTAAATAAACGTTAATATAATATATTTAAGCTATATAATGTACCTTTTTGGTGTCTACTTCTCAGTTTCTTTTGGTGATGTCTTAGCAAAGAAATCTTTCCATTCTCTGTTTGGTTTGGTTTTCTGACAGCAGCTGTGTCTGGGCAGGTTGAAGCATAGTAACGCACATGGTCACATGATCAAGTCAATCAAGATATGCCCTCTCAGATATTATATCCTACATTTTATTCAAACTTGATTTTTACTAGGAAAAGTGTGTGGTGTTTTAATTCTAATGAAATATATATTTAATCATTAAAACATATTTTAATAGTAATTTGTTTTTTTTATTATTATTATTAGAAATTTCAGGCAACCTCAAGATTGAAAAACACTATCATGGGGGCTACTGCAAGTTTTTCAACTATTCATCTTTTGTCTGAAACCTTAAAATACTTGAGCTACAATAGTACATATTGTTTATGTCTGACATATTCTGTGAGGGTGGGGATTCTGGGTGGTATTCTACTTATTTTGTACCACAAACCGAGTGAGAATGGTAGGAATTTTGCATGTATGTGATTAGTTCTGGGACATATGTATTTCAAGAACCATTTGACAAAAAAAAAAAGCATGAAAGCAACATTCAGTCACAACTGTAAAAACTAAAGGAGTCAAATGTGTGCCGTGCTGAGTAGTAGACTATACTTTCCTTAGGCCTTATTTAAGTTTGAGAATGATGTCTTTGTCTGCTGTGTTGCCCTTTTCTTGCAGGAGAGCAATGAACAGGCTGCTCTAAAAACACAAGGCTACATGCCAGCTCCAGAGAAAGCCTTTTGGATATCTAATAGCTGTGGACCAGGCCAGCTTAATGTAAGTCTTATTGTGATTACCTGATGTAATGACAGCCAATCCAAATACAGCCTGTAAGCCATTACCAGCTGAACAAGAGAAACATATTATACATTACGCTATGACCGTCTGAACAAAGTCAGAACAATGCAACAAAAAAAAGTTTCCACCCCGTTACTGTGACCTCGAAGGGAATAGAGAGGAACTGTTTGGGGGCAGTTATACATCTCAAATGCCGTAGTCGGTACCTTTGAAGACTTGTAATAGACCTTAAAAAGCCCAATCCATAATCTTAACATAAACACAGATAAAGAATCGGAGCGTTCAATCTGATGTAGGTTTTTGAAGTTGACAATGGCATTTTAAAATGTGTTTTACAGCCTGCGCCACTAATCGCAGGAAAGGTAAATTAGAATGAGAAAAGTAAGCTGTAACACAACTACGTCGTACATCAAACTCGTCACATACCTGCAAGAAAATATGACTTGAGCAGTCAATTAGTTACAGCTCAGGTCTTTAAATCTAGCATGTGTTTTAGGAGGGGATTAGTGCAAACAAGTAGAGCCGATTGCAGCTGGAGTCGACGTGAATGACAGACGTACACGACAGAAATTGGTGGAAAATGTGGCATCTGTGATCGAGGCCAATTTTCCCTTTCGTGTGGGTTGCACCTGATTTTCCGCTCCCTCGCTCCTATTAAGTAAATTGTAGCCACTTTACATCCAGATATAGAAGTTGTAGGAGGAAAAAAATTTGACAATATTCCAAAGTCTGTGGAGTTTCGACGGATCTAAGCTGTTTCTAAAACATCCACATGGTTAAAAAAAAATTACAATTTAAAGCATTTCCAAATTATATCTTGTCTGTTTGTCTTTAGATAGATCCTGTTGGATTCTCTGACCTCCTGACGCTTCATTACACGATTCATTAATCAGGATTACACTTGACTATCTCATTACACGAGCGGAGAAAATTCATCTGTTTGTGCTTCTCATACTTCCTCAGGAATGTCTTCGGAGAGGCATTTTCGAAGTGCTTCACTCAGAGGAAGGCTTGTCCCACGACTTGGCTCTTGGCTGCAGGATCTTTGCATTTATCTACAATGATTTCCCAGCTCAATGGAATCTATCATTAACGACCTCACACATGTTTGTTTAACTCGCTTGTGAATACTCAGTTTTCTAAACCAACCTTAGCTGCTCTTGTTTAAATCTGTGAAAATAGAATACATATCAAATCTCGACGACTGCATGTGTTTTTGTAACACTTTTATTTTGGGTGGGTGTGTTTGTTAGTTTTAGATGTGGTTTATGGTACACGTTTAGAGGCTGTTTGTGGTGTAATTGGACAACAAGTGGATGGGAAGGCACCAGATCAGTAAGGAACAAGTGTGAAGGGGTGAAAACCATTCCCAGATTGCTGATTTATCTGTTTGGCAACAGTATAATAACATGATTTAAATACTATTTCAGAAATTACATGAGGCAGACTCAATTTACATGATTTGGCTTTAAAACGCTGGTGTTTTTCAGTCAATTTTGGAGCCTTTAAATGTTGTTTTCCTCAAATCACATTAAAAAACTATGCAACTGCTGAGATCACTTGCTCTGAATTCCTAACCTTTTTCATCAGCATCATTAATCTTCTTAAACAAGCTGATTGTATGACAGGCTGGACTCATAATGTGAGGACTATCTGACCCCTTTGGCAGGTTTTCTTCCTTGTTTGAAGACAGCAACATATTAACACAACATATTTACCTCTTTGCCCGCTATAAAAAAAAATAAAATTGGCAAGACGGATTATTTTTTGTTGTGTGTAAATCAAGAATACCTCATGTATTTTCTTGGATTTAGCCTGCGTGTTCAGGTACAGTTTTTGTTCCAGCATTCCTTAAAAGAAGGCTAAAAACTGAAGCCAAAACAGCATTCAAGGGACGCTTCACCCCCGAGAGAGGAGAGGTATCCTGTTGCTGAGGGTGAGTGGAGGCAGTGTGGCAGAGGAATCATGTGATCACAGTGGGGCCGGTGCGTCCAGTCCTCTCGTGGAGCTGAGAGACCTTCAGGGCGATGTCCACCAGGGGGGCCAGCATAACCTGCGCACGGATAACACACAAAACATGTGACTAGCTGCAGTCATTTAAACTTCAATGCATGCATCTCTTATAACTCTGTGCAGCCTGAGGATAACATTAAATATGGAACAATGTGGTGTTTGTGGTGGAAAAGCTGTGAAAATGCAGGAAAATTCTCTTGTACAAAGATAAGAAAAAAAACATCAACATAGGCACACAACAAGATTTGTGGTGGTCAGTGAATAAATAATAAATATGTGCAGTAAAAAAAAAAAACTTGAAATCTATATAAAAGGTGTCATTTCTACTAATATTTAAATGAGAGTTGCATCATTTGTTGGTTTTTTGCATTCATTTGTGTAATACTGACTATTAATTTCGGTTTACAGCAATTCTTCATAGTCTATTAGCACTGAAAGTATTTGGTTACACCATTTAAACTCATCTAAAGCATTGGCTGCAACTGTTGAACCATGATGATCGAAAATGAGCTTAGATTGCCGTCAGGAGCTGATGGTTACTTTGGATTATTTCTTAAGTATAAAATATTTTTGGTACATTATGAAACATTAGCAAGATAAATTAGACTAAGGCGGCCAAACACAGTCCATATAATTATACACTTATATATATCACTTATACACGTACATTTGTCTCGAGCCAGAAATGGACAGAATATAATGTATTCACAGGAAAAGTGTATTTAGCAGTACTGGTAAGTATTATTTTTTTTGTTTCTTTCTGTCCAAACCTGCTTCAATCTGAAGCCTAACCTGTAAATCAAACGTCCTCTGAGTCATCCAAATGAACCATTAACCCACAGGCCGTTTATCTGCCAAGTTACAATTCTGAAGCAGTATGTTTTTGCTTATCTCCTCATTCGTGGTGTGTAAGGACTGAAGAGGATGAAGTGCTCCAGTAGAACTTTTACTTGCTTTTTTCTGAAGCGTGTTGCTTCCTTGTACTACATCACCTCCCTGTCTACACCAGTCAAAACGACTTTATGAAGTGTCTAGCTGGAACACATTCCTCATTTTTCCCTTGTGCTATGTTTCCCACTCTTCATTCTGGCCCTGATAAGCTGCCATAACTCAAGACTTGGCCAAACATCTCCATCATCTCCCATGTTGAATACAAGTTCTGGAATTCATTTTTAGAAAGCTCCACCCAATTCAAGCTGGCTGTCTAAGAAGTTAATATACTGTTCCAGCCAACCTGAAGGGTTTTGCTGCTTGTATCCTAGATGGTTTTAAGAATGACAACATACTTGAACTTTGGCTGGTTCTGCAGACAGAAGTCCCAAGGTGGGTGGCAAAGTGACAAACTAAGATAATAATAATAGTCTTGTTCTAACTGCGAGTTTCATGTTCAAAAATATTGATGAGAAATTAAATCATCTGGTTCTGATGCTGCTCCACTGAATGCTTATTTTCTTTAAGCTAATGACTTCAATGTCTTGTTCTTCTCTCACTGGACAGAGCTGGATGACATTATTCCTGATTGTCCTGACCTGTGGGTCCTGGTAAATCTTCTGGGGGTCCTTCTCGTAGCTGTCAATGTAGAGCCTGACGGTTGCCCCCGCGCTGCCTGTACCGCTGAGACGGAAAATAATCCTAGAGCCATCAGAGAAGATGATCCTGAGGCCCTGAGAGAGAGAGACAGAAAAAGAGATGAGAGAGGAAGATGGATGGAAACGTGCAGCGGCAGAAAAACATGTGGAGGTGAGTTATAGGAGGGTCAGTGCCCCACGCTGTTACATACTGGAGCAATTTATTGTTTTTAACCTGCAATTTGGACACGGATTCATAATATTTTCATTCAGTATTTTAAGAAAATCAATGTTCTTTCAGTTTAAACCAGCTTAGATCAAATAGATTTAGAGACTGTCATTACAAATATTGTTGAGGGATCCTATCTTCTCTCAGCCTTTAATGTCTTAGCGCTACGTTGTCCATTTATTGAACAAAACTAAAAATATTACGTCTAACTTCTTTCCTGTTGTAAACCTACAGGAGAACACAAGGATAATTCCATGGGCTCCTGCCTCACAAACTCCTTACCTGGTTTTTGGAAACGCTGCCATCAACAGGGTCTGTGTAGGCAAAGTTGTCAGCGATAGCCACCTCGTAAGTCTTATCCCCTGAAGAGAACTTCTTTCCTTTGAAGGATGAGTCAAACATCGTTGTTTCCAGATCCTTGATCATCTTGTTGGCAGCATCTGAGTCGACCTCCTCATAGTCATACCTGGATAAAGGGTTAAATTAGGTTGCAGTATGGGAGTTATTGAATCTTGTTTCAGGAATCAGCTGATACTAGGATTTATAGGAATAACACAATGCATCGATTTAATTTTAAAGGACAAGAAAAAATAAAATAGTTCAAATGATCACAATCACAAAAATGTCCATATATTTATACATCTAGTTTCCTTATGCTGCAGTTTTCTTTACTACCACTAGAGGGAGACAACGTTTCATTTAAACATCTACTTCCTGCAGCGAAATGTTCTAACAGATGTTTTAAACTTTGACTAAGTCCTTAAATTAAGAAAAACATGATAAAGCACAACCTCAAGTCCTCTCCCTCTAATCAAACATGTATAAGTGCTGACCTTGTGAAGAAATTCCTGCCGAACTTCTGCCAGTGATCCTTCATGATGTCTTCCACACTCTGTTTCCTGGTGGCCAAGATTGACAACCATGCAAGCACCGCCCACAGACCATCCTTCTCACGGATATGATCTGAGCCTGTAGTTAGAGGTGGGAAAAAAAACCCAGTCAGGAACATTGATTTTTCTTACTTAAGTTCTGTCTTCATAAATATATTGATATTAACTCACCTGTGCCAAAGCTCTCCTCTCCACAAAGTGACAATTTTCCAGCATCCATAAGATTCCCAAAGAACTTCCATCCTGTTGGAGTCTCATACAGCTGCATCTGCAGAGCTTTGGCCACACTGGAAAAAGATGTCACACAATGAAAACATGGACTTAGGACTGAATCAATTTAATTTTAACTGATAAAATCTTTTATAGCATTAAAAAAAGATTAAAAGAAGCTGAAAGTGTTTCTCTTTACTTGTCCAGGGCTCCGCTGGTGGGCATGCTGCGGGCCAGTCCTTTGACACCTGTTTTCTGGAAGTACGGGATGCTGGTGATGTTGGCAGCGATGACAGCCACGGAGTCTGAAGGGTTTACAAAGAAGCCGTGTTTGCCAAGCACCATGTTACGGTCCTGGGGATTGAACAAAAGGATGAGTCACAAACAGCACATGGGATGGGTGACGTTAAAATATTTGGATACGGGTATGTGATGTGAGATTTTTCAGTTATGTTCTTTGTTTTTCAGTATTAGTCTAGTATTAGCTGAGAATGAAAAGGTGACTTACACCATCACCATCAAAAGCAGCTCCAAAGTCATACTCTCCTCCTTTCATGGTGTTCACGAGATCAGCAGCGTACGTGAGGTTGGGGTCGGGGTGGTGGCCTCCGAAGTCCTCCTGAGGAACACAGTTGACGGCGGAGTTGGCAGGAGATCCCAGCTCCTCACAGACGATCTTCTTTACATAAGGACCAACAACTAGAAGGAGAGAGTCCTGTTAGTGCTATCAGCGGGGCCAGATCGAGCTGAGACACAGGGACACATTTCATGTTCAGTAAACTCTGCGTTTAAACTAAATAACTTATCTCCATGTTTAATACATGCATGAAAAGGTATCAGTAAGTATTTTCACATGACACATATTACAATTTACAGAAATAAAATTTGGGGGTAAAAATACTTAAATTACTGCTGTGTGACAACTTTTTTTTTCACTTTACGTAAATGAACAAAACATGCTGTTCTCTTAAGAAATTGATCCTAAATTAAACAGGACTTAAGCTATGATGTTAAACTACAACTGTGATCAATATTGGATAAAAATGTTTGCATGGTAAGTTTTTATGAACACAAATATGTTGTGACATGAGAACAGCAGTTTGTCACTTTTTTCAGTATCGGAATGAAAGACTTTGGAACTAAAACACTACAAATATGCTAATAAACCCTTATTCAACATAAATATCACAACTGAAGTGATATACACAGCTAACAGCAGAGCATATTTTACATAACCTTTCTATATTCTTGTGCTGTTGAATCATTAGTTCCTACAGATTCATGGACTTAAAATATCACTGATACAAGCAAGAAAAAAATAATATTAGTGTTATTAGTGCGGTTACATATTTTAGTCCTTTTTAGGTTTCATTTAATATTGATTCTAACTTTTTTTTCTACAAGTGATACTGAAATTTTGTAAACAGTTCCATAAATTAGAGTTCTTAAGCTAAAAAAAAAGTACATGGCCTTTTGCTGTTGTGTTCTATACCTCCGTGCATAGCATCCAGGCGGACGTTGATGTGACTGTTTCCAGAGAGCAGCTCTTTCAGTGCAGCAAAGTCAAATATGCTCCTCAGCATCTCTGCATATGCCTCAACAGAGTCCACAATCTCAACTGAAACAAAAAAAGGAGAAACAGTAAAGCTAAGAGCAAAATCTAAATGGATTTGACAATTTTTTAGCTGTATTAATTTTTTTTGTAAAGCCAAATGAGAAACTTTTAATGAGCTAAAGTGTAAATGTGTCATATTGAAAGAAGATGATAATATTTTAGATTTATTAACAACCCACTGTACCTGTAAAGGGTTTGAAAGTTTCCACTTCAAATGTCTGCTTGCCAATCTTGGACAGGTCCACTTTCAGCTCTGGGCAGATGTGATACTCCTGCAGGCTTTTGCTGATTTCAAAAATTTTATTTGTGATGCCCTCTGGAGCAGGTCCTGGGAGCAAAGGAAAAGAACACAGCGATCAAAATACATGTAAATGTAGCTGTAGGGTGAGGTCAAGGTCAAGGGCGACACGGATGGACAGACCACTGCTTTTTGATTTGTAACTTTTGAACCAGACAAGTTTAAGGAAAATATTACACATAATTGTAAAGGTCTAAATGCCATCTTAAACATTATATGTATATTTATAAGTGCAAAATATCCAATACTACTGCATCACAGATGGACAAAAAATTCGCATCTATTTTTAAGAATTACAAGCTCTCAAAAGTGAGTTCCGACAGTATGGCATTTTCATCCTAAAATGTATTCAGTGTATACCTTAAACCCTCTATTTTACAACTTAATAATTGCTTAGAGGACAAAAATATTTTGTCATACCTAAATAGAGTTTTGAAAATTGGCAGCGTCACGAATGGATAAAGCCAAAAATGTCACAGATGGACAATAAAAGTAAACATATCATTAATTTTCTTAAAAATATAAGTAATTACCAAAAATATAAGTTTGGTGTAGATTATTGTAATAAAATTTTTTTGATCAGATGTTAAGTTTCCCTCAACTTCGCCCTGTAGTGAATACGGATGTGCATAAAAGTCATCTCACCTCCACTAGCAATGTTGTACTTGATGCCAAAGTCTCCATTGGGGCCCCCAGGGTTGTGGCTGGCTGTGAGGATGATGCCACCAACTGCCTTGATCTTGCGGATCACACAGGAGACTGCTGGGGTGGACATGATGCCATTCTGACCAATAACCAAATTTCCAATCTGTGGAGAAAAGAGGAAAAAAAGCATAAACAAGTTGTTCCAATTCCTACTTTTGCAACTTCGACCTCTACATGTTCACTTGCTGCCTAATATACCCCATCCACTGATATGTGGGTCAGTCCATCTCAAATCACCCAATTAAAAGGTATTTTTAAACCTCATCCCCTTCTATTTGAATTTTTTGGTGTATATGGAATTAATATCCAGAAAAGCCTAAATTTAACATTTTTAGGGTACATGTAGGCTCTGTAGGCATATTTTCTGCACTCTTAATACACAGAATTTATTGAGAATATTGAGGTATGCCTATATTCTATCCCAATTTGCTCAAGCATGAAAAAGAAAAGCCCTCCAATTTTTTTTATGTGGTAGATGACACATAGGGTAATATTTTTCATTATGGCGTCAAAGAGGTCAGGTGTGTCCAACAGTGTCAATTTCAAGGTCAAAATATAATCAAAACGTTATCCACTTCAGAAAGGCCCAAATGTACAAAAGAGTGCTAGATTTAGATTCGTTGCAGTCTCCCCTTTATAGAAATACGTTGCTTTTTAAAATCAGATCAGTTATTGTTGAGTTAAAGCAATTTGAAGTTAGACTGCCACTGCCTTTTTCACAAAAAAGTGAAAAAATGAATTGCCATATCTTGAAATCCGTTGGTCTGATAAAGTTAAAATTAGAAATTTCAGCTTCTCTGGCTTTGAATTACCCATACATCAGATTTCATCAAAATTTGGAGGAGGTGGGGTTTAACTCATTGGATGAACTGAGACGGACTGATCCAGGTCCCATTGGAATGAGATTACCAACATTCATACCAGTTTGGGTGTCAGTTGTCATGATATAATGGCTGATCAGTATGTTTCTAGTGTGATTTCCTGTTCATGTTAACTGGGAATGCCTATAGTACAGTACAGTACATCCCCAACTGTTACATAACAGTAATAGTGCCTTCTACAGACCTCTGTTTTTACAAACATGTCTGGGGACTGTCTATTTAAATGACCAGTGCTTTACTTTGTGTAAACATATGAACAGCAGTGCCTCTGTCTCAGTGTGCAACAGCAGTTTCTCCATAGCTTCATTTCCTAACATCAGCTTCTGGTGGAGAAATGTGTAAAAGAACCAGACATATTTGTGTAATCTCAATGTAGGGCAAAGTGATATGATTGAATAGTGAAAGTCACACTCTTTGTAGCTATATTTTCGTTGTTTGACAGTGCTTTGTCTTCTTCCACATGACACTGATGGGGAGGAAAATTCTGATATGTACCATGCACATTATGTTGCTACTAACAGACACAAATGCTACTAATGGCTTTTACCACTGATGTACAGGAGATCCGATAGTAAAGGAAAAAGTCCACAAAAGTACAGTCCAGTGCTCAGAACACACCCCTAACTATAAGATATGACGGGGATTTGGTTTTTGGTTTCCAGCTACATCCGAACAGTATTTCCTCTTTCCGTTTTTGGCATTTTAAATTTTGTAACATGCTTTTCTAAAGATTTGCACAAAGCTTGTAATTAAAAGCAAAAAATTATAAAATAACTAATTTGTACTTGTCAGATATATAATTAAAAATGTAACAGAGAGATGCACTGATCCTGAAATTCAGGCCCAATACTGATGCTAATAATCAAAATTACAATTTGGCGGACATTTGATGTTTTTTTTTTCTTTTTTGATTTTATTATTT
>JAPTYQ010000019.1:3380949-3392430 GCA_029814465.1 Ostorhinchus cyanosoma
GTCCAATTCTGAATGGTTTTAGTGGGTATAGAAATAGAAATATAGATCAACCTGATACTCTTTTCCAAGTCTTTAACGGATCAGATACAGGTCACATATGGGCAAAAAAAATCAGATTTGGGCCACATTTGCCTGCAGTTTGAACGTTCGGATCATAGTACGATGTCTTTGCAAAGCTGTAAAACTATTCACCCGGATAATTTTCTTATACTGTTACAGATGCAATATGAAATAATTTATGCCGCAGAAGATGAACCGACTTTGAGAAAACATCACTATGTACCTCTGTCAGAAGCCTGTTTAATCATTTTTACAATTATAACATTTAACACAATGTTGTTCATTTAAGAAATGAATTGCCACCTAATTCTATAATCACTCAGACTTTGTTTACTGTTACCTAACAATATAAAGTAAACACTTTGTCAGAGAGTACTGTGGCATTGTTTTTAATTCTAAACAATTCCCATATGTAATTTAACACAGTGCAGGCCTCTTTCAATAAGCACTGGTGCTGCTGTTCTCCCCTCCGTCTGCAGCTCTCGTAAAAAAGAAAGCAGAAAGTTGTGTGAATGTTCTATGCAAATGTTTAGTGTATTAGCATACACAGTTGTAATTAAAGCATAATTAGAGAGACAAATGGTGCTGTGAAGCTCTGCGCCTTGGCTCCAGAGTCTGTTTATCAGCAGCCCCTTGTTTAGTCGGCTAAAACAGGTTTATATGAAACAAGCACTGCTGACTGCTGCATTAATTGTTATCATTGCCTTGGAAAGCAAATAGGTGCCATAGCGCTGCGGACTGTGAGAGAGAGCCGGAGAGGGACCGGGACAAATTAGTGTGGAAAATGAGAGTGTCGAAATTGGAGAGGGATTAGCACAGACGATAATGAAGCAATTAAAGAGTAAGCGCTCAGCACTCAGGTGCCTTTACTGAGCTGGTTCACTCCAGCTGCTTTCAGACGCTCCAATGCAAATATATCCCCAACGGTGAGGGGAGGTAACACTCTGTCCTAATACATCACTGATACAGACTGAGAGGAGAGAATACAACATGACATGCTGCAGCGTGATGCAACGTGACAATGTACAACACAATCTGACACAACACGACATAACGTGACAGCGTATAATATGTTCTGGGTACAGCACGATGCAACACAACACAACACAATACCACACGAACCACCCAGAAAATGTCTATGCAGGAAAGTAAAACATGTTGAAATGATCAAACGTAGCACATTTCAAGTACACGTCAGTAGCTTTTAAAGAGTGACGTTTTTGTGGCAAAAGGCACCAAAACTGTACTGGTCTAATATTAAATGATTACACTTGTACTTAATGTAAATTTGAGATACTTCTATATTTAAGAGTGAATTCATCTTATTATTGTGTCCTGCATAAAAATATACCCAGCCCTTACATGGACTTAAAAAACACCAAAAATATTAACCAAATACCAGACAACAAGACAATGTACTGACCTATTTAATCATACACATCCAACACAAGTATTTCCATTTGATACAATTTTCCACTTCTAATCTACATCTCAGAGACAAATACTGGAGTTTTTACGACATCTGTCTGACAGCTTTAATGACTTTGCACATCACATTTTTCCCCGTCCATCTATCTCTAAATTAGTTGATTTTTGATGGACTGAAAGTTGAAGTGCTCATTTAAGAACGTATCAAATTTTCCAGCTTCAAAATAAACTCTTCGAAACCTCTTCTCACATAATTGAAGTCAGGATTGTTTTTCCCTGAGCTCATGAAAATGTGATTTATTTTAGAGATCCATGATTCCTATGTATTTTCACAGTGTAGAAATTGTATTTTTACTTCTGTAAATGATCTGAATACTTGTTCTACCAATGACTGGATCAATATTTAGCATCTTTTAACGTTGCACTTATGAATTAGCAAACCTTAAATACTTTAAAGAAACTAAAAACACATAAATTTACTGTCACGACCAAAAGCTTTGTCAGTGACAGAAGCAAAGTCTTCATTATTGTTCATCAGTTAATCTCAGAAATGGGGGCGGGGTCTAAAATAAAAGGAACTAGCAAAGTTTGCAAAAGAAAAATATGTGTCACTGCCACAACTTTTGGCCATAGTTTTACTTATGACTCAAGCAAATAAATAAACAAATGAAATACGACAACTTTGTATTTGTCCTTAACTTGGCAAAGTGAGATGATTTCTGTTTAGATTTCAGAGCAAACTACATATTTTTCCCTTTTTCCCCATTACATCTGTCATTATAAAACACAGATTGAAGTATTAAACATGAGGTGATTAATATTTATTCAAACTTTTAAAAGGCAGGAAACAGAATAATTATTAAAGACTAATAAATGGAATACACCAGGGATGAAAAAGAGAAAAACACATCGTCGACAGTCAAATATCTGCTGAGTTACAGGAATGTGTCAATGCAGAGTCAAGATGATAATGTGGGAAGGAGCATCCTATTCTAAAAATGATTATTATTATTTACCCCTAAAGACCAAAGCATCCACTGGTGAACAAAACCATCTACTGATCTAAACTATTTAATCCCTGTTGATCCACTAATCCTATCAATACATGAAAATAACTGGTGTGAAATGCAGTTTGTCATCTTTTCATGGTCATCAGATATGACCCATTTGGACGTTCAGAGGCTCTGTAGTTACCGTGGAAACACTGTCGTCTTCTGCAACATTGATTCACTAGTAAAACCTATGGATTTAGATCAATGACAGTGGATGGAGATACTTAGTTTACATTCAGTTAAAGATAAATTTGAAGAAAAAAAAAAAGACTGTTTCAGCAGTTTTCTCTGTTTTGATATAATATCCTTTGCGACTTTTCATAAACTATTGGAAAATAGATGATTTACAATGAAAAATACCAAATACAGAGGATAGTATTATAATAAATGATGATAAATCACTTAAGTAGAGGTTAAATAAAGACAAAAATCAGGTCTGAAACTACCACAAAAGCAGCACTGTGTCTTTATGGGTGAATCTTTTTCTGAACTGCTTAATCCTCTGAAGCTTATACCAGCTACCATCGGATAAAGGCGGGGTCCTGTCCTGACATATACAGACCATTCACTCTAAACTTCATGGATGAAAAATAATTCCTTAAATGGAATGTACACAGGTGAACAACTTTATGTATTTTCTCCATTATTGGACATTTTTTCGGTTCCAATATCCACCGTATTGGACTCTAGGTCTTGCAGATTTTTTTCATCATTCGACATGACAATGAAACAGAACATTTCAGACTAATATTCAGGCAGTGTCTAATGATAGGAGAGAAGACAGCAGGAGCCAGAGGTGAAAAGGGAGAGAAAAAACTGAGAGGAGAGAGGAAGGGACGGGGCCTGTCTATAGCGATGCCAGACATCCATGGTTGGGGGTAATAAAGCCCCTCTCAAAGTCAACAGTTCAGAAACTCCTTTGTCCTCCTAAAAGAGCTTTTAATTTTTAACACAAACTTTCACTTAGGTATGCATGAACTTTGGTAAAATCCTGAGACATGTGTATAAAAGGGTTTAATAGATGACGGTCATGTGCTCTGCTGCCGGGTAATGATGTCAGCCCCTCGATCTCATTCCCTCTCTGCCTCTCTTTGGGCTTCTTTGATAGAGGAGGGCCTAATGTAAATTTAATTTGGAGTGATGTATGGCAGGGACGGGTGAGTGAGTGAGAGTGGGGTTCTGGGTTTTGGGCGGCGTAGGGGGGAAAGTGATGTGAAATCGGGGGGCTCGTGAGCGAAGGTGCTGTCACCGAGGAGGCTGAAGGGCGACGAGGTGCGGGGGGGTGAGGGTGGGAGTCAAACACTGTCTCTGTTGGGGGGAGCAGCTGGATTGGGGTGCTGCCACTCTGCCAACACTGTCTTCTTTAAGCAGGATTAATGACGACGTACGCCCCATACCCGTCCGTGGTCATGTGGCGGCCTCCCTTTTTTTGCGTGAGCACCGCCGCACACATGCACACGCTCCCACCGCCTCCCTCTGGCCCCGTGTCTGATTTACACAGACATGCTCGGCCCCTGCTATGCCACATTTACCCTCAACAATGCGGAGGGGAGGAACGGTTGCTTTTGGTTTCCAACAAGAGGACGACATCTGAATGGGAGGAGGCAAAACACTCCTGATTCTGCCTCTTCAAAGACCCCCAACCCTCCCTTCCCTGTCGCCCTCTTGTCTCACTTCAAATGAAGTGGACAAATGCTAAATCAATGTTTTTAGTGTTGCTCATCACCATCTTTATCCCCCCCTTTCTCATTGTTTCCTGGCAGATTGAAAAGGTATTGATGGCCATGTCTGTCACTACTGCTGCTATCAAGGATCTCCCCTCTTCTCCTTATGTCCTCCAGGAGTTTGTTCAAGCTCACGCTAACCAGGAGATACATTAGTGTTTTAAATAGGAATAATCTACGACAGTACGGCTATTGTAGAAATCTCTCCATCCTCCATTTATTCTGCATTAACGCTGCAAGATTTTCCCAAACAATTTCTTCATGTGCAGCAATCATGGAGTGAGCGAGAGAGAGAGAGAGAGAGAGAGAGATGAAATCCAGATCCTATCTCAGGACTTAATGAGTTTCTGCAAACGATTGCACAGTAAATTGTCATGGGGTTATTAAACAAAACATGGAAATTGCAATAATCGCATGTACAATGCAGGTATTGCATGAGTGAAAAAAAAAAATCTTCATTTACTTAAAATGACTTTGGTGATGCTCAGAGTGGTGAGAGGTTTGAAGCCAGAGTCTGCCTCAGTCTTATTGATCCGCCTGTAATGACAATTTAGCATCTCGTGTTTCTGTGGATCTGGTTTGTTATAGTCTTTAAAAGAAAACCAACAGTTCAGTTTGTTTGGAAACTCCCTTAGAGAGGGGGGAGCTTCCCTGGAAACTTAATTTATAACATTTTTGGGGGTGTCTCTAAAACACTTTTTTTTTTTTTTTTTAGAAACAGAGTAAAATAAAAACAGAGGCACAAGTAAATAGACCTTTATATTTTTCTGATCAGTAACAGCAGATACAACGTTTATAAAGGACTTAATTTTCCTCATCCTATTAAAACAGTTCTTTTTAATCCAGAGTATTTTCTATCTGCAGTCGAGTGCACTTCTATTATTACTGAATAACCGTCTCTCTCCTTCTGTCACTGTTCTGAGCAGCTCCCTGGTGCTAAAAGACACTTTTTAAAAACCTGTTTTCTTTTGTTTTTTCATTTTCTTACGTACAGGAATAATGATAGATTAAAGATATATCAGTTACTGTATAAATGTATCATTGTTTCTGATCATGAAAAAGTGAAAACGTGAGCTTCATCAAACAGTATGGCATAGTTGGCACACTTTTTAAAACTAAACATTTCAAGCAGAGATGATGTCAAATTGCCCCTGTTGACATCATCATCATCATCATTATCATCATCACCATCATCATCATTGTCATCATCATCTCCAGCTCCACAGCCTGCTGTAATGAATGCAGGGCAGAGGAGGATGAGCAGGGGCCGAATGAATAGTGAGTAGTATTCATCAGACCAGGGGGAAGCGGCAGCCAAGATCCAATTATATATATTCATTAAGTGATAATGATATCATGGTCTTTTAACTGAGAAGAAAAGGGAGCGTAATTGAATAATAACAGTTGTACAATCCCAGAGGATTGGACCCCCCCTTCCTAACATTCCCACCACCATACAGACACACACCCTGACACGGTGACCCCCCGAGGGGTGGGGAGCAGGAGGGAGGGCCGAGCGACTGAGGACTGAGGATTGATGGAATTCTATTACTCCCTGATAGATTTATTATGAAGGCCTGAGTGGACTCTCTGCTCCACTTTGTCACTCACACTAATCAGCGAAGGGGAGGGAGGGCACCACATGCCCCCCCTTTGTGTGTCCCCACCCTACCCCCCCCTCCTCTCCCCTCTCCTGCCCTCCTGCCCATCACCAAAGACAAGGTTAGCAGCCGTCTGACATGCAGACGCGGCGGGTGGCCATTTTGGATCCCCGTGAGCCGAGAGATCGCCACCGCAAATGGGCCAGCTGAGCTCCGCTGACCTCCAGGGTGAGCCCTTCATTTGTTTATTAATGGAGGGCCATGTGCAACACCATAAGGGCCGCGTGTCATGTGGAGATGTGGAGTGTTCACGTGGCAGCCCATTCTGACTGCTTCTGCCTCCCAACAACCCCCACAAGTAGAAGACCAAAACAATTTGTAAACACTTAGCATAGTGATGAGACACTGGCTTACAGCCACCTTCCACTCTGAGTTAAATACAAGATGGCAGGTGAAGGCAGGGTAGTACAAGAGGCTGTGTGTTTGGACAACCAGGTCCACTGTTCACTTTCTGCAGCAACTTTATCTCTTAAACTTTATTAAATGAAATTCACAGGCCTGGATATGAATTATGGAAAATCTAAAATATTTTTGAGAGATAAACACATTTCATATCATCAGTTAGACGAGTAAAAGGTCATCGTGTTTTAACTGGTCATGGCGTTCTTCTCATAAATATAGATGGGAGTCATTCACAAACGACAGTAGAAAGATATACAGTTTACAATCATCTGGTTCTGACGACACGTTTTGACACTGACAGCACTTGGTTAGGACTAAGGAAAGGTATTTGGAGGTCATTTTTGGACATTTGAATCTGAGGTTTTTCGAAGGCCAATCCCGATTAAAAAAAAAAAATTGGTTAGCTGAAGACCGATATCTACAACCAATTTTTGAGGATGAAATTTAAGGCTGGTATTTTTATTTTTTGAAATCACATTAACTGTAAAATACATCTGAAACTCTCACATAATTAAGATTTTTATGCCGCAATATTAATGAAATTATTAATACATGTACACATAGTACTCTTTTAACATTTAAACTTCAAGTGCTGCCCACGCAGGTGCCTGATCAAATATTTTATAACATTTTTACTACTGACCAAATATCAACTTTCAAAAAAAAACATAGCTGATGACTGCTATTGAGAAAAAACAATTGGCCAAATATATCAGCTGATATATATTGGTCTACCTCGACATAAACAGGACAGGTGGCCTGAGATTATGCAGAACACCGTTGCCCATAAAGTTAAAATACTTTTTTTCCCCTCTTCTCATCAAATGATTGTAACAATGTGATTTATTTTTGATATATAAAGCGTAACTAGGACTTAGTGTGTAACCATTGTACTTGGTCAAAGGTGATTACTGATGTGTAGAAATAGAAATAAAAAGAAGAATGTGTCTTTAAACAAATCTATTCCAACCTTATGGGCATTTATAGTGAATAACCTCCACCAGGGGCAGGTTTCATTTGTTACAGAGTTAAAAAATCTGCAAAAAGTTTTAAAATAAATCACAATCTTATCCTCATCCTAACCAGATATTTGTTGTTAAAACATAAAATCTTAAAAATATATGAACTCTAGACTCTCATGGCCATAGATATACATTCTGTATTTACCTGTATCATAATTTAGACGTAAGACTTTGATAATTTTGTTGTAAACTACAGTATGGAGCGATAAAACAAACTGGGAAAAAAAGTTAACTTAAGATAAAGCTACAAGTGGTCGTGTCATAGATTTAAGGAGCTGTGTTTCCAGAGTGGAACATGTGACTTTTTGCAAAAATACTAACATTTCTATGAAAACATTAAGACTCATTCACTCTTATTTCTAAGTCTTGATGTTTTAAAGCTTGTTGTCATCACATTCCCATTTTACTTCATTCATTATCTGAATCTGCTTCATCCTTACTAGGGTCAAAGGAGCTTATCACAGCTACTTTCAGGGTGAAGGCAGGGCTGATAAACAGTCACTCTCACATTCACACCTATGGGCACTTTTAGATTGCATGCAGTTTAGATAGAGTGCATGTCTCTGGATGGTTAGGGGGAAGCCGGAGTACACGGACAGAACCCACACAGACACATGCAAAGTCCACATAGAAAGGTCCCACCCCCATCGACTGCTGTTGGAATTGAACCCAGGACCTTCTCGCTGTGAGGCACGAGTGCTTTCCACTGCACCACCTACAATGACTTACCAACAGACAAAAGGTGGGATCATCATCTGACCTTTTTTCCAGGATTTGGAGTAAAAGTGGCTATAATCCACAGGAAAACCATGTTCATTTCCCTCAGATACATGAATCTGAATCCATCGTGACCTCCTCATTGCAGTTTGCAAACAGTTTGATTTGTGTGTGTGTTCCATAACTGCATATTTACACTGTATTATCACTGTTTACATAGTTGATCCATATGGGCTGGAGAAGCATCTCATCTATCTTTCGGTCTTAATGTGGCCACATGTGTGCCCGACCACCCCGGTCCTCGTTCGGATGATCTGTGATTCTGTTTACTCTGTGAATTTATCTGTTCTTCTCTTATCTAATCCTAATTCGATCACTGTCACAGAGAGCTCGGCTGTAATAAGAACGTCTTCTAGTTTGCTTTCCACTTTCCTTTTCCTCCATGTGATGTCAGTGACACAAACTGCGTGCAGGCCTGTAAGGCATTAGGTAATGGGCTTTTTGTTTGAAGTGAGTTTGCCAATCAATGACAGTCTTTTCCCAAACTTCTCTCGCCAAACGTCACCACCTCCCTCGGGTGGTCGTACATTGTCTTTCCACTCTGCTGTTTACACCCGTGCGCCTTTGATACAAATGTCTATTTGTTTTCTGAGGCCTTGCTCTTGTATACCATGAGGCAAGATAAATATTTTGAAGCTTCATAGGCATAAATAATTGATTTATGTCACACAGAAAAGCACGACATTCCCTCTTCACACAGCTTCAGCGGGGCTTTGTTTTGGGCTTTGGGTATAACTGAAAGGACAATAATGTTTACCTTGGTGGTACTGCAATTAACAGAAGAAAACAGCTGCATACATGCATCCGAGGCTGCAACGAATTAAAGAGCGATCGCGAACAAGTACAACTCTGGCTTTTGTTTACATGTGGTGAGGGAGAGCAGTAAACAGAGCTGGGTGAGGCGGGTGAGTGATACGGTCTTTCTCTGATGGGAGAGCTGCAAATAGATTCACACACATGCCAAGACAGTTCAGATGGGTCCGTGTCCGTCTGTCATCTGTCTTTTGAGCTGTCCGTCTCTGTTTTCTTGCATCGCCTTATCTTTTTTTTTTTTTTTTGATGATTTTAGCTCTGCCCTCGTTCTTTCTGTCTCCATTTCTGCCTCCTTCTGTCATTCGTTCACTGTCTCTCTCTCTCTCTCTCTCGTCCTGTCTCTCTCTCTCTCTCTCACACATACTCAAACACACTCGACAGAAATTCTCATTACCTCATTAGCAGAGGCAGCTCTCATTTAGCTCTTTAATGACGGTTCTAGATGAATGGGCCTGGTGCTGATCCCAGTGCTGTGACTGGATTAGTGATAATGACTGATCTATGGGAAGTGTGACAGCCTCATCTCAACTCTCCCCAGGTCTCATCCTCTAGCCTCGGGTGAGTCCACAGGCCAAGTCAGGTCCTTCACATAGTTTAGGCTCTCATGAAATGTCTCGACATCAATTCTTTCATCTAGTTTTGTAAATAAAATTTGAGATTTTTTTTTTTACAAAAGTTGACTGTATGAAATTAATACCATTTTCTTACCTATAAAGCATCTAATGTGGAGTATCTGAACATAAATTAAGATGTCAGAAGTATTTACATCCTTAAGTAAAAGTCGTAATCTAAAAGAACAGAAACATGTATTTTAAAGTATAAAAACGCAGAATCTATTTTTCACACTTCTACTTGCACACTTTTTCCTATAAACTTACCCAATATTTTTATCTTTTCTTATGAAATAATTGTGACAATCTGATTTATTTTGATAGCTATAGTGTAGCTGGGACTCAGTATTTAATCATTGTACTGGGTCTAAGGTGATTAGTGATGTGTATGAATAGGAATAAAAAGAGAAATGTGTCCGAAAGCAAAATTATTCCAACTTTATGGGCAGTTGCAGTGTACAATATTGCCTTAATCTATGTATTAACAAATACATTTAACAGAATTACAATGTTTTACTGTGTCAATATGGAACTAATGTTTGATCATTTGACTCGTGCATTATATCCTGTAAATAAACTGCAAAAATTGGAATAGAAGATATAATATTTTATCCTGAATAGCAATGGCATAGAAGGATAAAATAGTACAAAATGGAAAAAACACTAGTAAAGTTTGCCAAAATGATGCTTACTTTACTTTACATATGTTTAATAAATTTTCCACTTTAATGAATAAAATACAGACTGCCGAAAGAATAGCTGCAGAATATCTGTAACACAAGGATCACATGATAATCTAAACTGATAATAAAACAGCCCTGTTCACAATTAATGTGGTCAAGGTTAAATATCCCAAAATCATTTCATGTGTCTTTTTTTTTTTCTCTCACAGATCACACACAGACAAAAAAAAGCTCTGTGACGCCTGAAAAGGGTATATTGTATGTGTCTGTGTAAGTGTGGTCTTGCGCAGTAAAATCACATAAAAGTCTCTTCCAACCGCCTGCATTTATCGCCAACCCCAGCATCATGTCACATATTTAACCCCGAGGACCTCAGTCGATCCCCTGCAGTCGGCCCTCAGCAGATCCATCAGCCCTGGCAGTCGGCCCCGGACTCCGCAGAGCCAGAGCTTCCAGTTGAAGACCACAGGAGACTGGGATCTTTGTCTGGAACACCCAGCAAGACCACTGAGACCCACTGAGGCCCAAGAAGGCTGAATTAGTTAGGCCTATTATGGAGCTTGAGGTGCGTATTAAGACCTTATTGAGTCTGACTGGTTTAGACACAGATACATAGAATTAGCACTTAGCTGGTTCCTGTAATAAGCCTTTTATCGGGCAATTCTCACTGTCAGGACAAAAACTGGTCTATATACTGCATGTTCTGACATTTGGCCATAGAGCACTGCAAATAAAAGGAATAGAAACTGGCTAATAAGAATTCAGGTTTATAAGTTTATTTATGTGAAGTTGCAAATTTCTGATTTTCTTCATTGCTATTTAATGCACCTGTGTGTCGTATGACCTCTCTGTAGTAAAGAAAAAGAGAGTTTAGAGAGCTTATGAGTATATAGTTTTTTCTAGCGTTTGACATGATGTAAATGAACCTTTTTTGTTTTAATAAATTATTGTCTTGTCATTCACGTCAGAATACAACTCATACGTTTTTTTCTGGAAATGAACAGAAGATCACTACAGAAACTAAAATTTAATTAGCTAGAAACTGCACAGAAAAAAAGAAGTTTAAAGCAATGGGTAAGTACAGTATCATCAGTATGTCCACCTCCTCAAAGTAAAAAAAAACTCTGAATACATCTACCATAACAACTGGATAGTCACAATAGGTGGATTTACTTTTATGTATTTAATGTCAACATTTTCAGACTTCCAAAGTTTTTCCACTGACTTCAGGTGGTTTTCCATTTTTGA
>JAPTYQ010000019.1:3435429-3446453 GCA_029814465.1 Ostorhinchus cyanosoma
ATGACTGAAGACTTAA
Source organism: Ostorhinchus cyanosoma (assembly GCA_029814465.1). Taxonomy (NCBI): domain Eukaryota; kingdom Metazoa; phylum Chordata; class Actinopteri; order Kurtiformes; family Apogonidae; genus Ostorhinchus; species Ostorhinchus cyanosoma. The sequence continues at coordinate 3,435,446 of JAPTYQ010000019.1, forward strand.
TTAGAAACTGCAAGGACATTCAATACAAGTAGAGCTGTTAGAAGTTTTGGCATTAGTGTATTTTTACAGTGATATTATTTAAGAAAATATGAAAGAAAACTGGATTTAATTATGATATTGGCTCATAATAATTGCACAAAATCGAGAAATATTTAAACTTTACCAATATTTAAAAACAGTATTTGACCCATTAACAATCAAACCAATTGCCAGATGATGTCTGAAATACTTCACTGCTCTTTAAATTTTTTATTCAATTTTATTAATTATGATAAAGATAAAAACCAGAATGATCTGAATCTAATTTGTTGTTGAGATGACACTTGCTATTTTATTACAAACACCTGCTGTCTGCCGATGAAGATAGTCAGTGGAGTGTGATGTAATGGAAATGCATGAATATAATTAGAGTAATGATACATTGACGTGCAGTTTTGTGCCAAAATGTGTGCAATGTGAAGGCAAACTGTATTCAGGGTGTCAGGCCTGGGTCATGGAATTTCATCCAACCACAGTAGCTGCACTTTAAGGCAGGTTTTTTTTTTCTTTTAGAGGTTACTGTTATTATGTTGATGCATTTTCGTTATTTGTAAAGTAATTGACAGATCGTTATGTACGTCTGGCACCAAACCAATATAGTTTCAGTTTGTCAGATCATTGTGTCTATCCCCAGTATTCAGAATAAAGTCTCAAACCTACTCCCACTTGCACCAGCAAACATTAAGAAATGTGCAGATCTCATCAGTGGTGGATCTGCAGATCAATAGGGACTGAGTGAGAATAATCACTTTCACCTTAAAACACACATATTCCAATTAAGTCCAGGCTGACATTTGGAAAGCAACTGTTGGGTGCATCTGTTGGGTGGTTAAATATAAACATCCAAACTGAATCAATGATTATTTGAGACAATTTTTAGTGGAAGACACAAGAGCCGCGAATGGATAAAAGAGGAAAAACAGATAAATTATTTCCAGCTAGTTTAATCTTTAGAAAGACCACATTCTGTTCCACAGCATTTGTGGTTTGTGTAGTATTGAAGTTTGAAAGTAAGTTGTACAAATGACCTACAGAGATCGTGGCTCCCAAATGGCAAGTCTAAAAGGAACAACTCCGATAAATCATGGAGCGAAACTTGAGTCCGGGGCTGTTGTCGGAGATTTATCGGCAGCTGTATTTTTCTAGTGTCAACTGATGTTCCATAAGACTTAGCCAGCGTCTTACATTGCTTCCATCCATGCTCACTCTCCACCAACACATGCACACATACACACATACACACACACACTCAGACACACTACACTTCTCCACTCCATCAACAGCCGTCCTGCATTTAAATTTGAGAGCTATTCCTGAGAGACTGTTAAACACGACAGATTGAGATGAGTGGCAAACCTCTAGTGCTAGCATTAGCCCACTTATCTTATTAGTGGGGCAGCTCTAACACATTTGATACCCCTGTGGCTACTGCTGCTGTTGGCCTCAGGGAACTCGCAATGGCTTCAAAGACCAGTTCTGGCGTCCTGGTGGCTCTGCATGCTGAGAGGCATACCACAATGATGTCGGTTTGAATTCGGTCCTTGACAGTTGCTGCACATCTTGCTGTCACTCTATCCACCCATGACTGGTCAATGTAAACTATTTGATAAACAGCAAGTTCACAAATAGTTTGTAGAGAAGTAGAAGTATGTCAAATATTGGATATATATTCCCAGTTGCGATAACCATTTCATACTGCATTTAATGTTGTGTGATATTTGGTCTGGTTGGCAGCCAGAATGTGTATCTTGATTTAAAATAAACTGTGGAAATATATCTACGCAGGGTACTTTGCCAGTTTGATTCTCAGTCATGGTTGAAATACTTCTACTGACAAAAGAGTAGTTTTCATTTGTCTTGCAACTGCAATAGCAGGTCAAACACAATTAAGTCAAGCTCTTTTCTGGTCAGACTTTCTCAGCCTGGAGTGGTGCAACAGAAATTCTTAATTTTCAATGCAATACCAGGTAATTATTCATACACTTTTCAAGTACCAACAAAAACATATGCAAGATTTGAGGGATTAAATAAACTTGCAGAATATTCATGGAATAATAGTTATAATAATACTTACTTAGATAACATTGGTTAATGGAGTAAGATACTTGCATAATAAATGTGTTTAAGACTGACAGGAAGCTTCCTTTTTTCACTTGAACATTCTTTGAAGTGAAACCGTCTGCTACATGAATGGAAGGGTTAAAAAGGTTTCGAAGTGACTGACAGTCAGCATTTCTTAAACCACGGTTGCTGACCCTGGGATGGGTCAGGGCCTATTTCTGGTTGGAACAAACAGGACGACAAGTTGGCTTTCATGAGAGTGGGTTTGAAGTCAGACCGTTTTTATTAGAGTTGAATATAAGCTGAAACGAAAACAGTCTTGTATGATGTAACCAATACAAACACATTTTTTATTGAATATAGCTGTGGTTATAGCTTCCAACTTGAAATGCATCCCGCTGCAGACTTCAGTTACTCTTGAACACTTGCTAAGATTAGAAATCAGTTTTTCATCTGTCATTTGACATGACCCACTTCATTGGATTGGAGTGATTGGCAAGTGAGTTCTGTAGTGGTAATGATACGGTGTAAAGGAGTCTTGGTGTGTTACTGTAAGTAGCAACACATAAGTCTAACCTTTAGCTGCTTACTGAAAACTGAGCTGTGAGAGGTGCTTTGATGAGTTGAACCCTGCGCTTTATGCATCAAGAACACACACACAGCTGCAACATAGTCCGAGCCACACACAAAGCTGGACTTATTTTGCAACCTGGCGTAAAGTATACACACCTTGACTGCTGTTGCTTCTGCTAAGCCTCATGGGTAACAGGAAGCAGCCGGGGATGTTTCTTAGATCTGTTGTTCCTTTGGGTGACAGGTGAAAGATAGTCAACTGTCTTGTACTTTCATTTCTGCTGTTCACCTTTTAACTCTCCCACACACATGCACATATAGTCACACAATCCTGCCCATCAGCGCCCACAGAGTAGAAAATGCTTACCAAGACTCCTTGCTATTCTTAAAGGAAGCGTGTGAACATGTTGGGTGGGCACACCGGCACTTCATAGCTCACCTGCCTTTCTTTAGCACACTCCTCACTCTTTCTTTCTCACACTTTCTTCTCCCCCTGTCACACTCTCTCTCCACCACACACACACACACTTACACTTGTCACCATAAAACAGGTTGTGTTGTCAAGTTGCCTGTCACCATGCTTGTTCGTCTGTGCCATATATGAGCTCTCTCAGCTGTTCCTCACTGTTGAACCACAATTAACCTCACACACATGCACGTTCGCATACACACACACACACACACACACACACACACACACACACACACATCTACACATAGTTTGCACTCTCTGACTCTCTCTTTCTCACTGCTGTTGCCCTTTCACTATCGACTCACACACTGCAACCTAATCTGAGCAGCATGAGGGTTATTCACTCTGTCTGTCTGCCAGTCTGGAAGTGTTACTGCGTTTATGGCATTTTTCTATATTTTAATGCATACAGGACTTTACTTACTGTATGATGAGTCTTATGAGTACTGCAGTACACAGTAGTGGATCAAATAGTTGGCATTTTCCCAAACATCAGCAGTTTCCTTATTCAATATCTGATAAAAAAAAATGAATGGAATTAAAAATGCATGCTGTGGCTCTATGTTTGTCTGTAGTCACCAATCTGTAGTTTTGAGAAACATTTTGTCTACAAGTGATTGGCAACATGTCACTTATAATAAATGAATAATAACACTGAGAGAGAAACAGAGAAATGAACATTAATCTATTCAGTGTGAAAACTGACAATGAATATGGATCAAACATGTAAAACTGTACCTATTTGGTAGCTTAAATGCATTTATTAATTGCTCTCATTGATTACTAATAATCAGTGCTGATCTTCTTGAAACACCGAACGTGGAAAATAAATATAAATTAAAGGAGAGATTTAGCCTAAAAGAGGGAATTAGACAATGAAAATGGCAGCAAAATATTTTACATTTGTGACCTTAAAAGCCCTAAACTTTGTAAATAATTCAAATGGGGGCATTTGTTCCATATTAGATCATCATAAGACTGAAAGTATTGTAATGAATTTCAGATTTAGGCTCCTCTTTCTCAAACTGAATGACTCAACTAATGCTGCAGCATCTGACTGATATATTAATATTTGGTTCAGATTTATTTATACAGGCCAGTATCACAAATCACACATTCACATATTCACATGAAAGGCCTTTATTTTTCTGTTCAAATACCATATATTAGTACTATTTATCATTTCATCTGTTAATGTCCTAATATTTAGAAATGCTGACTGGTTTATTTCTTTGTAAATCTTCTCTGAATTAATAAAAGATTACAAGCCTCATTTATCTTGTTTAAGAAAAATAGTTATCCATAAACACACATGAGTGTTCAGCATATTTGTTTGGCTTTACTTATGTATGTGTACATTATGGCCGCTACTTACATCTGGATACTTTTTGCAGTTGAAGTTTGAACCATTAAACTGCATGCATATGTGCTTAAATAGCATTTTACCAGCAGGTTAATGCTGATTCCAATCCATGCCATTGGAAGTGGAGTAAATTGGCACTTTGTGTGTATTCACTTGAACTAAATGATGTTGGTGGTTGGTTGAAGTTGTTAGTGCCAGTGAAAGCTTTGTGTAGTTAAATGGGCAGTGATGTGTGTATTTGTCAACACATGCAGTCTCCTACCGCTGTGAACAGCAACACTTCATGGCACAGCCAGGGTTCCGTCTAACTAAGCACAATACAGTCATGGAAAGCTTTAAAATCCCCCAACTCACTCCATCACCATTTCCAAAGTGATCTGATGGAGATATTACCTAAATGGCTGGCAAGCTGTGAGCTGCTAACTAAATGCTAATGTGTGTCATAGCCTGGCTGAGGATTTATGACTTGCCATCTGCTCACCAGCATACAGTACAATGTTAGCTTACAATGTTAGCTTTGATCAAGACCTCCCTGTTCATTCCTTCAAATCACTCATCTGAGCAGAAATTAGCACCAAGTTCTTTCTTCTTTAGACTAATCATGTTCTCCACTCCACCATGCTCATTTGAATAATAATTCATTTGTATTCCGCGGCCTCAGTATTTGTTTTTTATAGCATACATGATGCTGCAATTAAAAACAATGTTGTTTTTGATTCATAACATCATTAGGAAGCTAACAAATGAATAGTCATTTGAACAACCAGGCCCTAGTTTTATCACATGAATCCAAATTTTCTGTGTTACTTTTTATCCATGAATTGGATACTAAGCCGTTTCAGTAAACACTGAGATAAACTTAGTCAAACTGTATTGGACAGCACACTTTGTCTTTAAAAACGTTGTTGAAAATGTCATTTAGGGTGAGCTTGTCTCTTTACTTATTGCTCAAACACTGTGTGACATTTAATAGAAGCCACATAATGAACTAACCATTTGCTAGTGATCTATATGGATCTGTGAGGGAAAATAGTGAACTTTGTGAAGAATTCCATCCAATCCATCTGTCCAAACAAGTTTATTCTAGCATTTGTCTTCCCAGAGAAACCTCTAGGCCTAGAGCGTGCCTAATGCCATTTGATGAAACAGTAAAGATTCTCCATATCTTTTCTCCAGTAAAAGGCTAATTGCTCTGCTGTAGTCAGATTTACGTCCTCCCCATTCTCCTTTATGTACCAGGCATCTGTAAGCCCTCATGCTGCCAGTCTCAGAAGGGGTGTATGTTATGATCCAGTGTCAGCGAAATCAATCCTTATCAATTTTAAAGTTCAGATTTTTATTTCATGGCTTTCAGGGGAGTGCCTCTCAAGCGAAAATGACAATTCTCCAGCTCTTTTTTTCTGCCCCCACCTCTCTTCCCATCTGCGTCCATATTGATTGTCTGTGTGTGCGGCTCCCCTGCGGTTTTTTACCCCGTGGCGGCCTCTGGACTGTTGTCAGCGAATGCCTGAAGACATAGCTGAGTTAAATAATGCTAACTAGAGCCAGTGATCTGTCTCAATGCAGCTTCCCAACATTAACAAGGTCTGGCAATTGACATGTCTCCACAACGTCTGGGGAAAGGCTTATAAAGAAAAATGTGGGATTACATATCATAAGCTTTGCTTTAACTATAGATACATTTGATTGCTGGTAAATGTGTATTTATAGTGCTGTGAAATGCTTAAAATTTGAAATCAGACTAATCACAGGGTTGCTGTGGATTAATTTTGATTAATCACGATTAAATAGCACTTATTTTTTATCTATATTAATTGCGTTTCATTTTGCATGTACAAACAATCTCAAGAAAGAAGGGAATATACATATACTTAATGTGTTTATTAAACACCTTCAGCAGTTTAAACCAAACAACTTGGAACAACTGTTCCGTCTGGGTTTTTTTGAACTCATATTTCCATCCAGCTGCCAACATGCTGTTTAGCGTCTTCCATCTTTTTTGGCTGGTTCTGCTGCCTGTCACTACCTGATCAACTGCCCATTTGCACATGCACAACACGAACTGTACTTGTACAAACGGCCCCAAATGCATTAGCAGAGACGTTAAGTCATTCTGCACTGCAGATGGGTTGATTTGTAAAAATGTTTAATCAGGTTACTCATGATGATGGATTAATCCACATTAATGTGATAATTTTGACAGCCCTAGTATTTATATATCATGACACTACATGGTGTTTCTCCTAAGTTTGACTGAAGCTGAGTACGAATTTGTATTTATGGAGGGGTGGGTGTTAGGATGTGAGATTGTTAAATAAAATTAACTACACCTGATTTGACTATCAAGGACATATTGAAATGTACAGTAAAGCTATATTTGCTTTGCCACATTGTTTTGACCCACTTTTGTTACAGCAACAGAGTAGCAGTTCCTTACAGTGCCATGTCTAAGCATTTACTGGCAGCCAACAAAGTTTATCCCCTAGGTTTCTTTGACTTTTTTCCTTTTACAACTTGTGTCAGGTAAACATTGAAGTGTTGAAGATTAAGCGAAGGGGCTGTTGCCCACATTGTGTGTTACTGTGAATGTGTGTATATGTGTATGTGTACTGTGCAAGGGATAGCTGTGAGGCCTCCAAACAGTAAACTAATGGTTCAGCGCTAACTGCCCACTAAGTGGGTGGGACAAGGATGGCCTGACCCTGCTGGCCTTCCCACCAGTCCCCTCTAACAGCTTTGGCCTCAGGGTCAGCTCAATTTCCCCACTGCTGAGTGGTCATTACGGAGCACGGCTTTGATAAATGCTCACGGCTGCTGCTGTTCCTGCTGGCTAGAAGCTTTGCACATCTCCAAGGCGCAAAAATCTTCACTGTGCAGTCATACAGACAAAGAATGTGTAAAAGAAATGGGGTACAAGAAAGGATGGAGGAGGAAAGAAGGGGCTCACTGTCTAGAATACGAGAGGGAGAAAGAATACCAACAGGAAAGAGATAAGGAGAAGAGACAAAAGAAGACAGACAGAAGAAGACATCCAATCACAAAACAGGACCCAAATCCCAACCTCATGTGTGTGCACACAGCTGATGTTGCCTAGCAACCTGATGATCTGAGTCTGCTCACATTTTCATTCCGACAGAAAAGGTAGAATAAGAGAGTGAGAAAGATTGAGGAGGCAGTGCAGGAAGAGGAGGAAAAACAAATCAGATGAAGATTGTTCCAGACCCTTGCTCTCTTTCTTTGTTTTTTTGTTTCACCTCCCTAGGAGACAATATTGATAAAAAACCTCTGAGTGTAATCATATTTACAAAATACATAGTGAATGCTCTAAGAAGCTGTAGGGCATGGGACGCAGACAGATTTCCTCTACTGATTTTTATGGCTTCAGAACTTCCTTTTCATGACAGCTTTATCTTAGACACTTGCTGCTATGTTGGCAAAAAGTACAATACCATAAGGTAAAATGCCCCAAGGAAGAGCCAAGTATTTGTAAATCACTTGAGGTATTTAGGTCTTCAAAATCATTAGCCTGTTACAAAGAAGATGTTGGCACTCACATGATGAGCACAAAACCAATACTAAGGCTCAATGTGGCCTAGTGGCCGTCCCCAAATGGTAAGTATAGAGTTGGTTAATCTGTTTTGAAGGGAAAGTAAAGAGAATGAGGAAAATACTGTGGTCAGTGTGTTTAAAGTAGAAGGGGCCTTGCTTAGTCACCCAACCTTAACTTGCTCCACAGCCCTCACAGTCTAATTAGACAAGCCAGAGCAGCCCAGAGTGACAGTATTGACTGCTCCTCTGCTGTGCAAGCAGAAAACTTTTGTTCCAGTAGTATCAATATTCTTCCTTTATTAGATATTTACCCACTTGTAAGTTCCTGAAAGTGTACAGATCCATTTTGAAACATATGGGAATTTCAAAGCAAATGAAGTAAGTAGTGATATTTAAAACTCAATTATATTTCCATACACAACCTATTTCATGACTGTCAAATAATGTTCATTTAATTTGTAAATATACGTCAGTTTTCCTGACATTCATTTCAAAATGTTCCACTTACACTTGCATCCTTGGCCTTTTACACATTCAACTCTACAGATATTCAAATTTATTGAATCTTTCTCTTCTGATTTGCACCAAATACCCACATCCATTTCTCTTTTGCTTTGAGAATTATATTTTCAATAATTCTGTCATGCATTTATTGACAAACTGGAGATACTTATCTTTTATCCTAAAGGGCTAGACCTTTCCTGGGTGCAGCTTTGATACCAAATCATGAGCACAATCACCTGTTGACATCACCTGTTTCACATCACAGTATTAAATTCTTTTAACTCACTGGAATAAGGTTAGACAGGATTGTCGTTTTCCTTCCTTGTGCTATGTTTGTTGTGTCTTTGAAAGACTCCCTTAGTACATGAAGGAACAACAACCTCGGAGCGGTTTAGTCAAGACAGATCTACCTTTAGCACGGGCTGCACTTGTTGAATGTACTGTAGCCCTGAATGTGGAAGTATATTTACAAAAGGAATGATGAGACAGTGCATGAGAAAAAATATAAAGTAGGCTGTGTGCATATTTAAAATGGAATACAAGTCCATTTTAATGTCACGTCTTTCTTTTTTTAATTTATATTTTCTGCATCATCCAAAGTCTTTACTCTATTTGTAGTGTTGCAAATGCTTTATATATTGCTCTATATAGTACATTATTAAAAAAAAAAAAAGAAAGAAATCAACCACACTTTCTTCGTTATAAAATGCTGAGATAATCACTTGGATTGAATGCTCTTTTCCCGATTCAGGAATTCTTGTGTGAGGAAGCCCAGTCCAGGACAATCTTGGAGAGATTAATCTGTGCCTCCTGTACGAAAAACACTGCCATGCCCATGGAAACATAGACTACGTCCATGCAAGGGAGGGTGAGTGTTTATTGTACGTTTTTTGTTTATGTTTGGAAACCACACAATAAGGTAGAGTTGATTACATGTTCACAAAGCAAGACACACACCAATACACAGCAATACAATCAAGAGATCCCTTGAAGGCCTCGTAATATGATGACAGTAAAAAGCACATATAAACAAATGGTGAAAGTCAGAAAGAGAAAAAAAAGATAATACACTCCAAATATATTAAAGCCACTGAAAACCAGAATCCACAATGGGCTTAGTTCTGACTTTGTAATTTGGGGTCTCATGTGTAATATTAAGCATCCAGAAAGATGAGAATTTAGTTACCCTCCTAATGTCCTTTTATAGTAATACTGTGAGGATATGAGGATTGTTCTTCAGATTCCTGTACTACTGTGTAGAATTTTGCTTATTATTAGCGTATAACTTTGCACTTTTTCTAGACCATGGCATTTGTACTTGATGTGTGAGTGCAAGTGTGATCCATACATGTGTATGTGTGTAGAAATGGGAGATTGATGTAGTGCAGCGAGCTAAAGTAGTCTCACACCTCTCCAGCTGCTCTGTCTGAGCCAGAGGTCTGCTGATCACATACCGTCTAACACTGAATATGGCTAAAGGACTTAGACTAGAAAATATGTATAAATATGTAAAAGCTATGATAGTCCCTCATGACAGTTGATATGTTAAACTATGGGTCCTGTAATAGATTTTGTATTACTTATGGAACATGCAGGTAACATGACATAATATGTAAAACTGCTGGTATTAGCTTGATGACTCTGGAACTATGCCACTGCTGCACCGCACCGTCTGCACAGTGAGCATTAATGTGTCTTATTTAGCAATTACTGCTGCAAACAGAGCAGGAGATTTTACTATAGAGCTACAAAGATCACAAGTTGTCCAAATATGAATGGAACTGTTCAGATGTTGTATACAATAAAGGGATTTGTCCAACACATGTTCTCCCTTTTACAAGGACTGACATCTTGAAGAAGTATTACGAAATAGTATGGTTCGAAAATGAAATATCAATACTTCTAGAATTGATTGACATATTAAAGAATCAATATCTAAATTATCTAGATTAAGTGTGTATTTTGTAACCAACAGGATATACATTAGAAAGTGACTATGCTATGCTATGCTAAGAACTGGAGTTATTAACTACAGACTAGTGTGTTGACTCATGGGGATCCATGGGTTCGAGATGTGGTAGTTTTATGCTGTTGTGTATTTGTGCATGCTGTACCGCATTTGTGCAGCAGTCACCGCCAAAGTGTTCTGGCCATAACAATGTGATTGTAAGGCTATTGTTTGTCAGAATTACTCATATCTTGCAAAATGTTGATTCTATCAACTTGCCGTTTTCGTAATCTCTTCCTCAACCAAAAATAAATAAGTATGCCAAACTGCCGCAGTCAGCTCTTTCAGAATTTTGTATGAATCCCCAGATACACACACACACACACACGCACACACACACACACAGAGGCCACTTGGCTTTTGTAATCTAGATTGCTGTTTTATTCAAAATGAATGCAATTATGATGTAAGTAAAGTAATGCAATAAATTGCTTTCTAA
>JAPTYQ010000019.1:3459504-3467004 GCA_029814465.1 Ostorhinchus cyanosoma
TGAGCTATTTTTGTTGTTATCATTATATTTGTCCAAACAAATGTACCTTTAGTTGCACCAGGCATTAAAATTAACAAGGAACTGAAGAAAACAAAGGTGGTCTAATAATTTTTTCCACAACGGTATATAGTCTTTTAACATCACTTGCAGTATCTTACAAATGCTGCTTTTAGAAGAACATTTCAGTGATGCTAACTTAGGTGCATCACAACATAAAAGTACAAGTACAAAACTACAAATCTCATGTTTATGGTAACTAATGCTCTGTCACGAAGATCTGGTATTTTGAGTCTTATAAGCGAACAGTGGAAAAGTGCTACCATAGCAAACACACTAAAGGACCAAACGTTTACTGTTCTTTATGAGTCATCAATCATGATTGTTGTCATTATATTTCTCCAAACAAATGTACCTTTAGTTGTACCAGGCATTTAAATGAACAAGAAATTCAAGAAAACAAGGGTGGTCTAATAATTTTTTCCGTGACTTTATCTTTATGCATAACTCTATGTAGGACAAAGGCAGAGCAATGGTGCATTTGTGACCTTCAGTGGTTTGTATTTTAGAAATGATAGTTGTCAGCAGCATCTAGTAGCAGCAGACAAAAACAGCGAATGCATTGTAGCCTTTGTTAGACTATCGGAAATGAAAAAAATAAAAAAGTCTGTGATGTCCCACTTGTCCTGCCACACTTACCTGGAGCTTATTAGCCTATAAAATCATCATATTTTGGCCCTCTGTATTTGTTTGATTACATTTTCCTCCATGCCACTGAAAATATGTGAGATGTTATGTTACACCCTATTGATTACCGGTGTTAATTAAAATTTTAATTAAAGTTTTTTATGGTCTGCGTTTCACTTGTGATAATAGTACAGAGAAGAGACCCTCGCCGTCATAAATCTTCTCTTTATTTGCAGCGGCTGGCCATCAACAAATACAACTGTGTACATAAAATTTTACTAACATTGATTTTGAAAATATTAATATTACTTTAAACATTGGAGATGTATTATTCAATTTAGAACCGCAAAGCATAAAATCCCGGTGCTATAACTCAGTTAATGAACAGGAAAAGTCCATTACAAACCTATCAGTAGACGCATCATCTGATCCACATAAGCGGCTGTGATAGAAGCAGAATCATTTACTTTAAGCTGTGCAGAAGACTCCTTTAATAACAGCAGCCGACGTATTGTGAAACCAATATGAGCTCAGATGAATGACTGGTTTTTCCTGTGTCTTAAAAATACAGAGCACATTATAAAAACTGAATTTCATTTCTGCCTTGTGTATCTATCATTTAACATGAAACATACCCTGAGTCACTTAATCTAAGCTAGCAGGAGGCTTTAAAAGCATCTGAGAAATCGATGTGCCTTTCTTTCTTTAAATACTTGCTTTTTATACTCTAATGGAGCTAATTCTGTCCCACTGTAATTGGTTGATATGATAAATGAATAAACATTTACCACATCCAATTTGTTGGACAAACTGTTTCCTCAGTTTCTGATGTAGCCATGTTTCCTTCTCATCTTTATTAGCTATCACAAGACCAAAAAAAGTGTCTGAAGTCTAATTGTTTTTATTGAATGTACCAAAAAATAGCACAGAAGCACATTTTTTGTCTATTTAATTTCCTGGCAGGTTCAGGAGTGACTTGCCACTGGGAAGGGGTATAAAAAGAGAGAATAGAAAGAGAAAAAGACAAAAAATGTGATGACAGACATAATTGAGTGAGTGGTAAAAGCTGGGGACAGACAAGGGTCTGTGTACTCATATGTACCCAGCAGTGTGTGTTAATTAGAGGAATGTGAGCTTTAAATCAAGCGCTGAGTAGCACGGAGTGGTAATGAACAGAGACTGGCCTGGCACTGAGTAATATGCTGGAGGCCTTATGGTATTTATGACCCAGGGGGCCTCTGCTTTATCCCTGTCTTCCTCAGTTCCAACCCAGAATGTTACGCTTTTCCTCTTCATCCTTCTCAGTTCCGTTCTCTGATAGTCAGCCTTTCTGTTAACATCCACAAACAATACAATGAGAGTACGAACACATTAATATACTAATTTACTCATTTCCTGATTATTGTCACGAATATATTAGGTTTCAATCTCCATTTTCGGCTCTATTTAGTTATATCTGAAGCTTTTACAGACAGGATAGATTGTATTTGTCACTTAATAGAGCTATTTGACATGTAAAAAACTGTACAAATTTTGCAACTAAACATAGTTTTTGGTCATTTAAATATTTTTGAGCAATTAGATGCACAAACAGCTGTCATGTTTTGGAGAAAGCTGGAGCTACACTATGTGTCAAATCATCAGGAAAATTGTTCACCATTTCAGTATATTAAAATGCTTTGATTGCTTACATCTATGTTATTTGAAAACAAGTAAAACCACCTCTGTCAGATATATTCATTTGATTTGAGATAACCTCTGCAGTTTATCCCCCACAGTATTACCCCCCCCATACCCTCACCATGCTGTTCTCTTCCACGTCAGGCTGTGAAAAGAGTTGTCCCGTTGGGAACGTCTCTCCAACGGGACAGCTCTACGGGGGCATCATTGTCCCTCTGCCACCCTCCCTCCCACACAGGCCTGACTGATGTGTCCCCGTATTGTTTTCCAGTAGGATCATTGGGATCATTGAGTGGCATGTTGTTTTAAGGGCTAAGCTCTAACCGAATGGCTTCATTGTGTGAACCATTCTGCCCTCGGCTGCTAACAGCCCAGGGGCAGAGCCAAAAAAGATGGGCTCATTTACAGGCTTTATGACGAGCTCAGCAGGACTGAGCTGAAATGAGGCCTTGAATAATTTCAGTTACTCAATTACAGAACATCTTTAGTTAACATTCCTCTTTCAAGCCTCATGTTGAGGGCCTGTCTTCAGAGTGATGTTTTTCTTCTCCATTCAAGTGATAATATGTTTAAATTAATATATTGCTTGTTTATTTTAGTGAAAGTTCCAAAGCTATGCAGTTACTGCAATGGTCTTTGTGTTTTATGTCAATAGCATCATTATATTTATATGTTTTTTTAAAAAAAAAACTTCATTGTACATTTCCAATAGTTACAATAGTAGACAAATACAGAAAAAAGAAAAGAGTATAGAGTATTATACGTCTATTTGTACTAGGATGTCATATATGGTGTGAAAAGGCTTGAAATATTTAGAATTTTTTGAAAAACTAAATATTTAGAAATCCACTATCCTAAGTCGTGTTCCTCCTGGTCAAATGGTCAGATGATAGATTTGTTTCTTCAGTATCCTTCCACTGCATATTCTTTGATACATTACATTTTTATCTGTGCCTTGAGGATTGGTGTCCTTCAGTATTACTTTAAAGCATTATAAAGGACTGCACTGTATCTGAAGTTTATCTGTACACATCTAAAGTAAAGATGTGTAATTCTACTTTCTTTTTCATGACTAAATACAAAATTATTTCCAGTAAAAGGACATTCATGACACTGCTTCCACAGAATAAATGTAACATACTCCACAGATGCACTGAAACACAGAAAATAGAATATACGTCACATGCAAAAAATGCATGCGCGCACCCCTATGTATAGACACATATCATAAATTCTCACATACACACATACACTTGACGTGAACTGTGTCTGATCAGCAATTCTTCTAGAGGTGAGTATTGACAGGTTTTGTTATTCATAGCATATTCAAGCTATTATATTTTCTCCTCTGCTGCCATAATGTTGCCAGTGTTGCGGAACACATTGGTAGCTATCATTCGCCAGCTCTTTTTAAAAAACGTCTTGAGGCGTGACATTATTACCCATGAGCCATAAGGAGCCTATTCAATGACCAAACAGCGCTGGTTGTTCCTTTTATGGCTGCCACGCTCACTGTGAGCACCCGGGTTCAAAAGGGCATGGCCTCTCTGCCCTCACAACACATAGACACCATCTTTTTATACTCCTTTAATCGAAACACTGTGTACTACATCACAGTTATGCTTTGGGCAAATTAAGGTCACTATATTGATTTCATATTTGTCATTATACGCCAGGCAGTCGTATGCTCACAAATCGTCCTGTTTGCTTCTTCCCTGTAGACATGTATCCCCCATCCTGCAGTATATCATCGCTCATAGAGCCATATTTGTGCAGGAAGTGCATTGTATCTTCCTTTGTTTTTGTGCATCCTTGCTTTCATGGCTTGGGCCGAAGCCACTTTTCAAGGCTTTGTCCTTCCCAGGAGTCACTTAGTGCTATAAAGGAATCCAGTCGGGCCAGTGCTTTAAACATAGATTTGTTGTCCTGCATTTGTCAAAGGTCAACAGCCAACAAGCCCTTCTGTGGCCATTTAGTTCAGCTGCTGAACTTACTCTTTTTCTTAGAGCAATTTGTGATTAGGAAATATCTCTAACTCTACTGACATCAAAAATAGGTCACTCTTAAGAGGGCTAAAAGGTCATGTCACGCAGCATGTTAGTATTTCACTTAAACTTTGATTAAAGATTTTTTGAACAGATGGGAAAAAGACTTAATATCGGTGTGGTCCTCACTCTTCTACCTCCGTACCCAGGGTTCTATATTTCCTGCAGAAATCAATAAGGTGGGAACTGAAGAAACTATTGCTGCTCTCTCTCTGGGCGCAGTGCTCATTCATTCATCCTCTGCTTCTCTAATGGATCATGGGAGCCCGCAGGAGCATACCAAAACAGACTGAGCTCTCTTTACTCACCCCTCTTTTCCTTCACAGCCTCTCGATAACACATGGCATGAACGTGAGTTATGCTGAAAAACTGATGATGGACTTGTGATTTAAATATAGACAAATGCATCATTGGATTACCACACTTCACTATTCTCATTTCATTTTCTAACAAACTAGATTATAAAGATAGATTCCTAAAGCATCTTCAATGCAACTTCATAACCACTACATTTATTATGTGATTGTGGAATAAAGATATTTTTTAAAAGTTTAACAGTTCAAATTCAAATTGATGGATTTCCAAGTTTATTTCAGGTGCATGAATCTCTCATTTCATGCTTTGGTTAAAATAATGTGGGAAGTCCCTGGCAGGCGATGAAGCTCAGAGATGAACGTTACACAACATTGTAGAGATCATCACTTCTATATTTGCACCACCTAAAGACAAGTTAATGACAGTATTTGATATTGAATAAGAGAAGAAACGGCTCCAGTTTCAAAACATCCTTTATTAGGTTTGGAGGCTTTTTCTTAAATAAAATTTAGGCTGTTTTTTGTCTGTCCAAAGCTAAAATGCGGTATACTTTTATCTATATAAATCCGTGTTAAAACCTCACCTTGCGAGGCTGTATCCCTCAGTGGAGCCTGCCACGTTTAACAGTGTGATATATTTCACCGTTTAGAGG
Source organism: Ostorhinchus cyanosoma (assembly GCA_029814465.1). NCBI lineage: Eukaryota > Metazoa > Chordata > Actinopteri > Kurtiformes > Apogonidae > Ostorhinchus > Ostorhinchus cyanosoma. Next base: position 3,464,881 of record JAPTYQ010000019.1, read on the forward strand.
ACTCATGTAATAGCAGCAATAAGGAGGCACTTAAAGGTCCTTAGCAGCAGCTGCCTGCCAGCACAGACAGAAAAACACACACAGAATAAATAGCACACACTCACATTTACACTTGCTCTCATTCCATACATTTTCTACATACAGTGCGAGAGCAGCACATGCACACATACACAAATGCAACTGTACATGCATCAAAATAATTGCAGTACTGTAAGCCTGTGTGAAATACTAAATATTCTGCATACATAGTGCACATTGCACACATGCAAGTTCTCACATTTATCATGTTGCATTCAACACACAAAGGTCCAGCGCCTGAGGCCTGGATAGGCTAAGTAGACCCTGTGGCCCCTTTCAAGAGTAATAGAGCGATAGAAAGAGGGGGGTATTACCCAGATAGGCTCTTCCTTTCTCTCTCTTTCCACTCGTACTTCTGTTGTTGACGGTTAAGAATGAACGTCCTCCCCCGTCATGGGTCGGAGGTGGGGTGTTACAGGACAATTTGTTAGCCCCTTGTTGATTAACTGTAATATGAATGTAACTGTACACACACTCAGGGGAGTTGGGAGCCAGCCACAATTACCGCTGACCCCACTGTAATGGGAAACAAATTTGTGAGAATATCGCTGGCCATCCGTCTTTATTTACACGTTGTAATGAGGTAGTGTGTTAAAGCAAGGCTGTTGCAGAATGAGGCTGAGGCTGAGGCCAGACATGTAGATATAGACAGGAGAAACACCAGGAGGACAAGGGGTTCGACGGTATGACAGACAGATTGGAAGACAGGCTGTAAAGATAATTAGCTGAGCTGACAGACAAGAAAATAGAGGGAAAATATTAACAGATCAGCTACAGATGAGAGGGAGAGTAGTGGGGAAAAGGATAAACAGGAGAGCAAAACATTATTAATATAGTACAACCCCCCCAATATAACTATGGGAAATTCAGTAAATCACAAAACTTTATACAGAATACCTGGAGTGTTAATTACACTTTTCTCATTTCAACAAAATTTTTAAATAGTGCCAGATTTGATTTACTTGCTAACTTATACTGAACCGATAGTCTTATATGGATCAGTTGTACTGCAGGTCTTTATTTATCCCATATCATTATATGGATGTGTTGTTTGCTTTTATACAAACCTATAGCCTGCTTCTCTTTCACAAAGAAATTTATTCTCAAAGAAAATGTGCTTATGATTTTAAACTTTCATGTTACATTTTTTAATTATCTCTCTAAGTGTTAAAGCTTAATCGATGCATCAGTAAAAACTTTGTTAAAAAAAAATGGTTTATCATAAAGTCATTGGTGTAAAGCAGTTGTTAAGCCATGCCATACACCTTATATTATAGATCCATCTGTCTCTTAAAAATGATCTATACAAAGTATACATATTTAAATATGCACCGTATTATACAAAAAATTATTTTGCAACTGAACAAAAACAACACAGGCTTATATTTGACTATTCTTTCAGCACTATAGTATCACTATCATTAAAGTCCCGTGGCGCACTTGGGAATAAAATCCTCCTCATAAACATCAAGCTCTTTGTGAGTGTGTCCATATAAATGTATGTCCTCCTCTCTCTGTACGCCCCACTGCTTTCTGAATAAGCGTCACTAAAGCAGCATTCAAGAGGACATGTTCCTGTCAAAGATGCTAAACCATGCAAGTCTGAGCCCGGGTTCCCTGCATGAGTCCCCCTAAATGAGATGTCCGTGGGGATAATAGGACGGCCTGCTTGCAAGCTAGCGCACTGTGTGGCTCTTTTCATGCCAATTAGACTCTGTGATATAGTCACAGCAGATGCACCGCCAGCTCCAGGATATCCATCTGATCGTCGGGCTAGTTGCACAACATGTGGGGAGGCAGAGAAAAAAGGAAGAATGCCTAGCACAGTGCACAGGTTTTTTTGTAAAAATATGGCTAGAAATAACTTTAAGAACTAATGTCTTTACCTCAGTATGTATAAAAACATAAGACTTTGACTATTATAATCATCACATAACATTTTAAGTAATCTAAAATCTGAATAACTGAATTAATTTTCAAATTTAAGTTCAAACTTAAACTGTTGTAGCGCAACACACCATTGAAACCCTTCTAAAAATAACTTGA
>JAPTYQ010000019.1:3472004-3479989 GCA_029814465.1 Ostorhinchus cyanosoma
GATTTATTTATCTATCTGTCTGGCGGATGTAGCGGATTTCCCCTGCTGAAGATGGCAATACTCACAGACTGATCCCCCCTAAGCCTGCTTAGCATCTCCCAGCAGATACAGTCCCTCAGCGTCTTTCAATGATTTATCAATTTACAATGTTTGTTAAGATAGCATTGCTGTTTCGTCCCAGGGGCTGAACAGCTGAAGACACATCATGCCATGTTTCTGGACCACTTTGGAATCAAACACTGCTGACATCATGCAATGTGCTTTTTGTTTCTTGTGTCTCTCACCTGTCCTGTCACGATTTTTATGCAATCAGAAAATTCTGATTGCATTGTGCAATGCTTCAAGTTTTGATATTCAGTGTAACATTTCGTGGCTTAAACGTCATTGAAAGCAGGGGTGTGAGTTTCCAGGGGGCCCTGACCCGCTGACAGTCCAATGGAGTGCATAGATCTGGGGTTAAGTCATCTGACCTGACGGGCTGGTCAGTTGCCTGTTTTTTCCCATAATTACTGCTCCGACAACCCAACTTTTTCCCTTTCCCCCTCTTAAATCAACACCAATCTATCCCTCAGGCACACTGTTACCTCATTTCCACCAGACACTCACATAAAATATAGCTACTTATTGGACCTCAGAAGCCCAGTGTCAGGTTTAGTATGATTTATCAAATGAGAGCATTATTGTCATGGGTTTGAGGGACTTTTAATAAACACAATGCCCTCTAAACTTAAAAAATAAATCTGTATCCATCTTACATCGTCTTGTGACAGCAAAAGCCACTCTGTGTTTAAAACATCAAAAAACTGATAGTGTAGCACAAAAACATCTGAAGGAAATGAACAAAAAGATAAGATTAAAAACAGGCAGTTCACGCAGATACTTTAGTTTTGTCATTTGATGTATATTTGGGAAAACAGAGAAAAAAGAGGGAAATGAAATCATTTCCTAGTGGTATCGAGATTACCTGTGTAAAAAAAAAAAAAAAGACAAAGAGACAAATTTCAGCTTTCGATGTAATCAGTGCACATGTTGTAGCAGAACAGCAGCATTAACTGTCAATGCACTGAACTTATGTATTCAAGCCAGAGGTATCCAAATCCAAACAGCTTGTTCTCTCTCACTGGTTTATTCCGACATCAGACATGCATATGTAACCACTGCTGCCTGCGCAATCTAAAGTGGATGCAAAGAGGGGCACATCTTTGGACTGGTTGTGAAAGAGGAAAAAAAAAAAAGAGAGAAAAAAAAAGACACTTGAAAGAAACAGAGAAAAAGAAAGCAATGAAGATGAATAGAGAGAAATCCAGTGAAAGAGAGAAACAGCAGAATGGCTGCTGTCAGTGGAGGCCCACCACACTGAAACACTAACTATAGCGACAGGCTGATGAGTCAGTGTCTGTTTAAATGGCAGCTTGTCAGGCCTCCAGCTCTGAGGTGTGCTGCCGACCTGTCAGGGCCCTCGCCACATTAACCAGCTGACCCTATCATCCTTAACATTGCTCCAGCACTGAGCCGCCTGTCACTAACTCTGCCATTTGGCTTTCCAGAGATCTGCCAGAGAGGGCAGGCACAGCCACCTCTTAGTGTTGTTTATTGATTTCTGACCCACCGCTTAATAGTTTTCCCAGTCCCCCTGAATGGCTTTTGTAAGCAATAGGGTTTGTACATCTCGCAGATCAATACCTTTTATATTTACAATAAAATTGAAACGGCTTCTTGGTAGGGCTCGCAGCACCTCGGCATTTGTCATCCTTCTGCAAGGGAAAACTATGTCATTATCTGAATTAAAACATTTATTTCTGATTAAGAGAGTGTCCTATCTCATTAATTTTCCCCTTTCCAATACGAGGGGAATGGAATCGTATTGATTTTTTTACTTTTTACACGTCTCCACTACTGGGAAGATAATTGAGAAGTTAGCCAGAATAAATGAAGTTTCTAGTCTTGCAGGGCAGCCAATACCTTGGAAATGTGAGGTGTTTTTGTGGGAGCAGGCCTTTAATTTTGTGCCAGCCAAGACAGGGGGACTGAACAAATTGGATTAAGGCTCGAGATGGGGGGCCCGGGGTCTGAGGCGGCGGGTGGTTGGCTGAGGGTGTTCTAACCCCAAGTGTGTGTATGTGTGGACAGGTGGAACTCTGTGCATTACAGCAACAATAAGACAGCAACCTCTCCCACTAATTTTTACACAACAAAGACACCTCAGGAAGCTCAGATTAAAGCATCTTACGGCCAATAATGATAAGTTACCTCCCCCAGGTTGGTGAGGAGGAATTGAAAGACAGTAATCAATGTTTGAACTAGACCTTTTAACACAGCGCGGCTCATTGATTAAGCATTATCAAATTAATGAGATTGAATTAAGTTGTGGCTGTTTTGTTGCTTTGTGCCTCAGGAATCCTTGTGAGAAAATATTTTATTTTGGCAAACATAAAACTTTTCTGGTTTTGGACAATGTTTACCCTATTGATCATCTTTAAATATATGCAATAGATGTGATAATAGTTAAAAACCAAATTAGTTGATGCTCATATTAAAATACTGAACTGACTTTTAAAGATATAATAGAGCAATAAAACAAGTGAAGCTCATGAGGAGTATATCTATATTCAAATATTGTAAATCTTTTTCATGTCAGGAGTTTTTATATTGCTTCTCTATGTGCTTTCATATTTCTATTTTGTTTCTTGTGACAATGAGAAAGAGAGAAAAGTCACAGAGTTGAAATGTGTTTAAATGTTGTCCGCTCGCTGTGGCCCGACCGGTGTGCAGATTTTGAGAAGGCAGGGCCGTGTGGTCAGCTCCAGTTTGCACAAACCCAGCACAGCTGATATGGGGGTCGTGAGAGGGGTGACTGAACACAGCAATTGGACCTCACAAACACTGAAAGAAGCCAGTGCTGGCCTATGTCTGATGCTGCCCGATCTTGCTTCAGGGACTGAGAGAAAATGTTGTCGGACTTGGAGAGGGCATCGTCCATCATGGCCCCAGTCCGCCTGTCAGGCGGCTGATTGTGGAAGAAAAGAGAGAGTGAAAGAGAGCGAAGAGAGAGAGAGAGAAAGAAGCCCAAGAGTCCACCAGAAAGGCAATTGTAAAAGAAACAGGAGGAGAGAGGACGAAACAAGTAAAGGAAAAAGCCAGGGAGACAGGGAGAGTATAGCCTCTGTGTCCGTCCATTGACTCACTGACTGGCTTTCAGCCACAGGGCCCCTGAACGGATGCACTTCTCTACTCCATCCTTCTATTCTTCAACCACATCTACCTACCACTCCCTCTTCCCATCAAGAACCCATCCCTCCTTCCTATCTATCATCACATCCCTCCATCCTTTGGCCCTCTGAAGCCCGATCTCTCTCTCTCTCTTACCCCGTCCAATGATCCCTCTGTCCTTCCATCCCTCCTTCATGGACAGCTGAATGTGAGGCTGATAGGCTGTGGAGTGAGTGGGGCAGCTGCCAGCGCCCTGCAGCAGAACCATCTCTGACAGGCCACTAATTCAACCGACAGAAGAGAAACCTCAACCAAACACTCAGATTATAGGTCCAAAGGGGGAGGAAGAAAAGTTTAGAAAATTGGAAAATGAACTAAGAAAGACGGAGGTGGTTGGGTTAAGGTTTGGGGAAAAAACATTCTCTTGCCCTGATGAGAAAACAAGAAAGATGTGAAGTTCCAAGGAGAGACTTCTAATGAGATGCTGAAAGAGAAGTGAATGGAAGACTGATATTGGCTTTGTTGTTATTTATACTGTGAACAGAATAAAAGAATCGAACCTGTGTGAATCCACAATCTCACTGAACTAAAATTGAAAACATAGAAATTTCAGATAACTGTCTTTGAAGAGGATGTTTTTAGTGTTTATGGATGTAATATCATAAAAAGACAACATTTACACTTTGTGGATGATGGTAGAGGCCATATTTTCAGGAAATGGACTCCTGAAAAGTGGTTGTTATTGCTACTCTCTTCAGCAGCAGAAATGTCATAAAATAAGTTTTACATGACATCTTGCCATGTCTTGTTAAGTTGATGCAAAGACAAATGCATAATCAAACTGTAGTTTTTCTGACTGCACGCGACTTTCAAGACATCGTTCTAGATAAAACTGAAATAAAAACAATATAAAAATATATTATACCTTCCGAGCAATAGGACAGGCATTGAAAACCAGCACACCACCTCTTTCCATTTGTTTATCTGTATAAACGTACTCATGGCCAGCCAGGAGCAGTGTTCAATGAACAGCTTAATTTGTGGATGCATTTCTATGCCTAGAGTAATCTAAGGAGGGATGCAGAAAGGTTGGGTACATTCATCACAAACACAAGCTTAACATAAGTGAAAAATTACAGGATTCCCAATGACCTTCCAACCAATCAGACCTGGTAATTACACTCATTCATTACGAAGGAGAGGAGAGATGGAAGAATACAGAGATGACCCTTCAGGACAACAAAAATGTTTATAGATGGGAACAAAGAGGAAAATGCTAATGGCTTAGCTATCTGGCTGGATGGCTCTGAGACAATGCAGAATAATAATTTACCGTCATGAGCCAACTATAATCCCTGTAAGTGCAATTTTTACATAAGACATTCGGTTTACAATTTAACACACTAATTTTGACTGTAAAACATTATATTATACACACCATTAGTAGTTAATTGTATGTATAATATGCATATTGAAATTTTATCATTAAATTTATTTCATAATTTATTCATTATTATATTATTATTTTTTTTATATTTTATTAGAAGCAGTATTTTGTCTCTACATGTTTATTTCAGTGTTGTGAGTCTGACTAAATAAGATACAAGAGTCTTCTGCCTTGTTAGATCTATTTATCATCTTCCTTTTTTTTTTATAAATAAGGATTTTATTTAATTTATTCATACAAAATATAACTACAACCTTTTGTCTAAACGTCCAACTTGTATAAGTGCAGGAGAATCTGTCTTCCACAAGCTTGACATGTATCATTGTTTATTATTGGTGATATTTATTCTAGATTATACAATATATTATACATTTCATAATATATTGACAAGGGTAAATATTTTTACTCTGTTTTAGGTCACAAACTGATGCATACTTAGCCTACGTATGAGATTCTTTTATACATCAGTGTTACTTTGATAATTAGTGATTATTCACTCAGTTGTAGCTGATCAAATGAATCAGTTCGACTATTTTGATAACCATGTGAGTAATTCCAGTGTCCTAAATCTGAATTATTTTCTGATTCATTTTTACTTGTGTGATAGTAAAGTAACATTTGAGGACATAATATTAGGCTTTTGTGATGTTTTTTGGACCAAAAATTCATCATTTATGGCAAACAGTGATTAATAGATTGCAGGTTGCAGTACTAATCTGTGTCTTTTTTTTCTTTCAGTGAAACTTGGGGTATGATTTAGACAAATATGTGGATGTCTTCAAAAGTTTGGGTTTTGAAAAAATTTGAACGTGTCTATTAATATATTGGAAAAACTGTTTGAAGGGGGACAGATGTACAATTAGGTCCATTAAAAACGTATCTGTAAGAATGCAGCCAAAAATTAAATACATTGCTAAGTGCCAATATCTGTTATATAGTGTAATAATTGTGTTTCATGTCTGGCTTGCCTTATTCGATTGTGAAAATATGTCAGTCCCAGTGCCCTGCCTCACACATAATTTCAGCTACATTATTTTCCTACCCAGCACTGGTTTATTTTTTCTCGTATTTTGCTTGGCTAATAGCTATAGTATCCACAGCACGCTTATTTTACACGCACTAACGACATGGAGATTCCTTGCTGACTTTAAATCGAATCACTATTGTGCATAAATAGCACGATGCTCTGGCACTGAACTTTTCGATTCATTCCATTTCCCAGACGATGGTATCTGACTGCTTTTCTCTGATTATGCAGATGATATTACTTTTTTTTTTTCTTCATCGATATGTGTTTAGGTGTCATTTGCAGTGGATGATGTTCTCATTGCTCAGTTTACCGCGCCCATAATAAGATCACCTGTGGTATGAATACATTTTCCCACTCTGCTCGTGTATTTGGATTTGCAGGGTAAATGAGTTTCTCCCTGCCTCGAAGAGAGCAAGAGAGACAGAGAGAAAAAGGGAGGAGAGAGAGAACACATCAGGCACGTTCTTAGATTCACTTTAGAGCTTGACACCTCGGCGCTCGGTCAGTAAATGGCTTTTCTACAGGAGGAGGTGGGATAGGGGGTTTGTGTGTGCGCTTGCATCAACATCTGTGGATATGTCTGTGCGAGTGTCTATTCAGAGCCTCAAGACTGTAGGCTATGTGTTTTCATGTGTTTTCACGTGTCTTTTTTTTTTTACTGTTTGTGTCAATATGTGTGTTTGTGTGTGTGGTGTAAAGGCCCAGTTTTACAGCCACATTTACATCCATTCACCCTCTTTGTATTCCGCCCTGCTACCCAAGCACAGGCCTCAGCTGTCATTATTCCCTGTCCATCCACAGAGAAGTTATAGTTGGCAAAAAACCCATCAGGTGGGCAGGACAACGGATAATTGAGGTGATGATCGGAGCTGTTCAAAGACAATTGATAGTGATGGAGACGGGGGAGTGGGGAGCTGAGCAGGCTGACCGAGCTCTCCGGGGGCTCGCTGAGCGCCAGACCAGAATGTGGAATAAAACGCAGAATGGATACTACTGGTCTGGTATCAAAAATACTTGCAAATAAATTTTTTTTGTCCTTTTTTTTTGTATTCAATGAGTAAAAATATGAGGCTGTCAACTGAATAAAATGCTTTTTCCTACTTTATTCTCGGAAAAAAATAAAGTTACAGGTTTACTTCTCTGACAGTAGAGGTACAATATGTGCTGGCTCTGACTGAAACCACCCGGGGCTTTATTAATAGTCTAAATCCCCTTCACCAGTCCTGCCTCAATCACACAGGAACATATTGAACTAGCAGAGAAAGCCATGACCTGAACATCATATTTCCACCTGCTCCAATCCGAGTGACAAGTTGCCAAACTTCAAAATCCCCCAGAAAACCCAGTTAAGGCAAAGCAAGTTGTAAAGGCGTTTTTCATAAGCCGAGGGACAAGAGGGAACAAATGGAGGTTATTACTTTCCTCCATTCCAAATAGCCCCCTACTGTCTGGCTGAAATAGGACTGGCAAAAAAAATGTCTTTATATCTCACATCCATACCTGACATCATACCTCTGAATTTTTCTATTACCCACGGGCTCCTCTTTTTCTCTTTTTCTCCATTTGTCTTTTCCCACACACAAATGTTATCACCTAAATGTCATCAATTGTGTACATATAAAATCAGCCCGTAATGTGAACCCACCAGCTGATTGAAGAGTTTCAGGAACACGTATCTTTGAAGTCCTTGAATGTCTTTGCTTAAAACTTTCACTTCTGCCAGCAAACCTGTCCGTAGTGGTTTTAAAGCCTGCTGGTTTTACCTGACTTGCATACAAGTACCGTGTTTCAAGGAATCAATGGGTGGTTTGAGTCCAAGTGCACAATATCAATAACTCCATCACACATATCGTGACACCTCACAAGAAAAAAGTCATAGTCAGACACACTGAGCTCTGGCATCGCACGGGGAAAGTATCAATAACTCTCTCATTCATACGATGACGCACACACACTGTCACACACACGCTGTCACACAGAGACACTGTATCGATAACTCAATATTCCAGGTGTCAGTCTTGTGTGGCGTGCCATGCCCTCTGAATGGTGGAGGGGGGGGAGCAGGTTGGCAGCAGAGGACAGGGAGGGACACTCCCCGACAAGGCAGTCACACCTTTCAATACCTCCACAGCACCTGTCATTAGGTTGTACGTGTGTGTTTGAACTCGTAGCTTGAGCTGGCACCGTCAGCAACTATCAGTCATACCTCCCTCCCCCTCATTTCCACCACACACACACACACACACACACACACACACACACACACACACACACACACACACACACACACACACACAC
>JAPTYQ010000019.1:3482858-3493499 GCA_029814465.1 Ostorhinchus cyanosoma
TGGTAAGGGGGTTGGTGGAGGTGGTGGTGGTGGTGTGTGTGTGGGGGGGGTGCTGTTAAGAAGCGAGCGGGAAGTAAATAACAAATGGCCCAGACCCCACCTCATCTGGAGTGATTTCAATCCAATGTTCCATCATAGCTAGTGGAGAGAGGCGAGTGTTTAGGGTTTGGGCTATCAATTACAGATATGTGTAGGCAGGCAGACACTATCATTTCACTGATTGTCACCAGTCCACTGCAGTGACACGAGGAAGTGATTCATCAGTCTATTTCCTGTGACACCCGGAGAAAGATGACATGATAGGGCCTGTGGAATTATGGGGGATCTGGAGGAAGGGCTCTTTAACATGCTTGGGGGGTAAACACATTCTAATGCAGACATTTAACCTCTCTCTGCCAGCGATTGCTCTTGACTGACTCTATCCATTCATTCATTTCAGTCAAGAGTCTGGCTGTTGATGAAACTATCTGAAAAATTTATTCACCAGCGTGTCAAAAAAATGTACAACTGGGTGTAGCCGTGGCACGAGTGACACTCAGAAGTCGCCTTCACAAGTTGCTCCATACAGTATCTCAGGCATTTCCAGTCGGCATCCGAAAGATCCGAACAAATATTTCCAAATCTAACAAAAGGTGCGAGAATAACTCGTATTATCACAGTGAGACTGTAGTGTGTAGCAGATGAAATTGTGAAGCTAAAGTTGAAATTAAACTGTTACTGCTGTTGTGATGAGAAATCTCCAAAAGTTAAAACTATGATAATCTTATTAAAAGGACGCTGAAAGTTAATTACCTTTATATTGTTTCTTCTTCAAGTTAAAGTAAGTCCACTGAGAGCACATTGTAACTTAAAAGCACAGAGCAGAGATGAAGGTTTTTACTTTCTTGTTTTACTTACATGCCTCACATTATTCACACTTAATTTCCCTTAACTTGTGAACAGTACAGTATTGTATTTTTGTTGTTGTATAATATGTGAAAATATAGTTAGAAGCTAAAAAAAAAAAAGGTTAGTCTAAATAGTTTAAAAAATGAATCGAAATCATGTAGAGAATTATACATTATCCTAAACAATGATGAATTGTTTTAGTTCATTTATGGTCAATTATGTCAAAAATGTTGGTGATTTCAGCTTATCTACCAGTAGAATTGCTGCTCGTCATCTCTTTTTCCAAAAGGTTTCTGACACTTGTTTGGACAAAACAATATTTTAACTTGCTGCACTGGGAAATGTGTTGCCCCCACTGTTTTTCTGACAGTTTATAGACTAAACAACATTATTATATTATTATTATTTTATAGACTAAACAACTAATCAATTATTCAAGAACACAAGTAATGAAAGTTATCATTCACTGAAGCCCTTGTAATATCCCCTGTTATGAAGCAGCCACAACACGATGATGTGCTTACGTCTGACCATCAAAACAGCAAATACAAGAGAGAGAAGAGGTCTCTTTCATGGGTCATCCTTCCTCAGAGATTCATACCAACCTGGCAGTAAGCACAGATGATACCAGCAGGCCAAACTTTATTCCTCCCCGTTGCAATTGCGTCTGCGAGCAGTGACTCTATCAATCTGCTGCTGGTTGAGAAGATTGCCTAATCCGGTAGCCAGGGGACTCTTATCATCAGTCTGCCTCTTCATTGTATGTGTGTGTTTGTGTGTGTATGTGTGTATGTGTGACCATCCACAGCCTCATTGGTGGGAAATGTATGTACTGCTCCTCTGCTTAACATTATCACCCTCATTTGTAAACACAGTCATCCATCAGGCGCCGGCCCCCCACTTATCCAAACAGATGAAGAAGGTGTATGTTCTTATAATTTGCTCTCATCTCAGAGAGACGGAATAATAATAATCTCTCCCTGATGTACAGTTGCCCCCTCCTCCTACTCTTTTTTCCTTCTCCTTTCACTCACGTCTTTCTTTCTTTCTCGCTTGTGGATAGTGTATTAATGAAGCGGCCTAATTTGACACCCTGCCGCAGTGTAATGGATTAAAATGCAACACCGCCATCCGTCTGCCAACCACAAATAACACAGATAGCACACAGTATAAATATTGTAATTCATACCTGTGATAAGGATCATGGAACCACCTCTCGCCGGGCTGATGATAATCTTAACCTGCTGATGTCTTGCAGATTGGAAAAAATTTGACTACGTCGGGCTATGTATGGGTGTTTCTTTTAAGGCTTGCGTTGCATATAATATCTATGATAGGCTGAACCTGCACTATTAATAATGTGGTTTGCTCTTTTGGTAATCTTCTAGTGCATGCAGCTTTTGTTCAATGCATACAGCATATATTTCCATCATTATTACTCTCACAGTTATCACCGTAAACACCGTATCAATGTCTTGCTTGTAGGCATTCATCTAGGTGATATGACGGCATTTTAGAATGTAATTGGGGGAAAAAAGAGGCAGTAAGGTGGAAGTTAAAAAAAAAAAATAATAATAATATCTTGACTTAAGTTGCAAATTTACCAGGAAAATCTTAATCTATGAGGAATTTATTTTATTTATTTATTTATTTATTAGTTTATTTATTTATCTATTCATTTAATGTCATGGCCAAACAGGAAATAAGAAATTGTGATTTATCATTTGTGGTCTTATGTACATAGTGATAAACTGGAAAAAATATTACAAATGAGTTGTCATCTTTTAAGTTTGTATAACTGTCAAAAACCCCATCCAAAATGATTAGTTATTGTTAGCTTCTATGTGCTAGCTAACAAGGTATCTCTCCATGAATGTAATGTTAAAATGTATTTTCTTATGTAGATGACTCATTATTGTATGACTAGCTATATTATACTTAAGGTTATCTTTCTTTTGGACCACTTTCAGCCCCGATGACAGTGTAGTTAGCATTACTATCTAGCAAAATATCAGTCAAAACTTGATCTGAAACACCTACATGGTCTTGAAAAATAGTTAAGACCTAAGACTGAGCTGTTTATAGGATACATTTCACAATGATTATGAATATTTGCTTTTATGATTTGTCGATGCTTAACCCTTAAAGACCTAAACAGTCACCAACGCACAAAAGCATCTATTGATCTAAAATGCTGAATATCTTTTAAACCACTAATCCCAACATTAGATTGAAATAATTCCAGTAAAAGCTTTTCAGTGGCATCAGATATGATCCATTTGGACCTTCTGAGGCTCAATAGTAACTATGGAAACACCAGCTTCTTCTGTAACATTGATTCACCAGTTATACCCATGTAGATTGACAAATGAGTGGTTGTGGGCAATTGCTTTTATGTTCCATTAATGATCTATTTTGCTGAAAAAGCAACTTTAAAAAAAACATTTTTCAGACAAATTGTAAACATCTACATGGTTAACACAGTTAAATATAGAAAACGAATTGGTTTTTGATAAAAAAAAAAAAAACATGTAAATGTAGACATTTAGAAAAATGGATAAGGGCTAATGGGTTACTGAACTTTATTTAGCTACTTTTTAAAGTGAAATTGTCAGCTTTAATCTCAGAGACAATCCCAGTATTTATGAGTTGAATTTTTTAAACGTTAATCTTTTCTTTTTTTTTCTTGTTATGTGCCACCGTATGGTCCAAATATACTCTTTAGCAGCAGGTGCCTTGACTTTATCAACTCCTCTCTGTAAGCCGCTCAGACCATCAGTACTTTAGTCACGCTCTAGTAAGAGGCTTTAGAGCGACTCCCGATCAGAGTTAGGTCATTGTATTTGCAGCGTTGTCTGTTGTCGGACACGGTGGACACACTGAGATAGTCATCTGTAACAACTTCATGAATAGACATATGACACGTGGTGAGATGCATGAGAAAAAAGCTGCAGTTATGAGTAGAAATGTTATAGCCATCTGTTATGGCTTCTTCAAATTAAGACCCTTATATCCAAATATAATGAATATCTCCAATGATGATATATGTCCTCTGTACTGTAGCAACTTAACCTTTAATTGCAGCTTTTGAGGTCACATTGTTAAAATGCAAAGTTTTGATTAACATTTAAAAATATAGCTTGTGCTATTTTTGTGGGTTTTTTAGTGTGCTGAATAAAACATCACTAAATGTTACAGTTTGGGGGCAATTATTGTTCATTTTCTGGTCTCTAATGTTGGTGGGATTTGCTTGTTTAAAAATGTGATTATATATTCAATATCTTATAATGCAGCTACTCTCATCAGTAATTGAATTACTGTTGCAACCACCCCATGGTCATATCACTGTTTATTGAACATAGTGAATAAAGCCTTTCATTAAATGTATTGAATTGAAATTATTTTCTAATGTTTTCCACTATAGCTTTATAATCACTCTAATTCGCTCAATAGCACTATGGTAGACAATTGTATTCAGGAGTGGTATTCTTGGATAAGCACTCTTACAAAAAGGGCCTATCCCAACCTATGCTTTCTGAATAGCAAACATCTCATTGCTTCTATTTGCATTGTAGATGTGCATGTGTGTTCTCGCTCTCTATTGAATTGTTTTCTTAATCGTTTCCTTTGTGCCAAGAAGTAAAGAAAACAGATTGTGTCTGAAGAGCATTAGAAGTGCCAATGACCCCTGGTCACAACAGCAACATAAGGACTGCCAGAGCAGCAGATAAAGAGCCAGACAGGTCAACTACTCTGTCCTGCTGTGATTGCTAGCACCAACATTTTCTTAAAGGATGACAGATTTAGAAATCTGTAGCAGCTTGCATTCCAAAAGTAGAAACTTTTAAAATACAGACATAGAGAATGAATTTATCTACTTTGCTATTCACTGTTTTTATATTTTATTCAAACCTGTCATCACTATCTAGTAATAAGGAGTAATTTTTTTATAATGTAATGTACATCTACATTATCATCGTTGTGAAGGGATGTTAGGCTGGTGCTGTGCAATATGAATAAATTCCCAAATCCAGTTATACTGTAAGTAACCTCTTATTCAGATAGTGATACATATCATGATATGGATCATATTATGTACATTCAATGTATAAATAATTTTAAGCAAATGACTACATGCAAAGGACTTTTTTAAATGACATTTTCATCCATTCATTCATTCATTCATTCATTCATTCATTCATTCATTCATTTTCTGAAATCTATCCTCAAAAGGGTCACAGAGGTCGCTGGACCCTATCCCAGCAACTTATGGGTGAGGGTGGGGTACACCCTGGATATGTCACCAGTTCATTGGAGGGCTCATTTTACTTTTTTCTTTATTTAATTTTTTATTTAGTTTTGCACATACAAATATACAAAACATTTTACATTCATAAACGTATCTATTCAAACATCCCCATATGGCATATATGAAAAAAATATGGATATCTGCAGTGGATATTGATTAGTCACAAATGAAACATGAATGACACTATAGAGATAAAAAAAAAAGGAAAACATACATGTAGATGACCACTTCTGAATGCTTATGGCATTAAAAGGTTAATCATGGGACTCCATCTCTTCGTAAATAGCTCTTCCTGAATTGTAAGTACAGAGGTAATTTTCTTCATCTGATAGCTTTCCCTCACTTTTTCAATTCAAATGTTATATGTGGGAGATTCAGGTTTCAACCACTTGATAGTGATGCATTTAATGGCTGCTGTTAGTAAAATTTGCAAAAGGTATTTTCAGTTATTTCCCTCTAAACTTTCTGGGATTACATCTAAAATAGCAAACTTAAATTCTTTAGAGAATGTTTGGTGGACAAATATATCAACCCAGAAAGGTCTGATATCAGGACATGTCCAGAATATGTGCATATGGTTCTCCAAGTGAGCTCCACAGTTTCGCCAAAAGGTATTGGGGTCCATTTGGACATTTTACATTTTTTGATTAGTATAGATTTTGATATGATTCATGTATAGGTAGCAAAAGATGTTACTAGTGTTTGTGTCTGTTCAGGCACTCACTCAGCAGTATTACATTATTTACTCTGGACTCTGTCTGACTTTTAATTCCCAAACCACGTCTGCATGACAGAAGTAGCCCCTCTTTTACAAGCTGCTGTTTTTTGTCTCAGTTGGGCAGAATTATAGCATTCTTTGTCACATTCAGTCTTCTCCTTGTTTGTATATATTACCTTCATGCAAAGTTCCTGTCAGCATTTATAGCGTTCATACAAAACATCATCCAAAGTATAAAGCATAGCTGTGAAAGTGTGATTAGTGACACTAGACAATGAAGAATAGAGCATAATATGAGAAAATGTACAGATATATAACGTCCTATTGAACAGTTCCACGAGGAATTGCTGAGAGCAAAGCTGATGCTTAACCCAGTACCTCCATTATCTCAAAAAAAAAAAAAAGAAAAAAAATTCTCAACTTACAAATGGACCACACACTACAGCGATAATCACAGGGCCAAAATACTGTATGATTAGATAGAAACCTAATTGCCTTTCAAACCTCTGTGTCATGTTCTATTTATTAATCTCAAAGTGGTTCCAAATCTTGGGGATAATGAAAACCTCTTTTATAAATATGTATGCAGTGAAGTCACAACATAATAGGGGCCTGGTGAAAAACAGGAGGCAGCAAGGCGGCTGAAGGATGAGGCGCAGGCCCTGCAGAAAAGAATGTTCCCCCAGCAGAAATTGGTTTAATTAATAGGACATTTTACATAATGATTACAGTGTAATTGCACCGACTAGCAGAGTGTCATTAAATATATCCTTGCTCCTTTACAACACCCTCCAGCTAAAAATAATGAGTTACATTGGAAATCACTATGCAACAGGTTCATAAATAACATTTAAGCCCATACAAGGCAAGTACTTATAAATAATAAATATTTGCCTTTTGTAATTGAAGAAAAAATGACTGCTTCTTTTTTTTTGCCACTGCATGCGGCTTTTGTCCTGTTGTAGCTGTGGAAAGGAGATTTTTCCCATTTTTCCCCTCTTGTACGTGCTGAATAATTTATTTGCCGGCTAATAGTCAACACTGTCAACACCCGGTGGTTAAAATATACCTGTGTCCAGATAAATGCAGCAGCAGGCTACAAAGTGATTATTCCCTGCTTCCAGATATTTTGTTGGATGCAGTCCCTGTATACACTGCAGTAAATCACCAACTTCCAATTACCTTCAACCATAAAACAAGACTCATATTCAAATCAGGCCCCAAAAGAGAGACAGAGACGGGGACAACTGAACCCATGCCTGAGGGGGCTGCCTCAATGTGTGCATGAATGAGTGTGTGTGTCTGTGTGAAGGAGGGTGGGTGTGGAATTTGTTTCTTTGTATAATGCTTATTCCATTTTACTGCAAAGTGGCACAGCTTCACTGTCCCTGCAATAGCGCATTCATGCTGGCTGGGCTTTCATTGGCTCCAAAAGTTGGCCACTGAAATATTTTCATTAGTCTTTCTTCAACAGAAGAGCCAAAAGTTTCTCTTGAATATCATCCAAAGCACGATGAAAGACTAAGATATGCCATGATCAAGTGCCATGATTGCGGAATTACCAAAGAGCTGGTAATTGTTCTCAGGGGATTGTTGTGCTGTAAGTGGATCTATCAATCATTTTTATGCATTGGAGCTCGGAGGCGGTTATCGGAGGCCCCGCTTTAAGTCCTTGCTGCTTTTGGATAATTATCTTTCATCTTCAAAAAGTCAACCTTTCAAGAATGGGGAAAAATGAAAAATTATTATGAAATTTTTCGGAGTGACACTTAGTTGAGTGTTTTTGGGTTGCATAACATCAAATTTTAAAACTCTTAGGCAAAAACAAATCTTTGAAAGTTAAATTTTTTTGGATGCTTTATTATTTATCATTTTTAAGCTCTTTCCCTGGGATATCTGGTCATAAGTCTGAATCACCTTATTATTGAAGCGTATGCGTGTTTTGTTAGATAGTAATATTAAACCAAAGTACAATAAGGAGAATCACAGTGTTCACATCCTCACCACAGAGGTTTATGGGGTCATGGAGCATTATTATTATTTTAGACCCTTTTCCAAAAGTGGTAGGAGTGTGTCATGATTTTAGAATATCTGCATTGTCATTAAATGAAATAAAGTACTATTATGTGTGACTATCATCCAATGTTGAATATATTCTGATGGTTTTTTTTTTTTTTTTCATTTTTACAGCATATAATAGGTGCTTATTTGTATATCATGTAGAATAGTTTACAGTGACTATTAGATTGAATTTTAGCTTGAAATGGTCTTCCCTGTGACTCCCCTCTGCTGGAGACTGGCTCTTCAGGTTGTAGTGTAATATAACAAAGTTTTTGCCTGAGTTCGATCAGGGTTACATCATCATACAGCAGACACCAGAGTTTGAGAATGAAGAAAATGCATTAGATTAAAAAAAAGATTTCTTGGATTCTATGGCATTAATTTTGGTGCAATAATTTTTAATGCTAGTACTTTAAGGAACTGATTTAAGTTAATACAATGTTGTCAATCATCATAGTGTATACTTTGCATCCATGTTGCACCTCTCACCTGCAAGATCCTTGTTTCTGTGTTCACATCACAGTCCCTCATGTCATCTTGGCTGCTGTCCTTGTCCTTTTTTCTCTCTTATTGACACATAACTAGCAGATTGAGTTTGATAAATGTCTTCGCAGGTATCATCATCACAGATGCAGATGCTCCTGGAACACGATTCACTTTTGATCAGCTCCCTTGTACAACGCTAGATAAAAAACATTCAGGATGCTCTCCTTGTTGCTCGCCTTCCTGCCACTGAGTGTATTAAATACCTTGCTTCCACCACACACACACAACCAACCGTCCCCCCTCCATACCTATATTCCGCCAGCAGACACCATCAATGGATTGTATTTATGCAGAATGCATCAATAACTGGAAAACTAAGAGGCCTTGTCAGGGACGAGGAGTTGTCACAGGCGCAGGCAAACGATTCTACGCGGTGCTCATCTGAGCTGCAATCAGCCCATAATCTGAGTATACATCAGGCTTCTGTGACATGGAAATTTCCTGCTCCTCCGCTCTCATTTTCAGAGGCAGTAATCACAGGGAGAGGCGCTCAACCTCACAGAAATGTATAAATAATTTTCATTCAAACATATTAACAGTCAAAATACCAGAATCCATCATGGCGGTGCAGGGAGCTTCTTAAGAAGCAATCAGGCCCTCTGCATGTGTTCTTTGTCTTTGGCAGCTGAGAGACAAGGCGCAGATTACTTGTGCGAGCACTGTTTTGCATAATGGCCTACCCCCTTGGTGCTTTTAAACTTTCCTGCCGATCCATTACGTTTACCAAGCCCAGTTCCCTGCCTGTCTTTAATATCATGCTTCCTTGGGAAGAAGATCTGGACGAGAGTTTAAAGACCTTTTTATTAAGGCAGGCATGTGGGCCTCTATCCATCTTCCCCAGCCGGCAGACACGTTTATGTTCCATGGACGGGTTATGTACCGCCATCTTAAAGAGCGAAAACTTGCCCTTTTTACCTCATTTGGAGGGAAAAAGGAATTTTGGATATTAGCTGGCTATGTTAAGGTTGTCAGGTCAGAAATAGACTGAATGGTAGCGGACTAAAATGTTGTCCAGTATCAAGTTGTCTGACTTCAACCTATTTCTTTGTGTATATAAACAAATTTCGGTACAGACAACAGTGGACACCCCTTGTGCTGCCATAGCCCCTGTCATATGTTTAACAAATTTATGTATGAAGATGTAAAATGGCATAATCCAGGCATAACACCATCTCATTAAAGCACATCAAAATATCCCTTTATTCATGCCAGAGGAAAAAGGGGATGCTAGCACTATTCACAGGAGATGAAAATTAAGGCAGTTTGAGCCTGGAAGCTACCCGAGCTTGACAGGACATGGGCTGCAGTTTTATGTCATGTCGTTTATCTGCAGTTTATATTTTCTATGACCGCATTGTCTCTTTCAAGAACCTTTGGAAAATACACAGGCTGTAAAAACAGCCACCTTTTGTCTGCGGTGTACCTCACAAATGCTAATGTTTTTGTAACAGTTGCAGCATCTTAATGATCCACAAACACTTTTTGTGAGATATTTCTTTCTAATATCAGTTTTAATGCCTTTTCTAAGCAGCAGCCGTGGGGTCAGCGAAGGTGGAAACCTTTGGAAAAGTAGGAGTGTAATGAAACATTCTGAAAATGGTGTAAAGCTACTGAGCAATGCCCTCATTGTCAACGATAAAGCACACTGAGGCAAGGCAAACTCCCATGGATCACAACCCTTTTCATTACAATAGTAAGAGGATCCATACTTTCCATTTCTCACCATCAGCTTTAAACACAAAAACCAAAACTGTGATGTAAAATTCCATAATAAAAAGAATAATAATGGCTCTGTGTGGTTACTGATTAATGGGATGAATCCTGGCAGTATGACAAGAGAAGAATTCTTTGACTAGAATTAAACTCAAAAATAGACCTGACATTTAGTATCTGAAGCTCTTGTTTGTTGGTAAAAACATTGTACAAAAGAAATACACACTGTGATTAGCTCATCCCTAATTCTATTGCATTCATGTTGTACAAATGCATTGTTTTTCATCCTATATCTTGTTTTTTTTTAATCTATGTAATTTTTTAATTCTAGTTTCTATCTATCTATCTATCTATCTATCTATCTATCTATCTATCTATCTATCTATCTATCTATCTATCTATCTAT
>JAPTYQ010000019.1:3509994-3524429 GCA_029814465.1 Ostorhinchus cyanosoma
TTTTATCTTTATGGTAACGGCATCTCAAGGTGGCATGGCAGCTAAGTGTTCAGAGCTGTTGCCCCCCTTTTAAACAGCTTCTCAGTTTGATAGGAGAAAGCCTAGTTTTCATGTCTCCTTGTTTCATGCAGATTTCCTGTGGGTCCACTGGTTTCCCCTACCATTAAACACATGTATACTAGATTAACTGCATGTGTTTTTTCGGGTTAAATTCATAACCCAGCACGGTAGTTTCTACCAACCCTTGGCTGGGTTTGTCCATATCTGACTCTACACCCAACAGTTTTTAGAGTGCACAGGCAACAGAATGGCAGAGACTGATGTTAGGTACAATCCAAGGCTGGTGTTGCAGAGACTGGGGGCGTGTGTGAATGATACCCTAAATTCATAGCGTGTCCTGCCCCACACATATACACACAGAGACAAGCTGACACCCTTCTAACCCCCATTCACACACACACAACACTCTTGCCACCCTGCTCAACACAGGCGTGCAATAAGAAACAAGTCGACAGCTACACAGCAGGCAATATCCCCTGCCTTCAGCCTCAGTGCCTGTTTCGGATGCATCTGGTTAGTAAAAGCTGACAGAGGGCTGGCCATGCCTCAGAGGACAGCAGAATGAGGAATTTCGGCGTTCCTCCACATCACCCCTGAGATGTAGGAAATACAGGAGTGCCCCCACCACCCACCCACCCCCAACCCACACACAAACACAACCTGAGATGTGCTCCTAAGATTCCCTGTCACCAGGAATGGAAATCGAAAGCGGCACACACATCCGTTATCTAAATGTTAACTCCAGTGCCCTTCTTGTTGTCACAGGCGGGCGAGGTTAGCCAACAGTGGGTGAGGAGCTTTGCTTTGGGCCTCTGCCACACTACAGGCTTCCCAATAGGAAAGGAATGAGTCCAATACAGTTGGAATTTAGCCTCATGAAGGGGTTTGACCTAAAGTGAAAAAAATCTGTGAAACTTGTCCTGCCTTTGCTGGAGCACAAGTGTCTGTATTTATAAATACAGAATCCTTTGCTTTTCAGTATTGAAGGGACTGTAGCCTCATATGAGTTGGAGTTACATAAAACTGTTCAAGTTAATATTTAAATACACTGCAAAAATCAAAATCTTACCAAGTGTATTTTTCTCATTTCTAGTCAAAGTATCTCATCTCACTTAAAATCAAACATAATCACCTAAAGAGTAACTTTTCAGGGAGATATAAGAACTTATTTTTAAAATCTTATTTTGAAGAAATCTTACCAAGATAATTTTTACATTTTCCATTGGCAGATTTTTTGCTTGAATCCAGCAAAAGAAAAAAAAATCTTGAATTCAGCAAAAAAAAAATAAAAATCTGCCAATGGAACAAGTGTAAGAAGTAAGATTTCTTGAAATACGATTTTCAAGATCTAATGTCTAAAAATAAGTTCTTATATCTCACTGAAAAGTTATTCATTAGGTGATTATGTCTTATTTTAAGTGGGATGGGATATTTTGACTAGAAATGAGAAAAATACACTTGGTAAGATTTAGATTTTTGCAGTGTACTCATGTTAGGTGACTCAATGTGAAATTTTCCTGATTGAATTCGATTGAAAATTAACTCGTGAGGGATGGAAAAAAAAAAACGTACATACATTAATTTACCCTGTGGTGGAAGGAAACTACACTACTTTTACTATCCTTAAGTTTGTCATGTGAGTGACTTTATTCTACTTCTTTTCTCTTGAAACTTGTCTGTCTTTTTTAAACATTGAAACCTCTTGGATTAGCTAGATGTTACAAAGAAACCAGCTGACAGTAAATGAGGTGGTTAACATGAGCTCAACCTCAAGTGTCTGCAGCTGTAAAAATGCAACATACTCCATAATGCAGCTGTCAAATCAATCACGTTACAGTAAAACATTGACAGGGACCATTTTACTGCATAATGACTGCTTTTACTCTCCATACTTCGAGCACATTTTGTTGATTATATGTATTAGTATTAAGAGTTCTTTCACAGTTCTGTGTCAGGACTGAACTGACTGGAGGGTAAATATATAAATAAACCTCAATTATAGTTTAGTTGTGTCATGAGTTAAGATCACATTATTCTCGGTTGCATATTTATTGGAAACAGGACGTACCGACACGCTTGTGATTCATTCAGCCATGGATGAACCATAAAAGCAGTTTTTATTAGTCTGAAAATATTCCCGCAGTTTAATTTCCAGGGTGAAAAAAGTGGAGGAACCTTTGACCTAGTATGTTCTGTAGGTCATGTTCACATGGCGCTGCTCCTGTAAAGCTCCTGTCCTGTGTGGTGCTGATTAATCACAGCATCATGACATCTGTCTGGCTTCAGCCCAGAAGAGATGTGCGAGGCATGCAGTGTCTCAGCACTTCTTCAGGAGCTGGGAGCAGGATAGATGGGGGTGAGGCCGAAGGAGGAGACGGCTGGAGACAAGTGGACAGTTGCGTGGACAGACTTGAGACTCGGAAAGCAGTCTGAAGCAGCGCAGGCGGTATTTACGCTCCGACGGCTGCGGGATCTAGGAGCCGGATATATTTAGCTGCTTAGAGATATCATGCTGAGATGAGATTTCAAAGTGAAGTACCTGTTTGAAGATGCATGGCATTCCACAAGGGTGGGCAAGGGCTACTGGGTATAAATCTAGCACCCCTGCACCTGGTGTGAAGACAGGGAGGGAGTGTGACGACTAAGATTTAGAGTGACTTACACACAACTCCCACAAGTGTAAACTACACAGTCATCTATATAAATTTACACACGACTTATGAATGAAAAGATCAAACACATCACAGTTTAGCTCCTTAAACACCTACACTTCTCCACACACTTTTACACTTGCGCTTGCAAATACAAAGCGTATATTCAGTGTTCCTCCACATTTTCCACTGAGTCTGTCCTGTCCTGTTAAATCTAACATCACTGGATCCTCTTAATATCATTCATCATGATTTTATCTTCACTTAGGGAGATCCCAGAAGAGCCACAGGGGAGATCGAAATGGCATTATGTGGTCTGTAAGGGTAATCTCCTTCAGTACACAAATTTGCAAAACACGATGTTTAAGCACATGTAGTAAAGAATACCATTCACCATCTGTGAAACATTAGTTCTGTGGTATTCATGTAAAGTAGATCCTCTGATGAGTGTTAATATGAATATAAACACTTGCTCACTTGCTACTGAGGTTGTGTTGCTTTCATAAGCGTGGACAGAAGCAAACATACTAAGAAGCCCCTCACTCACACAGCCAGTACCTTTAATTTAACAGCAATACAATATTTTATTCCATGCATTTGCAAAAAATATATAATTTGTGCTCTTCTTAAATTAAGTCGACCACTAGAAATGACATTTAACAATTTGTCAACATATGAGAATGTAATATAACTCTTTTCTAAGGGTCAACTGATAACTTGGTCTGCTATTCCATATTTTTATGAATTCCCCAGCTATTATTATCTTTTTTATCTGACATGATAAAAATGTGTTTAACAATCTGCAGAAGATTAAAAATGTGTTTCTCTGGTTATACTACAGCCTCCTCTGTGTCTATTATCAGCAGCTCTGCTTTCGGCACTATGTATTGTCTGGTTCTACTGAATTGAGTTGTAAATTTCAGTAGAATTTTTTTTATTTTTATAGTTATATTTATTTGTTCATTTATTTTATTAAACTTAAGGGAGATATTTTGCTTATTCATTACATTTTTCTGTTAACTGTATAAGCTCTCTGCGCTGAAAATAATTCTGAAAAAATATGTCTGAATTTAAAATATGTTTATATAAATTTCACCAAACTTTCTCACTTTTGACAGTAAGATGTTTATTTTTACTGCAAACATACATCAGTTCCAAATCTTACTTATCATATTAGTGTGCTATCTGAACTAAAAAATCTAATAAATGTCCAAAAATGTTAATTGAACTAATAATGTAAATAACTATATCCAATTTGTTCCCACTCCCACCACATCTTTACTTAATCATTAATGCTTAATCTTTACTGTAAATAATCTCTGTATTTCAGTGAAGGGTCTAACTACAGGTCATCAGTAATAACTCACCTATCATATGTTATTTAATCAATGCATGTTAAATATTTTTAATATCTACTCAACCCCTTTCCTGTTTATGCCACAAGCATTTCCCTTCTCTGGATGACACCAAAATAAAGCCTTTTTTTTGGCTTCTCAGTGTCTTTACATGAATCCCCCGACACACTGTGTCCATTTGTGGAACAGAGGAATGACTCTTGTGGACTCCCTCTTTGTGAGGAATTTGCTCTGCAGCAGATTAGATTTTCAGGAATCTGCAATGTCAATGACACTTTAGGCAGCTGTGTTAAACAGGGTGGTGTGTGTGTGTGTGATGGGCTTGCTTTGTAAAGCCACTACTCGCTTATTGCATTTCCCCTGAGCCTCTGACTCATTAATCAAATATTCATACATCCCCTGTAAATACATGGAGAACACAGCCAACCCTCATAGCACTCTGTGCCCCCCAGCACAAATGCTCTTTCATGTTTTTGACAAAAATCCCCATGTGCCCAATCCTCTCTCAGCCTTTCTCCTGCCTATGAAACTCTTCCTCTTCCTTTCTATCTTTTAAAACAGAAGAATGTCGCTGGTTCTTTGCCTCTTGCATAATTGATGGTTCCCGCTCTGTCCACACAGCTGGTCAGCCGTGCACCTCAAACAACTTCTGATAAATGCAAAGATCAGATGGGGCCTAAATGATGCCTTTATGTGTGTTACCATTGCTTCTCCATGGCAAAGAGAACAGATGAAGGATTCTTCTTCTTCTCTGTCTGTCCATCCTCACCCTTGGCCTAGCTCCCCCAAAGCGGGGACAGTTCCCTCTTTTAAAAAGCCAGTCCCATCATAATACAAGAATTTGTATTGTACAGGAAAACAGTCCAGCATAGCTCAAGCAAAAGGGACATCAGACAGATTATCCATGGTAACAGAGCTTTGCACACAAGGATATTTTCTTTTCCTCCACAGAGGAACACAACTGCCGCCAGTGTCATTGGGTCACATTTTTTCCGGTCCCTGGTTAATGGGCTGTAGAGATGGTTAGCACGTACGATTAGTTTTAATCTGCTACATTTGACTGGGAGAGAAAGGGATTGAATACATTTCAACACACCACTGAGGTTTGTATCCAGCACTGAAAATGAAGCAAACTCTTTCTCCCATTGTACCAGAACTGCTTCAAGTAGACCCAATAAGGACCAAAGATATTAAGAAAGTCAGATATTTTCACTTTATTCAACTCTCTTGCATAGTGTGAACCCATTTTACATTGCAGAAATTAATTTCATGAATTAATTTAAGAAAAACAGGATATGCAGGAAAGCATGTGAGGTTCTAATTCAGAATACTTCAGGGTGTGCATTAGAATGACGTTACAATAAAAGTGTTTAGCAAGAACAGCATTTGATCACTAATTCAGTCACTGCTGTGGCACAGATTTGACATGTGTCCAATACATTTAGAAATATTTTGGGAAATACTATTAGAAAAGTTACACAAGGAGTTGTTTTGTGTCAAAAATAATGCTTAAATGGCTCTGTAAATGTTAACTGCACACAGCATATACAAATAAAAATACTAATATGGACATTATTTACAGCTGTGATGTCTTTGTCATATATATATTGCCACTATGTATAAATTCAATTGCATGTATAACTTAACTATAACTGAATTCAACTCCTGCTGCTGATCCATTTTTAATTAGACATATCCCGTTGTAAAGGGATTTTAGTGCAGGCAGTGCTTGGTGAGGTATTGTACATATCATGATCCACTTGATCAAATCTCCTGTCATCACTGATCACTAACTGATGCCTAACTTAGTGAAACAATACCACTAAAAACACTCAATTCATGCCACATACGCCAGTGTGTATTACTGCTTTAAGAAAAAAGAACTAACAATAAATAGTGGAAGTAATGTTTTAACTTGGCAAACAATTTGTTTGATGAAATGCTTTTGGCAGAAATGTTCACAATACTTTGCTTGGTCTATTACAGGTCCCTTGATCCATATTAATTAAAACATTTACCTTGCTCTCCTCCATGTAGTTCAATGCTAATCCAACTGAAAACCTCTGCATAATATGGTAGTACTGTGCACAGAAACAGAAAAAAGAGACAACAAATCTCTCCCAAATTGGTTTCTAAACCACGGTATTAAAAATAACAGTGTACAGTGGCTGGTATTCCTGCAGATGTGTCTCTTACATCATCATTTACATAAAATACAGAGGTTATTAAATACACCAGAGCACCAAAACGTGATGTCAATATTTTAGTTAACCTGTTTTGACCAAAATTGCTTCATGTTAGTTTCATAGAATTTCTTTCAAAAGCATCATGTGTCTCAACAGTGTCTGACACAAGGCTTTAGATGGCAAACAGTACGATTCATTAAAAAAGGAAGTTCCCTGTCAGTAGTCTGAAATCGTGCTGTCAAAGCAGCACAAAGTCCCCGGTGGTGGTGACCGTCCTCCGGATGAAAGGCCATTCTCTCTTCTCTGGGGTCAGGCCTGCTGACAGGTCATAATCTCTGCCATGACCTTGCACGAAAGTGAACGCTGGGTATTTCTCCCTAGCAGATGGCTGCAGCACCTGAAGAAAAAAAATTAAAAATAAAAAGACCAGGGTGATATCATTTTTCACATTTAATAACATGCAGCACTGCATTCAGCATTTAACCACCAAAATAAACAGGGATAAAGAGAGGTGATAACAATGTTAATACTCAGAATCGGAATAACCTCACAGTAGAAACATGATAAGTTGCAGCAGGGAGGGTTTACAACCTACAGTATCCAACCTGCTGACTGGTGTAAGACTGGAGGCAGATTCATGGCTAAATGGTGCCACCTACTGGACGACTTGTGTAACAGTGCCACAAACATCCCCAGTACACAAAACAAAAAACATCTACACGATATGTAAAACTAGAATAATGATTGTAAAATTACTGAGCTGCTTTATTAAAGTGATTTCTAAGTTGTTTTCACTGGCAGTATCACTCACCTTTGATAACTCCTGGCTGATTCGCTCATAGTCTTTAACATTTCTAGAGTAAAATCCTATGGTGCAGCTTGGGTCCATCTTGCTGAAAGGCATCTTTTTTGGTGAGGGGCAATGATATGACTAGACAAAAAGAAAAGAATATGTCTATAAAAAATATTCATCAAGCTGACGAATGATACAATGTTCAGCTACAGCTGCAGGACATGCACACTCACACTGTGGCAGCGTTCACACTGAATAAGCTGTACTGAGCAGCACTAGATGAATGAAATCCCATTTACCTGCTGTCACAGTGTCCATAAATGTACAACTCTGGAGTGTTGTCATATTGTATGCAACAGCATGTGAAAGCATAAAACAAAGTTGCTGTATGGTGCTATGTGCAGATTTTTATATATGAGTCCTGAAATATTCAGACTCACAGTATCTGATTCTATATTTGCCGTATTTCTCTTATGTGTCAGCTTCACACATCTGAGCAGCAAATAAATCAACAGATGCGGGCTTAGTAATTGGGCCGTGGGTGTGCTTTAAGATTCATACCTTTAAGTACTAACAGGAATGATTAAATTCACATTACTGGGGCCCCAGTCAGCTCGTGTGTGTAATTTCACATTACCTGGAGAGGGAAATCGCTGGTGCTGACATCCACAAAAGACTGACAGTAATGAGGATCCATGTAAATCAAGCAGTCATCTGCAAGGACAAAACAAAAGACAAGTTATTCAAAAACATCGGATTATTACAAAAACGCGCTTTCTCCAATTTCTATGCAGAGTAGCTCAAAGTCACCTGCTCAGCCTACTGTTAGGCTTCTGTGCGTCAAATATGCCTCCCAGAAGGTTGTTGCTTTTTAATATCCACCAGGGTGGATTAAACTCTGCATAATCAGATGCGTTTGTACAAGCACATTCTTTACACCCACAAAAAAGAGGTTGTCATTTAATTTTTGTGTGGGGGAATTACTTTTACAAACACGCAATTATATTCGACCATTTGCATATGATAAATGCTGTGCTGAGCTGTGCCTTGGCAGCGAGAATGTATTGCTTGTCATTTAGACATCATCCACCACTGTATTTCAAATTGGTAAAATGTAAATGTGTAAATATTGACTGCCAAGATGTACAACTGAAGGTTCCTCCTGGCTCCTGAAGGTGATGAAGAGTGGCTCACTTTGGGGTCCGGATGAAATTTAATGCATGCTTCCTATGGAAATCAATTACTGCTCACAACTTGGGAGGTTTACTTGTGATAAATGGGTGAGGCTTTGATGGGTCAGAGAGAATAAAGTAAGCCCTGCTTCACTTGCCTCCATTTCCACTCCTCTCCGTTTTCCTCATGCAAACAGGAATACATTAACTTACTTTGTCTCTTCACGTAAGAAG
This sequence comes from Ostorhinchus cyanosoma, assembly GCA_029814465.1. Taxonomy (NCBI): domain Eukaryota; kingdom Metazoa; phylum Chordata; class Actinopteri; order Kurtiformes; family Apogonidae; genus Ostorhinchus; species Ostorhinchus cyanosoma. Next base: position 3,518,446 of record JAPTYQ010000019.1, read on the forward strand.
GGTATATTATGCAAAATAATCTGTTATTCGCACCACCTCTCTCTGTGTGTCTTTCTCGGTTTTCCATTACACCAACACTAACCTTGAAATCCTACAAAGTAGCAGGCCTGTTTGGGTTTCCCTCCAATGATGCCTAAGCAGTACTCCAGACTTAGTATGCTCTAAATATAGAGGATAGACAAACATACAGTACATCTTTAATATTTTCATTTTCCTATTTACAATATGTTAATTATATCTGCTGACATTACCATAAAGTATAATTTGCATAGTATACCTTTGTGAAGTTAAAGTATTCAGGGTTTGTCTTCTCTCCTCCTAGCCTCACAGGGATGAGGATGATGACAGCCCGGTTGTCTGATGGACTGGAAGCAGACGCTCGTTCATCGCATGAAGGAGGAGCGTCTGATTTGGCAGCTGGGTCATGCCCTGCTCTTGGCACCTGGTGGCTGTCGATAACATCAGCACTGTAGACTATGGAGGATCAATAACACAAAGGTCAGACCAGGGTCATTTTTCTGTCTGCTTGTCTATCCATCAGTCAGTCTATGAGAATTTTCCAGTCTGAAGGCTCTCAGTCCATCGGTAATGCCTTTTTGTTGCCACCTTTGATGTGTATTTTGTCTAGGATTCCTCCTTGGGAAGTTCTTATGACATATGTCTGACATGAAGTGAAACACACAGGTCACAAATTAAAGTACAGAAGTTGCCTTATGACACCTACAGACTGTGAGATTTAACCCTTTTATGTATAATGGTATGATATATATATATATATATAAATAAATAGTTGTCACACATGTTTCTTTGCTTTAAAAATTAAAGGCAAGGTGTCCACCTGAGTGGACATTTTTGCAATTTTATGAAAGATAAGTGCATAAAAAAGGTTAAATCACAGTTTTTTCATTCCTAAAGAGGAATAAAAACACTAAGGGAAAAATTGTGATTAAGCTTCTCATAGTTCATGCATGAAAGGGTTAATTCATGTTTATTGCAAAGCACAGTGTTCAACATAACTGGACTTAATTTACTATGACAGTAAGTATAATCCAAGTACACTGTATGACAATAACACATACTGCTGACTATGATGTAAGTAAATATACATAATAAAATGTCATTTATGCGCATTATCCATTTGGGTCACTGTAGTGGTAAACAGGCACTGATCATTTCCCACTGCCTATTGGTTGGTTGGTTAACAGATATAAAGAATGGTGATTGTAGATAACACCACAATACATTCATATTAGCCAGCTTTCCTCAAGGGACGCTCAAAAATGCACTGTTTACCAGTCTGTAGTATGGTATTGAGCCAGCACATGAACACTCCAGAACACCTCCAGTCCCCCCTGACATTTATTTTACAAGTGTCTTAAATATCTTGGTGCTTTCAATCATTTACTGTTCCTATCATAGCAATCAAACTGAATTACTCTACACAACATGCATTTTTATTCAATAATGCAAATACTGTACTGGAGGTATCATGACCAATTAAATAATTTATTCTTTTTTTCAGGACTTCACACAAACATATATCTTCTTGACTGAGAAGACAAACATGATTCAGAAGCCAGGCTTTTTCAGTTAAGAGGAGGTAGGACTCAGAGGTAGTAGATATGAAATGGATGTTTGTGGGAAAATAGACACAGCAAAATTCCTGTCACCACTCTCTTCAGCTCCATAGCCTCACAGAGATGGGAACAGAGAAATGGTGGAAGAAGAAGGGTCAGTTTGGGCATAGGGCCAAGTATCCTGCTTTATCAACAGCAGGCTCATCTTTCATACCTGTGCAGTCCTGGGAGACATAGGCAGTTATACCCGCCAAGACAGGGTCCATCGCTTCTTCAACAGCTTTCCTAAGAGATAAAGAATGACAGATTTCAAAGATAAAAATAAGTATGTGGTATGTCAATTCTGCACAGTGGGTGAAAAAACTAACGCACATGCCATTATTTGACTTACTTGAGGATGTGTGCCACAATAGCAGGTCCGTACCAGTCTCCAGCCTGTTTCCCCATTGTCAGACCTAAGCGGACCAGCCTGTGAAGACCCAGATGTGCAGAGGGACTGTCCCCAAACCAGGACACCAAAGTGCGGTGGTACATGTCTTTCAAATGGGAATCTGCCTCCTCTGCAGATCCCAGACCCTGGGATGGGTTCATGGCTGGTGATCCAGGACTAGGTGGGCTGTGGGAGCCCTGCAGAGAGGACTCCAGGGACGCAACCAGACGTTTGGCTGCAACAGTCGTCCACGTCTCTGTGTCTAAAGGTTGGAGTGTCAGTGCGTCTGACCACGTCCAATCTGTGGAGGAATAAATCTCATGAATAAACAAATAACAAATCTAAAAAATATCAAATATACTCAGCATTAGAGAGATTGAGAGTTTAATTGTGAATTCAATAATTTAATTGAGAAACCAGTTATGATACACAGGAAAATTACTGTCCTTTAATGAATTTGACATGTATGTTGATAAAAGTTTATTAAAAATATTTAGATAATATTTAGGAAATGAAATGTTACACAATAGTTAATTTTAAAGTTAATTCATTTCTTTTAAGACTAACACTAATATTGATACCAGAACAATCACTATTAAAAACATTTAAAATTCTCAGTTTGGTCAAAAATTAAATAAGAGGTTTCCTTATGTTCTGAAGTCTAACCTGAAAACACAAATTGCTAAACAGGTTCACACATACACAAGTAAAAATTGTAATTTCAGAAATGGAAAAGGCCATAGGTTTTCAAAATGTCCTATACATAATGCGAAACAATAAAAAGCACTTAATTTCTCTGAGCATGTTCATTCAGGATCATCACTAAAGGTCTTTCAGAACTTGAGAAATTAAAGGTTTTGACTTAAACTGGGAGAACCTTGTGTGCTTCAGTGACAGAGTAGGTGTCATTCTGTTCAATTATAAGTTTGAGTGTTTCAGTATTTCACTTTAACAGTGCCTTAGCCTTACAAACAGGGTGGGAGCTCAAGGCGGAGACAATGGGAGTGGCCCAGGCTATAAAATGGGCCAGAGTAGAGACTAAAGCATTAACAAAATGACCTTGAGTGAAAAAGTGAATCAAAGTGAAATTGATCAATAAATATCCTTAAGTGGTCATTAGTCATTTTATAGAGAAATATTTCATTAGTGACATATTCTAGATTTGACAGAAGAACAAGTTTTAAATATTGTTTTCTAAATGACTGCATTAAACCGGCACTCATCTCATTATGTGGACCCATAAAGTGTAGGACACTTCAGAGACAATAGATCTCTGAAAGATATGAGGAATTCACTCATTTTAAATGGCTTGCATCAACTAAATTAAACTTTCTGTTTGAGGATGAGAATGAAGAAACTCTGGTTTCATACTTAGAAAAAAAAGAACGTTCTTACCACTCCATGAATATTTGACTAATTATTCCTTCACTGTGAGGTTTGAGATTATCTTGGCGACTAGTGCACATTTCTCTGTGCTCACTGAAAATACATGTTTAATGCACTTGTATAAAAGAAATCAAGGTTCCTGCACATTACTTATAAATATGATTTTTGACCAACCAGTCACTTACTGAGATACAACCTAGACTTCCATTGGACATACATTAACGGCTTAGACAAGGGGTGCCAGCATGGAAGCGAAGTAATTTATTGCTGTAATTTGGATGAGATTAGAATCAAAAATTTGTTTTGCAAGGTCTTGTTTATCACAAAATGTCATGTGGCATTTTAACATATTAGTTTGCATCCAAAGTGACATGTTACCACTAATGAAACATTCAAGAGAGGCAAAAAATGTGTGACCAATAATGTTCTGTGTGATAAAATGATTTGTTTTAATCAAAAGACCATGATGGTTATGAGAACAGTTCCCTGTTAGATACATTTCTCTGACCAAAAAAATGTAAGTGCTGAAAATATTGTAAATATAGTAAATTGAAACATAAACACATTTTTCATTTTTATTTAGAAAAACCCTAAAAAACTAACTTTTCATAGAGAATACATTGTTCCAGCAGTTAAACCAAAATGGGCAGTACATTATTGACAAATTTCAAGAAAATATGACCCATATGCAAGTTGTAAGAAAAGATTTGAACTCTGAACTCTGCTCACCTCTGCCCAGTAAATGCAGTACAAGTCCCTGAGCCAGCATCATCTGTCCAGCTCTGAGCATGCATCCCCAGCCACAGTCTGAGGTCAGTGTGGAGCCAGGTAGAGGAGGGAATTCCTCTCTGTAAGTCAGCCACAGTCTGGATGCAAAATCCTTCCGGAAAGCCTCCACATTTCCCATGACAAAGTCCTCATCTGATGCTTCACTGCAGGCTTCGGTAAGACTGTCATCATCTGAAGCAAACAAACTGAATATGATCTACCTAAGATTCACACTTAAGTTTTGTATAATATGTGGTTAAAACTGAAATATGATCAGCAGATTAAAAACTGTTTTAAGTATTCATCACAGATCACATGAATGTTATTAACTGAAGTAAAGGGGTCTGAGTCAATGTTAGACTCATTAAGAAAGTGAAGCCAAATGAGTGAGGTTCCTCAAAGTCCATAAATAGGACTATGTTTCTCACACCACATGCTGCTGAGAGCTTTTGTCTTGTTTGTGCTACTTTTACTTTTTTTCTGCAAAGTCAAGACCTGATTATTAGTGTGTGTCTGTGAACTTGAGTGTGTGATGTGTATTTGTTATTGTGCATACCTTCAGCCTTAAAATGGTAACATTTACCCAGAAGAAGCACTGGGGAATTTCTACTGAATGAGGTCTTTGACTTCAGAGCCCAACCTGCAAAATAGACAGTAAAAGCACCATATACCACAGTTTGGATTTTTTTTTAAAAAAAGGCAACTTAAACATCCTATTTACTCACTTGACTGACACACCTATACTGTACCACCTATCATTCAATGTACTGGCTTGGTCCCAAGGATCCTGCCCTCTACAGTATTTTTACTACACACAAGGCACAACACAACTATTAAGTTTTTAAAAGAGAACAACACCAAAACAGAATCTTTTCTCCGGGCAAAGTACACAATGTAGGACACAGTCCAGTGAGGATAATAAGACAGAGAGCTATTTAAAGGACTGACTCAACAGCAGTAGGTTATTGTCTCACTGAATTGTGATGTTTTTGTTGCTTTGTCCAGTCCTCTATGTCCTGCTCATGCTAAGTCCATCACTGCAATTTTCATCAATTTAGTCAACCTGACAATTCATCCTAGCTAGGTTGTTGAAATGAAGTTATGCCGCAAAACAGCACAACATGAAGACATTAAAAGCAGTGGACACAGAGCTGTGATATGTCTTCGTGTGCGTGTGTATGTGTGTGTCGGCCTCAGGCATATCACTTACTGTACTTCACATTGTGCCACACTGACAAGAACTTTGTCTTCAATTTTTCCACCTCGTCGCTCCCACTGTTCTCCATTTGGTCCATTTAAGGTTGGGACCCATTCCCTCTCAGCATACAAAGCCTTCAGTAGACACACAGACAGTCCCTCAGTGTAGTGTAGAGAATCACATTAAAGAATTAAACACTACAATCTGAGCTTGCATCGAGCGCATCTTTACCTTAGACCTTCTTCGATCCAGCTTTTTCAATTCGCAGCTACTTTGTGGCTCTCTACCAAAGTTACACCGTGCTATGCAAATCATTTAGCACACACTGTACCTTTCATGACTTGCTGTTTAACTTCACACTGCCCTGTGACGGCTAATGTTTACACTTTGAGGAAGTACAGTAGTCAAATCACCGGCTCTCGCGATGTTTTAACCAGAATACGCGAGAGGTTAGGCTGTGTGGAGGCTTCATATAAATACTACGATAAACTGGATGGGCGGTGTTTCAGTCGCTCGACAACGGAATAGTCTTTTATAGGTAAGTACTCCGCTCCCCTGGCACATGACTGGCAATAAAACATGCACATAGGTGTGGATTGTTATCAAGAAGCCGAATTATGTAGCC
>JAPTYQ010000019.1:3529117-3541338 GCA_029814465.1 Ostorhinchus cyanosoma
GCTTTGAATCAATGTCTTTTCTTCTAAAAATGTTTTGTGCTTATTAATTGTTAGCCATTGGAATGGGGGCAAACACAATAATTAGAGCTTATCCTTTTAATTTTCATTGCTCATCCAGTTGCATTAGTGCAACTTCCCCTTTTAATACAGATGCTGGAGTTTTGTTTTACTGCAAGCATATGAAACTTGAGCTATTCTACTCTTTGACGTTTTGCTTTTCATAAAAGAAACACACACTCACGATGTTTTCCTCTTAAGTTACAGTGGTATGTGGCGGCATCATTTATCCCACTATATTGACTTTGATGTACAAATTAATTTGTGAAGTCATTTCTATTAATGATCCTTTTCCTTATTGTGAAACCTTCCAATAATCATGGGTTTTTCATCCAGATGGTCAGTGATACCGTTTAAATATTGATTTACTGCATTCTGTTTTTCCTCTTCTTTTCAGGACTGTGGCAGCAGAGGTCAGGAAGCAGATAGCTGGCCAGTATGGAGGCTCCCCGCAGCTCTTCAAAAACCTCAACGTTGGTACTGCAACAAGTAACACAGTGAGTAGTTTTTGAGACTGAAAGGCCAGAACCTGTCTGACATCTGTACCAGAGCTGACACTACTTTTAAAGGTCATAGAACAGCATTTGGATCGAACAGTTAATTAAAGTATTCTCAATATCACAACACAGTTAAGTGCAATATCAAAATCACAGAAGCTGTATGTTTTCATTAATAAAATGTGTCACAACAGTCCATTATAAGTGAAACATTGTGGTGCGACTGAGATGCTCCGGTCTGTAAATTCTATTCTCCAGAGCAAAAGGGACTTGTTTGGTTGGTACAGAGAGAGCATGTGAATGATACATGTGAGGAGATAAAATATTAAACATTTACATAATCTGGTTCAAATCCATATAGCTTTTGAGTGCATGAGGATCAAATTATTACAGACTCTGTCTTACAGGATATCTAATAGAAAAATGAACTAGTAAAAGTGGTGTTAGTGACAGTTCAGGGGGTTGTTTCAATTTCCATTCCATTCATTAACATATTCATTGACTAATGCACAAGAAAGCTTTGTAGTGTTGTGACAAAAACTGATGGTATCACCCACTTTCTATACATGCTTTTATCTGGATCAGTTAATGGTACATAACCTTAACTTTCCTTTCAAATGTGCCATTTACAAAGAAGCATTTACAATTTTATCTTAATTAGACTTGATATGTACATGACTGTAGGAAAAACTACAGCGTGATTTGTAACGTTTTATATTTTGTTCTGTCTCGTATTTGCAAACTAGACTGTAAGGAATATGATTTACAGATGGGTTATTTATAAAGATAAAGAAATTATTTCTTTATAATTATCCTTATTATTACCTGTCTTCACTAGTGCTTTCCCCCTAGATTATTATCAATTCAGTCCTTTTCAGTTTAAATAACTTCAAACTGATACAATCACTTATTAGCAAAATTAATGATTTATAATGGTTCTTAAGTATGGTCCCTGATGAAAAAACACAAATTATCTGTTTTCATTCATCAGCCTTAAATGCATAATGCCACATTAATAGCCTTCTACAGCCCTGGTACTGCCTAATACTATAATTAGATGTTTGGCTGACTGTTGCACACTATAATATACCTAATGTGATGCAACCAATCATAGACTGGTTACATAGCAGGATTTACCTCGGGTTTCAGAGGTATTGAGCTCTGAAGCTGGGTTTAGGGCGGAGAAATGTTTGGTTGTGTGCTTTTCTCAGTTCTCCTCCAGTGCTTTTTGTTTGTCAAATATGTTGTAGAACAAACATTTGCAGAAGCAGATTAACTGTCTGCTGAGATGCTTTTGGGATCTGTGGTAAAATAAATCTTAAACTGGGCTGTTTGGGGAATAAAGGGGCTGGGTTTTGTCCTTCTAAAGATTCATTTGCCCGTATCTGTTGTTTTGGGTTGCGAAATGTGTGACTGTATAATATTGCTTTTAAATGAAAGTAAATGAATGATGATGTGCTTGTTATGTTTTTAAATATTTATTTGACAGGAGGACATAATGAGCCCTCTATTAGATTGAAGTCTTGCTCTGTTGAAATTAATTAATGTGCAGTGCAGTTTTTTTTTATTCAGCTCCTGTTTCATAGAGATGTGGTCTTCAACATATTTGTTAGTTTGTTAGTAGACTAACGTTAAGGTCTGCATTCTGATACTAGTTTGTAAATGTGGGCACTTGATTTGATGTTTCAGCATGGTTTTAGGGGACAACCATGAACTGCAGTGTCCACAGTTTATATTTAGCTCGAGGCATCTGTTGCGTGTTGAGATAAGGCTGTTATTTTCTAAATCCAGCAAGGGATGAGCATTAATTAGGCTGTTCACCACGTCCCAACTCTTCTGTAGTGGTTACAAGTGTTTGAGACTAGACAGTGTATTTGCCAAGGGGGTAGTGGTATTTAACCTTCAACAGCCTGGAGTCAACACCAGCAAACACCCCGTCTATCTGCCTTAATTAGGCTAGTGTTGGCTTTTAATTAAACTGTGAAAAGTATTTTGCTCTTAGTTCTCAGGAGGAGAGAATGACAAACACACACATACTCGCACTCATTCTCATACTGAAGCTGTTGAAATGAAGACTCCCCCTGGGCTCCTCATTTTAGAAGCAGACTATGACCTGTGAAACCATTACCCTCTGCTTGAAGCACCCTGGCATGCTTGAAACAGTTTCTAGGCATTTAAAATTTATTTACCTTGTCATAGATGTTTTTTTAGAATTGGAATTAACCCATAAAGACCCAGACATCCACCGTCGACCAAAAGTGTCTACTGATCTAAACTGCTTATCCATTAGTCCTATCAATCCATGTGAATAATCCGTGTAAAATGCAGTTTGTCATCTTTTCATGGTCATCAGATATGACCCATTTGGACGTTCAGAGGCTCCATAGTGAACGTGGAAACACCGTAATCTTGTACAACTTTTATTCATCAGTAAAACTCATGGAGTGGGATCAATGACACTGGATGGAGACGCTTGTTCTTATGTTCAGTTAATGATAGATTTTACTACAAGTCTATAAGTCACTTTTTCTTCATTTTTATCTGTTTTGATGTAATCTCTGACGTTTCTCTGAGCTTTTATGAGCATCTACATGATCATAGGAAAATACATGATTTTAATTGGAGGAAATGTTGATTCAGAAGATAATATAATAAATGGTATTAAATCATTTAGGAAAGGTTAAATAGACAGAAAAAAAATCTTTTGGGAAGTGCCACAAAAGTCAAACTGGGTCCTTTTGGGTTAAAGATGAACTTCTAAGTAGCACTGATATAACAGAAATCCCCTTATATTTTGGATCTTTGGTGTTGCAATGAGTAATCACACAGCTGAGTATTGTATTAAAACCCTGCAGGCTTTGGAGGTTGACATCAACCTCTTAAAACATTTGCCAAGAACTGAGTTCATGAAGAGTTCACCAAGATACAATAAACTAGATCTGCAACTAATGATTATTTCATTGTTGATTTTTGGGGGGATAATTTGTTCAGTAAAAAAACTAAACTATCAAATTAATCAACAATTAATTCGCTATTTAATGACTAATTGAGTAATGTACTGTGAGATTGTTACAGGGCTGCAGTACAATTTTAAAGAAAAATGTACATCTGACTACTTCAGCACAGATTATTAATGATTTCCCTTCCTGTGATCCGTTTCGTTTCTCTCATCAACCATCAGGTTCCCCTCACAGAGGCGGTGGAGCCTGTAGATTTTGAAGAGTACCTCATCACTCACCCTCCCATCGTTGAATCGGGTCCCCTGAGAGATCTGATTGAATTTCCCCCAGATGACATTGAGGTCATCTACACACCTAGAGAATGTCGCACAGTGGTACAAGCTGTCCCAGAGGAAGGGTAAGGGTGCCGATGTAGCCGCTATAGAGCTGATTGCAGTCTCATATTATGTTTACTGAGACTGTTTTGCTGTAGATCATTTTGAGTGCTCCAATAAGAGGACTGCATGAAGTCTGGCTTTTAGTGTAAATTAATCGAGTCTTGAGGTTTTAATGTGGCTTGGTTTGATACGGACATATCCATATTTTAATCTTAAAATAAAAAAAAAAACATGTTTTATGTTTCTTAAATTTGTTATTTGCATTTACTATGTATAAAATCAATTAACCATATGTTACTTTTCCAGTGATGTTTGTCAAAATTTTTAATTACATTTAACAATTACATTTGGTTAACAATTACTTATTCCAGACATTTAGGATTTCAGAGAAGGTAGCATCAACACAGTGTTCTTTTCTCTGTGATGTGTCAGAAGAGTTAATCACCTCATATGAATTTTTGCACTCTAAAAGTTCAATTCTGACTGTACTATTGCAATAAAGCTGTTTTGACTGATTGAATATTTCTGGCTTCAGGGACACGGATCCTCATGTCAGAGACTGTGTCAGATCCTACACAGAAGACTGGGCCATTGTCAACAGAAAGTGAGTTTTCGCGGTCTTTTCATATAATTCCACTTAACTAGTGGAAATTCAGAGAAAGTCTGTGTGGTATTATGACTTTTTTCAGAACCAACATTAACCAAAAGTTTTGGATTGCTTGTGTCTTTAGGTATCATAAACTCGGTACGGGATTTAATCCAAATGCCCTTGATAAGCAGAAGGAGCGTCAGAAAGGCCTCCCTAAACAAGTATTTGAGGCTGATGAGATGCCAGAGAGCAGCAGCTACCAGGATGACCAGGTAAAACATCTTTCAGTATTAAAAAGTGTCTATTGGTCTACACTGATCGAATTGAGCGTCAGTGTAAACTTCAGCTACATAATGGAATAATAGTTCATTGATATCGTTTGGTATCCCTGTTGGAGAATGTCTTAATTAGATTTCAGATTTATTCTTAAACCCCAGTTCACATTATCAGATTGCTGACTTTGGTGGAACGTATATTATTCAGTAAATATTCTGTGTGTGTTTGATTTGATCTGCCCTGGGCATTCACCGTATGCTCATCTTCTAGGATGACCTGAAGAGACGGTCGATGTCCATAGATGACACTCCTCGGGGCAGCTGGGCCTGCAGCATCTTTGACTTGAAGAATTCTCTGCCTGACGCGCTCCTCCCTCACCTCCTTGACCGCGCCCCTAATGAGGAGATTGACAGGCACAATGAAGACCAGCGCAAGGCAAACCGCCACCGTGAACTCTTTGCTCTGCACCCTGCCCTTGATGAGGTAAAGCACACTTTTCTGTAATCTATTTCTTCTAGTCGACTTAAAATTTACCATGAATGTTTAGTCAGCTCAGTAAAAATCTCAATGAATGATTCAATAAAAAGGATGCACAGGCTCACATTATCTCTGATAATTAGTCTTTTTTGTGGTACTTATGTGATCTTCAACGTGAACCTGTAGGAGGAGCCGATCGAGCGCCATTGTGTGCCTGAAGTACCTAAAGAACACTTTGGCCAGAGGCTACTCGTCAAGTGCTTGTCCTTGAAGTAAGTGGTGGACAGCCTTTTTCAGAAAACAGCCTTTTAGCTCTTTTATTTAACTGCTGCTTTCTGCTGACCCACTCCTTTTTCTCTCCACTTGAAGGTTTGAGATCGAAATTGAACCCATATTTGCTAGTTTGGCCTTATACGATGTCAAGGAAAAGAAAAAGGTAAGCTGTTATGCTTTCCTCAGTGCTACCTCAGCCCTGAGTTGTTAGGTCACTTCTCCAAACCATTAAAAATAATTTAGAAGCCAAAGCGAATTTGATGAACGGACTATAACATTTTATGTTGTGGCCTGTTATGTTTGTGGAAATGCTATTAAATCATATGTTGAAACTATCTACCTATCCAAGCGTTTTATCTTTCCTTTTACCTGACAAACACTAGAGGGTAGCAGTTGCCTTGATAAGTAAATATCTCATCTCTATAGCTCTGAGCAAGGGCTTTGTTATTTCACAAGTGGATACTGTTACTCAAATGCTATCATGTTAAGTTTGAAGTTATAATTCTTAGTATGAGTGAGAATTTGCAATAACTGACATTTTCCCAAGACAGTTGATTATTAATGGTTGCTCTAATCCTAGTGTGATGATTTCCATATGATGTTTAATCATACTACATTTTCATGTTTTTGTATGTGTCATCCCACAGATATCAGAGAACTTTTTCTTTGACTTAAACTCTGAGCAGACAAAGGCAATGTTGCGTCCACATATTCAGACGGCAGCCATCTCCACACTGGCACGCTCTGCCGTATTTTCTATCACATACCCGTCACAGGATGTGTTCCTCGTCATTAAGGTAAGATACTTGTGAAATAGTTGTCTCTGTCCTGTCTAGCCTTGTCTTAGAAATTTGACTTAAAATAATATTTGGAAAAAAACCCAAAACTTTTTTTGTCAGTTTCTGTCCATATGATCACTTTATTACTGAATGTGAACCTTGTGTGCTTTGCTTACAGTTGGAAAAGGTTCTGCAACAAGGTGATATTGGAGAATGTGCTGAACCTTACATGGTGTTCAAAGAGTCAGATGCCGCCAAGGTAGTAACATATTTAAGTTATTAGATGTTGAATGACATATGTAATTTTTTAGTGTCTTATCCACAGATAAATTTTTTTCCAATAGAATAAGGAGAAGCTGGAGAAACTTCGCAGCCAGTCAGAGCAGTTCTGTCAACGTCTGGGTCGCTACCGCATGCCCTTTGCCTGGACGGCAATTCACCTGATGAACATTGTCAACAGTGCTGGCAGTTTGGAGAGAGATACAGAGATGGAGATGAGCCTCTCAGGTGGGATATTAGCTCACATGTTATTCACTCTACAGTCTAGTCATTCGTGGCACTGAAACTTTGACAGAGGTCCGGTAGTCATGCATGAAGCTCATGGGCATGTCAATGTACTGCTACAGCTTTATCTAAAAACAACCTTTCAAATGGAAAGTAAAGCTAGTGTAAACACATTATTCAGCCGTATTGATCCCTGCTGTGTTATTTTGAGTTTGACCTTTTTTGTTTATCTAATCTTTGACCTCAGAATGTATTTTTGATGCAGACTGTGGGAGTCGTTTATTTCTAGACGGAACAGATGAAATGAATATGGGACAAAAGCTGTGATTGTTTATGAGAACCGCTGTCCACAAGAAAAGTGGTGTTGAATGTTCAAAACTGTTGTATTTGTTTTTGTGCATGCAGAGAGGAAAGGTTCTTGGTCAGAACGAAGGAACTCAAGCATCATGGGAAGGCGCTCATTAGAGAGGACCACCAGTGGAGATGAGTCATGTAGTCTCACTGGCTTCAGACCTGCAACACTTACCATCACCAATTTCTTCAAACAGGTCTGTACACGTGTATCGGAACATATTCTACAAGTGTACAGCATATAAAACATGAAAAATGTTGACATTAATTCTGATAGCTTCATAAATGACTCATTGCGTAGTTCATTTTTATCTCAAATTTTATTATGGTACATTTGTGTTTTAGGAGGGGGACAGGCTGAGTGATGAGGACTTGTATAAGTTCCTTGCAGATATGAGAAGGCCTTCTTCAGTTCTCAGGAGACTCAGGCCCATCACAGGTAAAACCTCAAGTGCTTTTAGACTTTTAGAATGCTTAAAAGGGTCAAATTTTTCCCTCAAACGTATTGCTTCTTTTCATGGTGTGATCTTTGATTGGCATTATCATTCTCTGATTCACTAGGAATTTAATGGAATACATTTTTAAATTTTCTCTCAATAAGTTCCCATGTTTTGTTTTCCTTTACTAAGCATTTTGTCATATATCTCACTTTCTCCCCCTGCAGCTCAGCTCAAGTTGGACATTTCTCCAGCCCCTGAAAACCCCCACTACTGCTTGACCCCTGACCTCTTGCAGGTCAAACCTTACCCTGACAGCAGAGTTCGGCCTACTAGGGAGATCCTGGAGTTTCCTGCCAGGGACGTCTATGTGCCAAACACCACATACAGGTACACAGTCCATCTGCTGGTTATTTTCTCAGTTCACTGATGTGATACTTGGGCTACAAAATATGATGAAAAGTGTTGTTAAGGATTTCCCAAAACACCCATTCTGACATCCTCAGAGGTTATCTTTTGTCCTCAAGCCAAAGATAAGGAAAAACACTCAAACCATTTAATCAATTAGCAACAAAGTTATGAATGATTTAACAGCTGACAACTAAATAATTATGTGCTGAACTTTTTCTATTTGGTTCTTGTAAAAAATTACTGTATATTTATACGCACTCATTTGACTAGTGGGGATAATATTCCTCATCTAAGACTTAAAAAGCAGTTATCTCAAACTTTGTCTGGTGATGGCTGATGGTTTGTTAATGTTTACCTCATGTCTGCTGATGCATGGCATACATATCCCATTTGTCTCACTACTATTTTTTTCAAGGTCACTTGGCAGGATGTTCTGACTGCCAGATGTTTTTGCTGACCTGTCCTGTTAACATAGGCCTTATTTGTCTGTAGATAACTGCGGCCTCTCTATTGCAGATTAACTAAGGCCACGTTCCATCACAGAGGGCCAGGAAAGACCGAGTTAATGCCATCCTTAAAATTATTTTCTTGTTTGAAGCATAGTTTTCTTTCAGATAATGATGTATGTGAATGAAAGCTGCGTGGACTCACATAATGTCCATCATTGTTCCAGAAAGCCGTAATACTTGATATACATATCTGTGACCACTGTCTGTTACCTTGAAGTAGATGCGAAATATATACGGTATTACAGCTTTGCAGTGATGTGAGATTACTAAATATCATTTGTCAAGGCTGTTTTTATGTTTCTGAGCACCTAGCATATCATTTTTAGAGAGCAATTTCTTCATTTTGATCTTTATTTTCTGTTCATAAATAGGGTTATTAGAGCAGGGGTATGTCAGGGGTAAGTGTTAGAATGGAACACATTTACAGTACAGTTAATTATTTTGCAGTAAATAGCCAAAGTCAATATGACTCAATGGAAATACATGAAATTGATCTTTTCTAGTAATATCAGCACAAGTCTTACAATATCATGAACATGGTTTAAATACTTTACAGAGTAAAAAAAAAAAAAAAACACAACAAAGGAAAAATTCCATTAGTGCTCTGTCAAAGTTATGCATCTCAAAACTTACTGTTGAATTTGACAGGTGATAGATGGTTACCAAAAGACCAAAAGGTACAAATGATAGAGCACTGTAACCAGAAATAAAATGACATATTCTTTAGAAAGGTTCACTAGTCTGTATGCTCTTGATATCTGACATGTTGACAGTTACATGTGTTGTAGAACAACTTGTTGGCATTTGTGTCTTTAGCTTTAGAAACAGGCAAGGCAGTTTCACATCACAAATTTACAACAGCTATAGAGCAAAATAGCTTAATCAGCACAGAGGCTGTCACAGGCATTTAAGTTCTCCAAGGTTTCAAGAAACAACTTTGGAATTTTGTCTCTACTCACAATTCTCTCTTATGCTCCACTTCTTCAACATTTTGTAACCAACACTGAATCAAGTTGCAGATGTGGATCAATATGTTCATTTAGTCAGTGAGATTGCAGGCATTGCATAATGACAATTTTACTGTCCTTGCTGGATCTGACCCAATAGGTTATTGACCTGTGTGGCATGGTTGCATCATTGCCACAGTTCAGTCATAGTTCTAGCATTTCTCTTGGTCAGCATGAGCTTCACAAAGTATTAAGAAGTTTGCCTTAACATTGCACATAAACTAGGAACTAGTTATTAACAAATATAAGGTCTAATCTTATAACCTTGATACATCTTTGTTTTAGCAACATAAGCAAATCCATAGAGTTTTATAACAGAAGTATGAGTTGCGGGGTTCAGTTGATGCTTTCAGTAGAAGGAGCTGGTCGTATGCTGAGCTTGGTCGTCTTGAGGGAATATGAGGTGCCTGTACCAGGTTTCCAGTGGATACCCTTTCTTTTCACCGAGCATCCCTTTGCCCTCAACCAAAGGTATCTTCCATTAAGGTTGTTCTCTCTGCAGCCATTGAACCACCAACCACCTGTCAGGTTTAGGACAACAGACATTAATTATATAAGCATTGCTCTTTAAATAGCATTATTTTTCATGATAATTTTTTTTTCTTTTCTAAAACTGTCTGTAGTGGAGGTATCCGCAGATACAAAGCCCATCTTCTTGACATAGCTGGTGGTAGTGGTTAAAACCATGGTTTCTCTGTACCTGTGTAATTGCGTGGACAGTTGGTGTTTCTGTGCTTGTCGTCACTTCTATCTTTTGTGGAGAAGGTCATGTCTGTGCTGTTGGCCATAGCATCAGCCAGTTCACCAGAAAAGTGACGGAGATGAATGGTGTAGTGTCTGGAAGGACCTTCCAGTGAAAAGTGGTACTCTGCCCAGTGCTTTCCCTCTTTCCAGTCCTCCAGATCGATACGAAGGATGTGAAGTCCCTGTTGGGCAATGCTGTAGATCTTCTTTAAGCCCAGCCAGAAGTCCTCTGCATAACACATCCAACAGTTTTAATCATGCATGCAGAAAAAAACTGTTGTTGTTTTTGTAGTCTGTCTATTAGCAGAGAATCTCAAAGTTTTTGTTGATTTGTGTTGATAGCCAATTAAATAATTATTCATTCTAGAAGGAAGAACTGACAATGATTCAGTGGCTGATATAATGTACAGGTGAAATGGTTTATTTTGCACAATGGTGAAACCCGTCTCCAATAGTTAACAAGTAATTTCTTATAGTAAGTACGTTTCTCAATTTTGTTTTATTTTGCAGTTTCTCCTATTTATTGGCCTGTTGTGGCATGTTGCCATCAGTTTCAAGGCACAATAATTAGGCTGATTTGAAATAATATTTCACCAAAATGCATGCCTGCAGGAGCCAGTATTTTGGAAAGTGTCCTGGTTACGTCCATGAGACGCTGTCTAAACCTTGTTGGAGCTAGAGGGAACAGCTGTCAGAACTTGTAAAATACTCAGAGAACACGTGAAATCAATTTGTCACTTTAGAGCTGAGTTGTAACGTGTACTATTTCCTACAACCAGGCCCACAGGATCTAATTTTCTGTCTTTGCCAACATAGTCTCTTCATATTAGCGCCTGTCTTTTAATTGATTACTTTTCTAAAAATGTCAGATTTTATAAATCACTTTAGTACAGCAGCAAAATGGGAAAATAGAAATTTCAGTACAGTGCATGTAGAATTAGAATACTGTACCTTTTTAATACAATGTTATGGATTAATGACATTTTTTACAAGTTTAGAAGAAAACTGATAATGTCTGGTTTTGGAATAAAAAAGCACCTACTTTCTATATTTCCAAAGCCCTTTTCGTACTTTTCCCATGTCTGGTCAAAATCCACCGAACCATCTACTCTCTGTTGGATGACAGTTGCACCTCCAGCTGTGAATCAGAAATAGAACATAAACATGTAAACTGAGATATTCAGGACCTCAATATGTTGTCAAGATAGAGATACTGCATTCTCATGGTTTAACCTTAGTCACTCACCTGTACTCATTTCGCAGTAAACATTGAACGGTTCGGATTGATTTGGTTTGATAACATAGATACCACTGATGGTCTCTCCTCTGTCATATAGCTCACTGCAGTCCATGGAGAGGTCTAACACAGAGCAGGAACAGAGAATTTCAACCTTTAAATCAATACAAAGTAAACTGCATACATTTTTCCACTATAAAATAGGATTGGCAAAACCTGGCTTTTGATCATTGATTTAAAAAGTATCTTTATTCCATATGTTTTCATGCTAGAGAATACATTATGTTTTTAGTAACTTTACCGTTTGTGTCTGAACTGGTTGTGTTTTCTGTAAGATATTCAAACATATCAGGAGCTGAAGTATCTGACTGTATTGGCTTCTCAACCGTATCTTGGAAACTGTCATAGCTGAGCTGCAAAAGAAAGAAAATAAGTTTGCAGTGTTAAACTACGCTCGTAATCTTTAAGAAAAAAGTCATTGTGGCAGCATGCAGACAATGTTGAATGGTAAACGGGGCTAAAACATGATATTTGACATTAGCCTCTGTGTGCTCTGCTCGTATGTATACCTTTTCCTCCAGGTTTTTAATCTTGAGTTTTTGGTGGTCGAGCTGATCATGTTGCTCCTTCACAGCGTTCAGTAAATTAGTGATTGTCCTCTCCTGTGCTTCAATCACTTCCTGAAAATAGAAAAGTTAAAGCACTTATCACCTGTTTGATACATTATTTGCATATA
>JAPTYQ010000019.1:3541438-3554622 GCA_029814465.1 Ostorhinchus cyanosoma
CTCCTGTGCTTCAATCACTTCCTGAAAATAGAAAAGTTAAAGCACTTATCACCTGTTTGATACATTATTTGCATATATTACATAGTGTTGTAAAGCAGCTAATCAGTGACATAATTTGAGCCATGTAACTGGGAGATTAAAGTTCTCCTCTGATTAATCAAGTAGAACAACACAATTATTAACAATTAAATTTATAATAAACAATAATTGTTCATATTTGTTGTGATGAGTAAAATGACAGCCCTGCAAGCACTGTATTTATGCCTCATTTTCTAGAATGACTGCCCAAAATACTATAAATTTGTAACAGTAAGCTGTTCTGAGGACAATTATTCCATAGTTGCTCTATTTCTCTGAGTCATGCACTACAGTAGTTTTTATTTGAAGTGATTTAAGCTTCTAAGAATAATGCAGTGCAGTTCATCTGTCTGTACATCTTCCCACAAAATCCTCCACTAATTTATCTTTAAGGAATTGTTGAGGAACAGTAGTGTCTCACCTTGAGTGTTGAAATTTCATTAAGCTGTTCGGGGGGGACCATACTCTGTGACAGACCCTTCAGCCTCTCCTCCAGACTCCCCACCTTGCTCTGTAGTTGCGTACGCTCCTGAAGGATGTGGTTGATCTTTGTGTTGATTTCCAGCGACAGATTTCTTATTTCCTCATTGTTGGCCTTTAAAAAATTTGTGGTCTTCTTCAGTTCTTCCTCCTCTTCCTTAATCTCTGACGTGACCACCGAGAGCTGGTAAAAAGACCGGTCAAAAATATTCAGCTTTTGGAAGATGTCATTAATTTGGGCCTTAGTCTTGTGGACGAACTCCCGTAAACTCTGACCTAGCTGAAGCAGGCCATTTGCAAGGAGGCGAACGTCGTCCAGCATGGCAAAGCGCGATTTTGTCTCAGTAGGGTCCGGTGCGGAGGTAAAGGCCATAGAAGGCAGGGTGGGGTTCTCTTCAGTACCTGATGCTTCGAGGTGGACAACAGCTGTGAAACTGGCTATGAGTAGCAACAGGCAGAGTAGCTTCATTGTGATTTTCTTGTCCAGTCCTGGATTGTAGAAAAGCAGTAATCTGTTACTATTCTCCTGTTTTCCTCTGCGTGGTGCCCCTTCCTCTCCCTCTGTCTTTATGGCCAAACTTCTTTGCTGTTAATGTGATGTGAGAGCAGCCGACAGCCCTGTGTTATATACTGCGCTCTCGGTAGAGGAGGGGGGATTAGCTGATCATTAAACCCTACTGTGTTTTAGCGCCGTACCCCACCTCCTCCCAAATCCCCCTGAGCCCTCCCTCTCCTGAACAAACAAATCACAGTAGTGAGCAAATGACATGTGCACCCCCCCTCTGCTACCCATTTAACCCCAATCCCCTCTCCATACCACACCCTGTCCTGTTCTCCATCTGTGGTGCACGGCTTTAGCTGATCAGCAGAAAGCCAACAATAGCCATCACAGGTTTTTGATTGATCGTCAGTCTGATCAATCTCAAACCTCATAACCCTGCACACACTTTGCTCTGATTGATAATGCTGTGTGTAATTAATGCTCCTTGGTGTGATTTAGCATCCTGCTGAATCAGCCCAGCACCGGGTTCTCCTCTCTTTGTGAGGGAGGGGAGTGGGCTTGTCAGCTGTGCCAGGGTTGAGCTTCTAGGCATGAATGATGCTGCAGAGTTTGGACAGTGTGTACTCATCATCTTGGTTTTATTGCTCAGCCTTGTCATATTTTTTAAGGTTTGTCATGGCTCGTGAGATATTTTTAATGCCACCAGACAAGAAATGAGGAATATATCGTTTACTGATTAGCTTGCAGCTTTTAAAGGATCATTCCTGTACACCAATTCCTGTCATAAAAAACTATTTTTATGAGAAATTCATAGTGAGTTGTTTCACAGGGACTTGCAATGTAAGTGAAATGTATCCATCTTCAGTGTGACAGAGGGGAAGAGCCAATAAGTAAAACGACTTCATGTAGAATTTAATTGAAATGTGAATACTTGCTTGTCATGTTGCATATATCTCATTAAGTGTTAGGTTCATTTTTGGGTACTTTTCGTTAACCAGAGGTTGAAAAATCTTTTCTGTGATCCCTTCATCTTTTCAGTTTTACTCTGGAAGACATTTATGCTTACTCCGGCCATCCGATCAGTCTGATTTATATGATGGGAGAAAATAAAACATTATGGTTTGCTGTACATTGCATCTAGTCCATTTTGTTTTTAAAGATGGTGAAAAAAATGCATCTCTCTAATAGCTTAAGTGCAATCCTCAAGTACCGCACAGTAATTTAATGAACTCTGTCTTCTAATTTGCGGTTATATAGATGAATTATCTCAGCACCCAGTAATGAAAGACTGCTATTTTTTTGCATGAACAGAGCAGGGAAAACGGGCAAATTCCTGACACACGGACTGAGTGAATGTGTCAGGAATTTGCTCGATCAGCATAAAGCTGGCAGTGATATTCAGTATACTTTATGCCAGCATGGTGTTAAGTGCTGCAGCTTTTATAGCAAGAACGCCCTGAGTTTGAACCCAACCAGGCTTGCTTTAGTTCTACTTTAACAAGTTTTAATATTTAAGCAAGTTAGCTAGGCAATTTTCTCATTCCCATTTGACCAAATAATCAGTTGTAATTTATGTCTTTTAAAGCGTGTCTGCCCTGATAAATGCTTTCTGTGTAACTACTAGTGTAAATGGTGAAATATATTCTAAGCTGTTCTGTTACCATTATGTATAACTATTTTTAGTTTAAGCCTCTACAGTTTTATCAGTTTTATTAGCTTCAGTGTTACCTTCTTGGCACTTGTGCTGAGTCTGTAAGTAGTTGGTGCAGTGGACCATTTTAAAGAATCTGATACTTTTGTATTTTAACTGCACTTACCCAGGTTTACCCACATATATACATGCTTCACAGTGAGCCAGTTTAGTTGGATGGTCTGTTCAAGTTCATTAGTCCTGTTTGATGCTGCCTTTGAAAGTACATGCAAAATTAAAACTAACAAAGTAATGAGAAAAAGAGACAAATTCCCACGCTTCCATGTGGGTTGTGTTTCCAGCTGTGGTCTCAGTGGGACCGTTCCACACCAACAGAGCTACGTCATTGTGGTTTTGCTCCCCCACCCCCTTCTGACATACACTGTTGTACAGTCGATGTGTTCGACAGACCGGCAAGATATTTTTTGCCACTGGCAATGATGACAGTGTGCAGCACTGTACTAACAATGTGGTTCATACTGTATTTTTGTTAGTCCTTTATAACTCTGTGTTTTTAGGTAGATTTATCCTTTTTTTACACGTCTTAAATGCCTTTAGCATTTTTAACCCTGCTCTCCTAACATTTTATGAACTGCTGTTTTTTTTCCAAATGTAGTTATGATTTTTGGGCTGCACCTCCCTCACCACTCACTTCCATTTTAACCAGTCACTGAATAGTTCATGCAACAGTTTGGCTTTGACCCTTTACGTTTATTAGTTCTTAGAATCTGATCTAACTATCCTGGGTAACTAGGTCAAGTACAAAGATGTTTGGTTCAAAGCTCATGGGTGGAAACAATGACCCACGGTACAACTATAAAGTGTAATGTGGAGGTTGAAAAGAACGTGCTTACTTACTTAAATTTGGATTAGCACCTACACAGACCACTCCCCCTGCAGGTTTATATGCCAGTTGCCCCCACCAGTTAGTAGAACTGAAGAAGTCTCTTGGATGAGAGACTAAATGTTGTCAAAGAGCTAAACCAGTCCTGTTGGACCAAGAAGAACTACTAAGAGGAATGATGACCTGGGCAAATAAGAGCCTGACACAGACATGTTTACTTATGTATTTGCAAAATATTATTATGTGTTTAAGGACAAAATAAAGTTAACACTGAACATCATACGTCAAGGACATTTAAGCAGTAACTCAAAAAATTATAAATAGAAATTTGAAATGTAAACTCATAAAAACTCACTTAAATACAGTGTTGTATTTACAAGTAGTAATGATGTGATTCATTCTTTGTGTCTGTGTGCTTTCTTTTCCTCAGAAATCTGCTGTATGTGAACCCTCAAAGTCTTAACTTTGCCAACCGGCAAGGCTCTGCTCGCAACATCACAGTTAAAGTGCAATTCATGAATGGAGAGGATCCAAACAATGCCATGCCGGTATGTTATGTTTTTAGTATTCCTTATCAGTAAAGAAGCCAACTACTATATTTGAATTAATATCAGTATATTCAGTGCCACAAGTGCTCCTTCTTAGTTGTAATCTTTATTTTGTTGGAAGCCTTTAACTGGAGAGCTGTAGTACTCAGTTTTTTGTTAAATCTACTTTTACTCTATTTTGTATCTTTTTTTTCCTAAATAACTTTGTGAGAGTTAATAATAGTTACATAGCTTAACGAAAACAACATTATTCCACTCATTTATTAATTCTGTACATGTCCTGACCAAATACATGCTGAATGTCTATGTTGATCTTTTTTATTCCTCAGGTGATATTTGGAAAGTCTAGCTGTGCAGATTTCGCTAAAGAAGCCTATACTGCTGTTGTGTACCATAACAGGTGGGTGTTTTGTGCTTTCGTAGAATCTGATTCATATCCTTGGATTTATCTTGGGTTTTTTTTTAGTTCACTGTAGAAATTCTTCTCTAAATTAAAATATGAAACCTCCCTTTGCAATGCCGTATAAACTGTGGGGTCATCACACATGAAATCATCAGACATACACAGAAAGGGTTACTACAGTTATTCTCCAATTGGATGACTGGTAATTAAAAGTAAAAACCCTGTCCTTCAGTTCTCTATCGACATGTCATTTAATCCACTTCTCTTGTTGACACTAGTTTAAGAGTATGTTAAGTCAACCTTCTTGATATTGTCATGTGGTGTCCTTGGCACAAGTTTCTTGAGTCTCTACATAAGAGCTGAGTGGACTCTAATATTTTATCACCACTATTAATGTTTTTACGACATCCAGAGGTTTGTCATTTGTCACCAGGGGTCACACTTTCAAGGCTAAAATTAATTAACCTGTGAATAATGTGCCATTGTGAAAAGGGCAGTCATGCATCTGGATTTTCTTTCCAGTCCTAGAAGGAGATGTAGTCATCAATGCAGAAATGGGAGCATCATATCTGTCCAAAGAAAATAAGAGAAAAACAGAACAGCAGGAAAAAGAATGAAATCTCTCTCTATTAACAGTGATGTTTCATAGTTTTGAAAGGATTTGCCTTGGTATTTGTGTTTGGCTTTGCCTTTATATATACTTACCAGAATACTATTGTCCTCTACACTGTACGGAAAGTTTCCTTCTGTTGCTGTCCGTCCTTGAGGATTTTTTTTGTTGTTGTTACTGCTTCAGAACTAAAATATTTCTTCCATGAGAAGACGGCCCCTCTCTGACCTTTTTAGACACTTCCTGTCATTTCCAGTGTGGATGTGATCCTTGTGAATTTGTTGCCTAACTGACTGTAGTAGAGACTTGTTTGCTTCAGGACTTTAGATTGCAAAGTTTACTCCTGTGGGACTATAGAGAATACTGCTAAAGTAAATCATGTTAGGTAATTTCTTTCACTTTAGTGCTCTTGACTTCCAGGGTGAAGTCTGTGTTTTGAGACAAAGTTTTCCAACTTATAAATGAATATGGTTAGACATAAAATACACAGGAATAGGAGTCATTCTGCTGGGCTGGAACTGTAGTAATCAAGTCTATAGATAATCCATGTCTATGAATAAAATTAAATAAAATAAACTCACTGTACTTGAGGAAACAGTTATGTTACAGATCCTATTGATGATTAATATTGATACTGTAAATTCTGTATAGTTCACACAAGTATTAAAAAAGTGCTGACCACACGACTGGCCATCAGTAGAAAAACTAGTTTATCATCTTTTGAATTAATGCAAATGGTAGATGTTTTATGCACATTTTTTTGGGCTTATTTTCCATTTCTTTTCTGTGTCTGTTACTCTTAAATATATTGTCGTAATGTGTTGTTCTCTTCAGATCCCCTGACTTTCATGATGAGATCAAAATCAAGCTGCCTGCCTCTCTGTCAGACCACCACCATATTCTCTTCACGTTCTACCATGTGAGCTGTCAGCAGAAGCAGAACACACCATTGGAGACACCTGTAGGATACACAGTAAGTGTACCAGCTGGGCTTTTGTGTAATGTTGTAGTACATATATTAAAGACCATTTTATCCTCTGTTGTATTCTCAGTGATTTTGCAACACAAATTAAAATAGTTAGGAGTATATGTAGTATTTATAGTCTTAAATCCTTTGTGTGTGTTTTGTTCTGTCCCTATAGTGGATTCCCATGTTACAGAATGGTCGTCTGCGTACGGGACACTTCTGTCTGCCTGTGTCTCTGGAAAAACCACCACAGTCCTACTCTGTGCTCTCTCCAGATGTAAGTGTGTTGCAAGTACAATTAAGATTGTGAGAAGATAAATAAAATGAATGCTTCATGCCGTTTCATCTTATGTACTTTTGTTAAATATAGATTTCCAGCATGGCTATAATCATTTATTATTATACTTCAGGTTCCTCTACCAGGGATGAAGTGGGTGGATAACCATCGAGGAGTTTTCAATGTGGAAGTTGTGGCTGTTTCAGCCATTCACACACAGGTAATACAGGACTATATAATATATATCCAGCATTATATTTCATTATATCCCTGAGCATCCTCTTAGCAGCTTATCCTTTTTTTTTTATCTGTAAACAATAATTTTCTGCCACAAAATATTTTTTTTAATAAGCATTATACTCAAGTGATCAGTTCTAGTGTTTTCACATAGAGGTAATAATTCTACTCTAACTCCAGTTCATTAGTGGCTGAAGCTCACCTTGCCAGTAATTTACCAAGGTCCACTCCATCTCTATGTCAGCTGTGGTGGGGAGCACTTGACTGCAGTCCCTAGGAGCCTTACTGGGACTAATGTGCTCATAAATCACTGCTCCTGGCGCAGTTTACACTTAGTGGATTCTATTGTGTTCTTGTAGTACTGTTCGTTTTGTGGCCTCCACTTGGTGAGCAAACTTGCCGTCTCAGAGTTACAGGCATATAGATCCAAGCTTACTTTTGTTTTTGTAATCCCTCTGCCCCACTTGTGGATTTTTCTCCTTCACTTTTTTTCTAGGTGGAACACATTAGTATGTTTTTTTTAATATCATACTTCTGAAAAACATTTTTTTTCTCTCATTTCTCTCATTTTGCTTTCTGTTCTTTTTTCTCTATCCACTTTTCTGGTTTGTTTTCCCTCTTTTGTTGTCACACATTCTCACCCCTTTTTTCCCTGTGCCCACTCTCTCTTTTCAGGATCAATACCTGGATAAGTTCTTTGCCTTGGTGCATGCTCTAGATGAGCACATGTTCCCAGTCCGGATAGGAGACATGCGTATCATGGAGAACAGTCTAGAGGCTGAGCTGAAGTCCAGCATAGCAGCACTCAACTCTTCCCAGCTGGAACCTGTGGTTCGATTCCTTCACCTGCTCCTCGACAAGTTGGTGTTGCTTGTTGTGCGGCCACCAGTCATTGCTGGACAGATAGGTACACAACTGAATGTCTCTTACTTAAAAAAAGTTTAATGAATAAATAACTAGGTAGTAAATGTCAAAAGTTGAAGTAATAATCGCGATCGATCTCTTATGCGTTCATGTGTTGGTTTAGTGAACCTGGGACAGGCGTCGTTTGAGGTCATGGCATCCATAGTGAACCGCCTCCATAAATACTTGGACACCAGCCAGGATATGCACGGCCGCAACAGTCTGCTGTCCTCTTACATCCATTATGTCTTCCGCTTACCCAGCACTGATCCCAACTCGCCCTCACCAGGTATTCAAGATGTAGTTCACTAGTTCTACAGATACCCCTCTTATATGTTTCTTTGTTCCTCATTTGGGTTTTCTTTTAACTTATTTTCTGTTAACTTCATCCTACCCTCAGTTCACCCTTACTGGGTGTCTACGACCAAACCTACCTGCCATAAATGTTCTTTTTCTCCTTCTGTTTCTTTTTATGTTTTTTTTTCTCCTCCCACTTCCCACATTTTGCCTTCTGCCTGCCCAACACAGACTCCAACTCATCTTTGACAGGTACATATTGTCCACTGCTGAACATCTTGATCTGTGCACAACCACTTTTGCCTCTGAAATTATGATTTTGTTCAAATAGTATTTAATTTTGATAGAGCAGATGATGATATTCTCCAAGTGCTGTTGTGGTAGGTGAACCCTCTGCCAACACATATTTGTTAAGTCATGCAAAATAATCATTGATAAATTTGCTTTGAGGGTTCACCAGCTGCAATGTAAAGTGTATTGCCCTGCTCAGACTAAAGATTCATGGTGATGCGAGTTGAAAGTTGCAACCATGTGGAATGTGCTGGTCTGCCACATTCAGAAAAGACCATTTTACATCAATGAAACTAGAAAATATTTCCATAACAATGACTCTGTACTTAATTTGTAACTGCTAACTTTTCAGGGTTTTTTGTAACTTGAGAAAGTTCATAGCATGTTAATATACATTTGAAGAGGATAGCCATCAGTCATTTGGAGTTTTAGGAGTGATGAAATAGTGTAAACTGTTGCAATTTTACTTGGGAATCTTCAGTCTAAACTGGGCTTAAGGTAGAACGAGTCATTGGATACACATATCCATCATAGCAGTGACCTTCTAAAGCAGGGATGTCCAATCCTGGTCCTCGAGGGCTGGTATCCTGTATTATTTAGATGTTTCCCTTTTCCAACACACCCGATTCACATGATAAGCCTAATAACGACCCTCAGGTGTGCTGGAAGAGGGAAATCTAAAACATGCAGGATATCAGCCCTCGAGGACCACGATTGGACACCCCTGTTCTAAAGGCTTGGTTGTAGTTCCTCCACACGTCCTAGTTGCTCCATTTTCCTTCCTTTGTGTGTTGTCTCAGGCCCTGGAGGGCTTGGAGGTTCGGTTCACTATGCCACCATGGCACGCTCAGCTGTTCGGCCGGCCAGCCTCAACCTGAACCGCTCCCGTAGCCTTAGCAACAGTAACCCTGACATTTCGGGTACACCCACCTCTCCTGATGATGAAGTCCGTTCCATTATCGGCAGCAAGGTAAGATCACGATGCTGTCTCTGTTGTCAAATATCTGCGTTTAAGTTCGTGGTACGACCTTGGGTTCAGTGGTAAAACTTAAAATGTTGTGTTTAATGCTACTGTATGAGGCTTTGTGTTTGGGCACTGTGTTTCATCATGCTGTTTGGCTGCCATGATCACACTTCACGTGGCTACCAGTCAAATATTTGAAGCGCCTGGACCATACCGGCTCCTCTCATTGATCAGTGATATATTTTAGAAAGGTGAACGTTCTGAATCTATACTGCTTAACCTATATCACAGCAGAGACCTACCATGTGCACAGTGACCCAGGGGACTATTTCATCAACATGTAAACCCTATTGCCAATGCGTAAACAAAAGCTTGGACATCTTATCTCACTAACCGCTGTAACAGCAACCTGACACACACATACAATGTGTACAGGTTGTGAAAGGCATAGAAGACATTTAGTTTACAACCCCCTCAATAAAGCAAATGCTGTCAAGAAGGTACAATAGAACATTGTTAGAGTTGCCATATAATTTAAGACATACCCCATAGTCTTTTCAGATTCTACTGGTCATTCTTTATCCCCTTTTTATGTCATTTTCTTTGTCTGTTGTCATGTGTTTTGTCTCTTATAAATTGTTGTTTGCCAAACATTTTTTTCTTAATTTGTGCCTTTCTACTGGTCTTGCTTACCTTGTAACCATAATATGATGGATGCAGCCACTTGTTTGATGAATGTTCCCGTTTCTGCTAATACTTAACCTTCTTCTCTTGTGTGTCAGGGAGAGGAAGCTATTTTTTACACAAAGCGAAAGGGAAAGAGAGCCATTTTGCTTTGCTCCTCTTGTGGTGTTGATTTGGATTTGAAATTACTTACAGCTAACCTTTTTGGGCCCTTGGTATCTTCCAGCAGTCTTGACCTTTGAACCTCTTTAACCTGTCATTATTCCTTCCCTCCTCCTTCCCCCGTGCTGCTCGCTCATTCCCTTGCTTCCTGCCTGCCATGTGTCCTTTGACCTTGGCATCCCTAGGGCTTAGACCGCTCCAACTCGTGGGTGCACACCATGGGCTGTAAGAGTGCCCCCTGGGGATCCAGCCCCGGGTCCGCTCCAGAAACCATGCAGGTGGTTTTATGAATGCCCCATCCTTCACTTTACCTCACTACAAAAAGAACTCACTCTGATCACCGTCAATGGATACTGGAATATTTGGAGTTTTGGTTTATTTTTGTGCTTTGTCACAGTCAGTGAAAGGAGGGTTAGGGATTGGGGTAAGCCTCTGATTGTATTATTATGGAAATATTTGCTTTTTTGTCAAGTCTCATCCTTTATTTTTTACTTATTGTAGCTGCTTCCAGAATTTTTAATCAACTGTACAAATATTGCCTACATCTTACATATAAACAATGGACCTCTTAAAAATCTAAAAGCCAATAATCAGAATTTTACATCTTAAATATGACTTTGCCAGGTCTCAATCGGATACCGAAGTTACTTATGTAAAGTTGCTTTAATATCAGTGTTGTGTGTTTATTTACTTACATTGAACTCTTTAAGTCTGGTCTTAAGTAACATTCTTAATGTTCTTACTCAAGTCTTCAAAATCTTAAATTTAACTTGTTGAAAACTGCAGGAATCCTCGCACAAAATGACAAAACCAAAAGACCAAAACTCCAAAATATAATGGTATTCTGTCGAACTTAAAGTCACAGCTCCCATGATCACATACATGGGAGTCACAGCCGCCTCCATGACCCCTGTATCTGTCATGTTAGTTTTTAGGTGTCATCCCACTTGTTAGATCAAACACCTCTTTTTTTCTCAGTATCAGTGTGAGATAAATCACCTACATCTAAGTTGCAAATAATGAATTATTAGACTCCAATGTGTTCAACATTGTTGGCCTCCCTCTCTCAAGTTTCTGCTGATTTGAGTTTACCCACATCACTGAAGCTAAAATTAAGACATAGTTTTCATCTGTCCATGTATTGGATTTTTGAAGTGGTAGAGAAAAAGAGTAGTGTTATAGATCATCCTTCCTTAGAATAGATTTGTTTCCATTCTTTTTGTGTTTCCTCTTCACTGCCTCTGATATAATATGCACTGTCCCTAACTTAACCTCATCACCGTGTGTCAGTATCCCTGCATGACTTTGTACTAACCCTGCATAACATTCACTTTGTCACTGGAGATTAGTATATCTGTGAGTGTGAGTGTATCTGTACATGTTTTTTTGTCAACTTCACCCTTCAAGTCATGTAGAGTCATGTTTTGTCTTCCGTCATTTTGAGTTGTTATTATCTCTAATTTACACATTAATTATGATAACTCAAAAGATAACAAGATACATTTTCATCTCATTAGAACTTAACAAAGATCAAATATATGTATGTGTATTAACAGAGTATGTGCATAATTACAACTTGATCTGAACTCAAACATTATATTAGAACGTCCAAAGGTTTAGACCATCTGCATTTTAGGAGAACTAACTTGTGTTAAAGTATTTTATATAGCTGAAGGAATGCAGTCTGGCACATTGCGTTTCAGTGGCTTTAAAGTCAAGAGGAATGTCTTAATTTGACTTCACAGCCTGTCATGCTGCCAGTTTGCATCCCTTCCGTCATGTGTTCAAACTAGCAATTTTTTCACAGCACACAGTTGTGTTTTAGATTCTTGGTACAATACATGTAAGAGTTGTAGCCCTGTCCTGTGTCGAACTGTTATGTCTTCATATTTGTGTGAGAATTAAATGTGTGCAAGAAATCACAAATGTTGTAGTGTGCATGTGTTTACGAGTGAGCGTGGCCTAGCAGACACATTTTTCCTGACGAGAAAAAAAAGGTGCAACTCCACGCTCCTGTTGCTCCTCCACTAACCTTGTTGTCACCGTTCCATTCATCCCACCCATAGGCCATGGAGCGCTGTGGCAATCGCATGTCTTCGCACACTGAGAGCGCCAGTTTCTTGCAAACTTTAACAGGACGGTTGCCCACAAAAAAGGTAGAGCCACTTGCACTGGGGGAGGAGCCAACCCTGCCCACCTCGTATTCGCCTCCTCACCTGTCTTGTCTGTGGATGTGTGCCTCTGGACTGGTTGATGTTGTATTTGATTGTTGTGGAGTCTTGTTGAATGCTGAATGTCTCACTGATCTGACTCTCGTTCTGAATGTATCAAGGACTTGTCAATGTCACATGAATGTTGGTTGAGGTCTGGCTAACACTGACCGTTTGGTACAGTGAGCTGCATCCACTCAGGGTGAGAAGTCTTTAAATCTAATTTATATTTTATCAATCGGACACCGAGTTGTATTTGGTTGTCACTTAAGGAAGCACATCAGCCTTCTAGTAAACTGGATGATGATCTGTTACAGGCTATCTGAATACAGGCATGACATGAAGGTGCCGTGTGTAAGATTTAAGGGGATCTATTTGCAGGAATGTAATATAGTAATCATAATATTGTTTCATGAGTGTTTAATCACTTCGTCCCCTTAAAATGAGCCCTTTCTATCTACAGACTGAGAGGAGTCAGCTGTGTTTCGTTGCTATGATGGTCAAACTAAACTGGCTCTAATGCAGGCCTTTCACATTTTAGCAGGTGTTGTAGGTTCTTCGACACCTTTGGAAATGGAGCATCGGTTGCAGTCTGCAATTAGACCACAAGATACCACTAAACCTTACACAATGCACCTATAACACATATTTTAACTAACTTACTTTCATCACAAATTTTTCATCAAATCTGTAAAACCCGTGTCATAGCCTAAGTATCACAAATCCATACGTCTTTCTGTGATTACTCACCTGAATCTCTTCCTTCACGGTGAACAATTTGGAAGTGTACTCCACCATAAACAATCCATTTGTTTACAAACAGAGCTGGTAGGTCATTCTGGCATTTTCAGAAATTTGTCGCGACGTGCCTTGTGGAAAGCGAAGCTCCACGCAGCGGCAGTAGCAAGAGGCAATCAAGCCATTTCTGTGTTTCTACCCCTGCGTCCCTATGCACGGGCCATAATGTGGCTGTGCGGAGCTCCACTACCCACAATGCATGTTGCGACAAATTTCCAAAAATGCCCAACAGACCTACC
>JAPTYQ010000019.1:3554722-3580094 GCA_029814465.1 Ostorhinchus cyanosoma
CCTAATGAAATAATTTAAAATTAAGTTAACTGTTTACTCTGTACTTTTATAATCTATCAACAAAATAAAAGACATGCTAGGCTTTGTACTAGAGGCAGTGTGTTAGCCAGACTTGAAAACGAACACTGCAAAAGGCTTTAAAATCTTGGGAAGACATGAAGGATACAAATTTATTTTAATGAAGTGACTTTACTAACTCCTGTGGTTTGCATGGTGTTTAGAGAGCATTTTGAGTCGTCGCTCTGAAGTAACTTGTTTTTGCACATGGTTGTAGATTGTATGATATTTAATTTTTGTCTGGGTAACCCTTACTAATACAGTGCTGATGTCTAGTTTTTTGGTCAAGTCTTTGTCCCTGATCAAGCTAATTTTCAGTGTTGGGGATGCAGGAACTCTACTGGACTGTATTTTATCATATAGAAAATGTTGATATTACTTAAGGTGTTAGGGTTCCAAAAATGATACCTAATTTGAGTTGATGCCAATTGCTTAAAGTGACATGTCACTTGTCACCATACAACCAGCTAGTTAATTTGGATTGCATATAAGTGACTAATGAAATACTAGAGCATTTTTCTGAAATAAGGTTTTGCCAATAGATAAGAGACTATCCTGACAAAATAAACCTAAGGGAACCAGCTGATGGTGATGGTTTCATAATTATTTTACATGAGAGTGGCATTGATTTTTCTCACCTTGTTCCAAGGTATGTCCAAGAATGTCAAAATATACATGTACATCTACACTATATATTTGTTCAGCTGCATTTTGAAACTGTGTATTTATGTAAATTGTATTCACAGCATTGACACCAAGCTATATTTAACTAAAGATAGACAAGTCGTTTCTTCTGTTGCCTCGTGCCTTTTTTCTTTTGGTTGTATTTCTTTTTGTTTCCCTGTCCCCTTCTGTTGCTCCTTGTTCATCTTTTGTCTTTCACGTTATACTTAGCTCTTTCATGAAGAATTGGCCCTGCAATGGGTGGTGAGCAGTGGAAGCGTCAGGGAGGGCGCTCTACAGCAGGCCTGGTTCTTCTTTGAACTGATGGTAGGAAACAAAATATGAATGCATTAAAACAACTTTGATGTGGATGGGAATATTTAATGCAGATTCATCCTGGGCTTAAACAGCACCAGACAACATCTTTAGCTTTTATGAATTCAGCCTTCTTGTGTGGATACTAGTTTTGTTTGAAACATTCTAGTGCTCCATTTTCCAGCAAATGCATGAAAGAAAATTATGTTTTACTGGTGCACACCTTTGTCACAGGTAAAGAGTATTATCCACCACTTGTACTTCACTGACCGCTTGGAGTCACCCAGGAAGCACCGTTTCCCAGAGCGCTTCATGGATGACATCACAGCCCTGGTTAGCACCATCGCTGGTGATGTTGTGTCTCGCTTTCAAAAGGTAACTAAGCATCACATGGTGTTCCTTATTTCAGACGGTTTCACAGTATCATATGCGGATACATAGAATGATCTGTGTCAGTTATATCTTATATCCTCTATGATGGAGAGTTATTAGGACGCAAAAGAATGTCTCTATCACTCTCTTTCTTTTATTCCAGTGTCTTTGAGTTGTAATAATCATCATAAAAATAATTCTTTTCATTTAATCAGGACCTGGAGTTGGTGGAGAGACTGAATACAAGTCTGGCCTTCTTTCTGAATGACTTGCTGTCTGTCATGGACAGGGGCTTTGTCTTTACTCTCATCAGGGCATACTGGAAACAGGTAAACATGTATGACATCAAAAGACATAGACTTAAATACAGTATTTCAGTTCCTTAGAACAAGGTTTCACTTTTAGTTTAAGTACACAACATCCAGTTTTCCCATGGTTGTGGTAGGTTGTTCATATTCACAGCACTGTGCTCTGTCTACTGTTTCCAGGTGTCTACGAAGCTTTACACTCTTCAGAACCCAACCTTGGAATCTCTAAGGCTTGATTTCCTGCGAATTGTTTGCAGCCATGAACACTATGTCACCCTCAATCTGCCCTGCAGCTTGCTCACCCCTCCAGCTTCACCCTCCCCCTCCGTGTCTTCTGCAACTTCACAGGTCAGGCAAAAAGGCCACGAGAGAAAGTGAAGCAAGCAATAATTCCTGTAATACACTCCTTTAATGGCAGCATATGTTCATGTGGGGAATTACGACAAAACGGGCAAAAGAAACACTAAAAATCAGGTCACATGAGTGTGGTTTGTCATTAAAGATGAGTAAGTAAAGTAAATATTTATTCTTTTTCCCCACAGAGCTCAGGCTTCTCTACTCATGTTCAAGACCAAAAAATAGCCAACATGTTTGAGCTGTCAGTCCCCTTCAGAGAGCAACATTATTTGGCTGGACTCGTGCTGTCTGAACTGTCTGTGATACTGGACCCAGATAATGAAGGGTTAGTGTACTTTGGCTGCACATTGGTGATGATATTATGAGGAAAGAGTTTTAAATATGAGTTAAACACAGTGGTTGAGCAGAGGAGTGAGAGATATTATTTACATGTGTTTGGATGCGTATTCACCTTTTGTCTCTTTTTATACTTTAAATAAAACTTTTCCGTTTGTGCTTTTGCTGTTTGTGCCCCTCGTTCTTTTACAGGATGTTTGGCCTACACAAGAAAGTGGTCAGTGTCGTTCATAACCTACTGTCCAGCCACGACTCGGACCCACGTTATGCTGATCCTGAGGTCAAAGCCCGGGTCGCCATGCTTTACCTGCCTCTGATCGGCATCGTCATGGAAACGCTGCCACAGCTCCATGACTTCACAGGTAAAAATGAAAACTGCACTAACCTTCAGTAAAGTGATGATGGTGAATGTGATAAATATTAATGACTGTTTACATTATAATATCTTTAACAGTTAATACATTTTACTTAATTGTCATCACGTCAGTTGTCATATCAGATATTGCTATTGATAAATTTCCCACTTAATTACAGAGTTTATTTGTCAAGCATTTGCTGGTGTTGTGGTTACAAACACTTTCTTGTGCTTCATTGTAATTACTGGCTACTGTAAGTTATAATTAAAAAGATAATATTGTGTTGGCTCACCAAATTATTATATTCTCTCTGAATTTCTCCTTAGTTATTTTTTGTGTTGATATTACAAGTCCAGCCCTGTTCCAGAGAAGCACTTTTTAAGTCAACTAATTTGTGAGCCAAGAGTACCATGCATTGTAAATGTGTAATTTCATAGGATTTGTATAGAAAAAGGCACAGACAGTGCAAAAACAGCCGGCTGTTAAGACAAGGCCTCAAATACTTTTACTTCCATGTAGTATTTCCTTAATTTAAACAATTGTCAGTGTGGTGTACAGCATTGCAGCATTGAGTTTTTACAGTGCAGTGAAGCAGGTTGAGCTCCAGTCTGGCCTATAGATCAGTTATCAGAGATTAAAACTCAAGCAGCTGTACAATGACCTTCAGTAACATTTCATGTGGACCTGAAAAAGGTTATCAGTTGGCCAGGGGGAGTGGATGTTGCCCTCTACCATAATGTGCCAGCTGATCTCTAACCTCAGGTCATTTGTCTCATATTTCGTTCTCCTGTACTTTAACCCCATAGCCTGCTTTCCAAAGGCCACTTTCTAAACATATTCTTTGACACAACAGCATTTTGCTTCCTCTTCTATTTAAATAACTGTTTGTTTTATCTGAATTAAGTTCAGATTTACTGGGTTTTAAAAATGAAACACACACTGCTTATTAATCCAGAACACGCAGAAGATACAGATCATCATCATTTGTCACATGACTTCATACATAGAGGTGTTCCTTATCAGTATCTTTAACCCTTTCCTGCCATGTTTGCTTCACTTCCTCATTTCCCCACATCCCAAATAATCAAATAGTTTATTAGTCTTGTGTCGTTTCCAATTCCAGGTAATTATTTCTAATTTTTTATTTTTCTTTGTCTGTAGAGTCCCATAACCAATGGGGTCGTCCAGGTGCACCGCAGGGGGCAGCGGTGGGCAGCAGTGGAGAAGAGGCTGAGGGTGAAGGTAATAGTATGATCAGCCAGACTGTCGCCATGGCAATAGCAGGCACATCCACCTCCTCTCCAATGTCCCGACCAAGCAGCTTCCTGCTCAACTCGCAGGTGTGTCCCTGTTTGTGAACTAAAGACGAGCTATAGGACAATGTAGTAACTGTTTAAATTTGTCTTCATTTTAATTCTTTCTCCTCTACAGTCCAGCAAGTTTTAATGTTGACAAATTGTTCTAAAGTCATATTGTGTAATTGCCCTGACCTGTGATTTTCTCATTGTGCAATATCTTAAACCAATTCTGCAGGCGAGTCGTCAGCATGGTAGCTTTTCGGCAGAGTCAAGTCGTAGTCTTCTGATCTGTCTCCTGTGGGTGCTGAAGAATGCTGATGAGCTGGTGTTACAGAAATGGTTCACAGACCTGTCAGTGTCTCAGCTCAACCGGCTTCTGGATCTCCTCTACCTCTGTGTTTCCTGCTTTGAGTACAAGGTATCGTCAGCAGTGAATACAAACACTGTTCACACTTAAGTTATTCTTCATTCAGGGTAGTGTGCAAAAGATGGGATCTTTTGTACTCTGTGTTTCAATTTGGATAATAAACATGCTCCAATGTATACGTATTTGTAAAAATATACACCACACATTCCAACCAACAGGGTTTAGGGGTAAAAAAAAAGATGTCCTTTTTCTTTCTTTTTTAAAATAATTTTTTCATTTGGAAAGACACTTTACAACAGACAACTAAACACATTTGTGAATCATGTCGTAAAAATCAGGATGTCCTTTTTCACACATTAGGTAATGATTAAGTGGGGAAGTGGGGCTTGGTCCGTATAAGCATAAGCTTCTGTCCTACTTTCTTTCAGATTCCGTTCCATATTTTTTATACTATGTTTGTTTTGGGGTTTTTTTTTGTAGTTCTTGCATGTCTGAAATAAACAGTTAACAGTAACA
Source organism: Ostorhinchus cyanosoma (assembly GCA_029814465.1). Classification (NCBI taxonomy): domain Eukaryota; kingdom Metazoa; phylum Chordata; class Actinopteri; order Kurtiformes; family Apogonidae; genus Ostorhinchus; species Ostorhinchus cyanosoma. The sequence goes on from JAPTYQ010000019.1 coordinate 3,559,668, forward strand.
ATAAATTTTCTAAACTAACTTAAATTGACTAGCTAAGTAATCCATTTGTGCATGCCACTTCTGTCTGTGACTTAAATGTCTATATTTCCTGTGGATGATTGGTTTATTCGGTGTCTCCTGCATTCACAACACTTTATTGCACCTAAAATGTCTTACCTTCTAAATTTCTCAATGCAAACACCTTTAATGCTGTAATCGGTGTTAATTTCTTTGTATTTCAAGCTCCTTCTGCTGTGCTACTCATTGATCTTTCCCTTTCAATGCTATTAGCATATGTGCTTATATGCTACTAACCTGCTTTGCTTGCTGTGTGCCGTGCTGCAAATAACTCTTCCCGCTGTGTTCTTTGTCTATCCACTCATCCTCTGCCTCATGGATACAAGGCCCATGTTGTGTTCACAATGCAGGGGAAGAAGGCGTTTGAGCGAATGAACAGCCTGACATTTAAGAAGTCTAAAGACATGAAGGCCAAGCTGGAGGAGGCCATTCTGGGCAGCATCGGGGCCAGGCAGGAGATGGTTCGACGCAGCCGCGGTCAGTTAGGTGAGAGCACACTTTCAAGTTAAAAATAAAACATCCGCAAAATCTGTAACCACACACACATACACAAGCAATGAACAAGAAATGCTGAGTCAAGAATGCGTTTTGTCTGACCTAGAAAAGCACACACAGTAATTCAGACTCTGTTTAGCACTATGTCCTGTTTTCTACCCTCTAAAAATGTACACTATCCTTTAAGCTTTGGTTGCACTGTAGATTCAGACATTTAATGATAAAGTTAGTCACGTGTCGTTGTGTACTCATGTGTTGTTTCATCACTGTTAATAAAGTAAATAATTATTTCTTTATCATTTAGAGCGGAGTCCATCTGGCAGTGCTTTTGGCAGTCAAGAGAACCTGCGCTGGCGGAAGGACATGACCCACTGGAGGCAGAATAGTGAAAAGATGGACAAGTATGCTTGTTCTTGCACACGTTACTTACATTTTCATTTTCTTATTTCTTATTTCTGACTAAAAAAAAAATCCCCAAATAATTATTTACTAAGCCAGTGCTCTGTTGGGTTTGTCTGAAAGGCAAAGTTAATTTTGTGACAAAAGGTGTTCAGAGCAAAATTCTGAAGACATTTGAGAATTCCTCTGTCCCTCCTTACATTTCCATCTCTATAATTTAAGTTGCAATTTCATGCATTTACAAACATGATATTAATATATGTGACTTACAATGATGTGGAGGATTTTCACTGTTCATGTGTTTTACTGGATTTACATAAGAACAGAATGTGATTTGCATGCAGTCTTATAAAAAAGATACACTTGTTTGTTAGGTCACAGGAGCTTTTTGTTGTTTTTTTTCCCTAGTGTTTTGTGGCATTTTCATATCTGTTCTTTTGTAAATTCAGTTCCAACTATTGTTTTCTGTTAATTTCCATTTGTTCTCTCATGTCGCTGTGTGTTTATGTAGGAGTCACAGATCAGTCAGGTATTGTATGGACATTTGTGTGCTCATTGAAATCCAAAGCCATGCTTTAGTTCCTCATTTAAGGTGTATTCACATGCATGTGGGGAGATGGGAAAAAAAATGGATTTATATTGTTTGTATTACACTTCTATCTTGTTTAATCTGGTTATGAAGAATTCAGTGGTTTTGGGTTTTTTTTTTTTGGGTAGGCCAAATTAATTTTATAACTTAATGCATTTTTTTTTTTTACACATGCACATGAATACACTAACAAACCCCCGCAGCCCTGGTTCCAACCCTCGACCCCTTTCCCCTCCCATCTGTCTCCCGGTCCCGGTAACAGTGTCTGTCCAAGGGTTGGTAGTTGTTGCAGTGGGTCTGTTTTGCTTTTTTTTAACCAGTGTGCTTGTTTTTGGGATTGCAGCTCATGTGTGCCTCCCTGGTTGGTGCTGCAGCAAAAAACAAAATCAAATCTGAGTCATTTCAGAATATAAGCATCACATATACATCACATATATACTTATTACACTGATTACAGTTATTTAATATTATTACATCAGTTTGTACCAAGTAGACCTGTTGACCAGGAAAAGTTAGTGTTGTGTCTTTTTTTTTTTGTTTTTTTTTTTTTGTTTAATTTTTACCTAAACTGAAGAACCATATCTTTAGACCCATTGAACCCAGTACCTGTTTACCTTTTGAGGTGGAAACCTATAGGTTTAGACTATGTGGAGAAGTGTATATTGTTACTATAGGTCACTGTACTTTACCTCAGTAAAGACAAAATAGCATCATTAAGTGAAATTAATGAAAAATGGCAGAGGTTGGCAGAGTTCTTGTAAAACTAACAGCCAGATTTATAAGAAATTGCTTGATTAAGTGACTAACTAGAAGCTTATGGGATGTTGTAGGGTAGATTTTTATCACAATTGGAGAACTGGAAATCAATGTCTAATAGAAGTGTTTTGTCTTGATTCAGGACCAGAGCAGAGTTGGAACATGAAGCACTTATTGATGGAAACCTTGCGACAGAGGCCAACTTAATTATTCTTGATACTCTGGAAATCATTGTGCAGGTATTTTCACATATGCAGACAGTGGTGTATTCACAGATAAGTAAATTACATGTGAACATGTGAGACATGTCAAGTTGGAACATTCATATTGGATTGTATTTGTTCTTTGTGTGCTGTTTTCTTCCAGACTGTATCAGTGACTGAGTCCAAGGAGAGCATTCTGGGTGGAGTGCTGAAAGTGCTGCTCCACAGCATGGCCTGCAACCAGAGCGCTCTCTACCTTCAGCACTGTTTCGCTACACAGAGAGCACTGGTGTCAAAGGTCAGTCTACAGGACTCTTCAGCTCTTCATATTTAATTGTGGTTTCAGACTTATTTTATACTTTGTGGAACTCTATGATGCATCAATTTGCATGCCCTACTTTTTGCATTTGCAGTTTCCTGAACTGCTGTTTGAGGAGGAGACTGAACAGTGTGCTGACCTTTGTCTGCGGCTGCTGAGGAGCTGCAGCAGTAGCATCAGTACCATCAGAGCCCACGCCAGCGCCTCTCTCTACCTCCTCATGAGACAAAACTTTGAGATTGGCAATGTGAGTACAACTGCAAAATAAGAGTTTACAAACCAAAATGCTGTATTATCAGTAAACCTACACTTGAATACGTTTTCAGGTTCTCAATCTTTTTAGTTTCCTTAAAGTGGCAATAAAAACTGAGTTGTCATTTAGCACTAATTCACAGAACAGATTATTCAAAAAGATGATGCCACTGTAACGACATATATCATCATTTTAAATCATTAAAAGTCAAGAACAGACAGTCTTACATGTTGCTCACTATTTAACAAGGAAGAGTTGTACAAGGTTAAACTCCGGTCCAAATTATGCTCAGCTCCCTGTGCATTCATTGTGTCTTATATTTTTCAAACAAGGTACAAAGGACATCTGTTTTGCTCAGTCCTTTTTTACAGTCTGAATCTGTCACATAAAACCATTCATCCTTATGTTGCTTTTTCAGAACTTTGCGAGGGTGAAGATGCAGGTGACCATGTCTCTTTCTTCACTGGTGGGAACATCTCAGAATTTTAACGAAGAGTTTCTACGTCGCTCTTTAAAGACCATCCTCACCTACGCAGAGGAAGACCTGGAACTCAGAGAGACCACCTTCCCAGACCAGGTACTCTTTATAAACCTTTGCCCAATTTGATATTCATTACAGAAAATTCTTTTTATTTACAGGATGCACAGATTTGCAACACAATTCATATGTTGTTGTCAGGCCTTTCTATATTCCTCTTTAGCTTAAGCTCTGTTCTTGTTTCTTAGGTCCAGGACCTTGTGTTCAACTTGCACATGATACTTTCTGACACAGTGAAGATGAAGGAGCATCAGGAAGATCCTGAAATGCTCATAGATCTCATGTACAGGTAGAGAGCACAAAACTCAATAATATACTGAAATGTAGTTCTGAGAATTGAACATCAGTGTTTGTGTGCTTTCCTGTGAGTGACTTCTAATCACTGTTGTTGTGCAGGATTGCTAAGGGTTACCAGACGTCTCCAGACCTGCGGTTGACATGGCTCCAGAACATGGCTGGAAAACACTCTGAGAGAAATAACCATGCAGAGGCAGCCCAGTGTTTGGTACACAGCGCTGCTCTGGTAGCAGAATACCTCAGTATGCTGGAGGACCGCAAGTACCTGCCTGTGGGCTGTGTCACCTTCCAGGTAGGAGCACCTCTGACTTCATGCCAACTTTTGCTTACTACATCAGCACTTGGCACATGAAAGGTCTACTAATGTTTGTTTTTATGTCATGTTCTTGTTTTTTTGTGCATGGGTACACCAGAACATATCTTCCAATGTACTGGAAGAATCTGCAGTGTCTGATGATGTGGTGTCACCAGATGAAGAAGGCATTTGCTCAGGGAAATACTTCACTGAGATTGGCCTTGTGGGACTCCTGGAGCAGGCTGCAGCCTCTTTCTCCATGGTAAGAGGGAAGGACTAGTTGAACAGATACTGACAAGAATGAGAGGTTTTTTAAGGGTTTCTACTACTTTTTCTTGCCTACCCTTTTCTAGTCTGAATTTCTTTTACTAGACAAATAAATGTAAAAAATAAAAATGAATGAACGATAACCTCAGATTAGTTTGATTATTTAATGAACAGGAATAAAAATGTCATCTTTCAGAACAGCAACTTCATTTCTGCATAAATTTACCACCAAGTTTTAATTGGCCATGTTATTAATGTTGCCAGGTAGAAACAAATCAATGCCAGCAAATCCTTGATTAAATTATGTCATTTTCTCATCAGAAACACTATATACAATTTACTCTATAAATGTAGACTAAAGTCTCAGCCTTTTTGTGTAACTGAAATAACCACAATAACATTTGTCTCTTTCTCCTTTTCAGGCTGGCATGTATGAAGCTGTGAATGAAGTTTATAAGGTACTGATCCCCATTCATGAAGCTAACAGGGACGCAAAGAAGCTAGCCACTATTCATGGTAAACTACAGGAGGCGTTTGGCAAAATTGTTCATCAGGTAAACACACACCTGTAGATATCTGCCTTCAGACTTCAGTAGCTTAAGATAGATTTATACTAGAACCAAACATTTTGTTTTCATTGTCAGTCTTCTGTTTGAAAACTTTAATTTCAGCAGATTAGATAAAATATGGTACATTTCCTGTATTCTTTAAATCCAGTTGAGGATCTGTGGTTTGTTTAAAAAAAATCACATATAGTAAATGCAAATATCACTATGAAAACCCAGAAACGTCACTGATACTTGAATGTTTTTGTCACACAAACCTCTGTATTCACTCTATGTGCAGGTGTAGAAATGTACATTTTCTTTTTGCAAGATTTATATTTAGAAATTGTGACAAAGCCGAGGTTGGCAACACAGGTTCTTGAAGGTGCAGAATATTATTGTCAACAGTCATATTGTTGGTAACAAGACAAACCTAAAATACCCTGAGACTGTGCTGCTGTGGCCAAACACCAGCACTCACAGACACAGCTTTGCATGACTTTATTTTTTAGCATTGGAATTATGGTGTATTTATTTATTTATTTAATAGATACCTGGCATGCTTTATTATATTTGTGAAGTATGAAACTGAAAATGCATGAAGTTGGGGAAATGAATGCAGTTATTTCTTTTCCCCAAGGCCAGCTGTGTGACTCAAAACAATGCTGTGAAGTCTGTGTGGGGTTACAGTCGACTGGTGTGCTGAAGAACAACTCTCACAAAGCCAACGTTTTTTTCCATATTAAGTTTATGAAGAGAAGATTTCATATTTGCTTGAGAAATATGCCTTTTGCCTGCAGTGCATTCTGTCTTCCAGTTGGACTGTATTTTTAGTCTGGCTTTACATTAGAGAGTCTGTTCTCCCGACTGTAACATTACTTTATGTGTGAGTGTGTGGGGGTGTATGTGTTGTCGTTCACATGTCCTGTATTCTCTTTGTCACACAGAGTACTGGCTGGGAGGTAGGTGGTTAAACGGTTCCTGCTTGGCCCTGCTCATGTTGTTTATCTGTTGTATTTTTATTTTTGAATTTTCTCATCTTTTTGTTTGCTAGCCGTGGGCGTTCTTTTGCTCTCTTTGCTTTGTTATATACATCCAATCCATTAACATCTGCAGACAATGTCAACTGTCTGCCCCCACTGGGGACACTCGCTGTATAATCAGCAATGCCCTCACTGTTTTCCTCTGTCCTCCCTCCTCTCACTGTGCCAGAGGAGCTTGTTTTATGTAACTCAACAGTGTTGGCAGGCTGTGCATGGGAGCCACAGTGTGTGACACTAATGACAAACATCTCAGTGAATGCATCACCTGCACAATCTGCACTCAACCCCGTTCCTCATCTTCTGTCTGTCTGCCGGCGTGTCAGTCAGAACACTCATCGACTGCCGCTGTTCGTCTCATCTCATCTCCAACCCCAGGGCTCGATTTCAGTGCACTGTTTTTATTAAGAGTATCTTTAGCCTCTGCCATGGGTCATTCCACACTCGCACAATAAAAGAACTTTTTGATCACACAACGTTCAATCCTATATTGGGTCAAAGCTGGAACCAAATTCCTGACAGTCCTTTTTCAAGAGGGTTCACAGTAATCTGAGGATTACTTGATTTATCCCCTTTGATTTTAATAAGTTATTGTTGCCCTTCTGTCCATAGTTTAAACTAAATCGACCCCTGATTTATTTTTTCATTCATTCTTTTTTTAACAGTATTAACCTCTGAGTTCTCATAGTTTGTTGCATGTAATGAACAGAGCACTTGTTGTTTTTCGTTAACTGCACTCAGAGTGCATGGTGTGTATCTGAGGGGTTTGGATCTTTTTTTTCTCATTTTGTCTTCCTGACTTTTTCTCATACTTGTCTGCCTTTGCATGGTCTGGATCCTCCACAATGAGTTTCTGTTCAGTAAAGATGTTTATGTTGTTGGTGATGATTCGTTCTTTTTGTGTTGGTTTGTTTTTGAACTTCTTTGGAGGAACCCAATCCTGATTAAAATTTGTTCTGTTTTCTCCTTTTTGATTACCCTGGTTGCTGACCCCTCCTTCCCACTTAACTTAATTGTGTCTTGTGGTAAGTTTCTTAGTTCTCAGGGCTTCTTAAATTTCTGCTTGAATTTTTGTTTTTCAAATAAAATGACATAGAACAAAATGATAATTTTTAGATGTGCCCCTAATTTTAGTTTCTAAAATGGATTATTTAAGGGTCTTCCATTGAAAAGTCCACCGATAACACACCTGTATCAGACTCGCCTTACTTCCTTTTTTTCTACCTAGGGAAGCAGAGGTGTGTTTTTTCCATCACAGAAAGTTGCTATGTTTTGAGATACATTGATGAAGTTGACTTTAGGCAGTGGTTTGAAGTGTTTTGGGGATGATCTGGCTTTTCATTGACTAATTGAAAACTGGACATTTTATTCGTCTTTGTGGTCATAGCTGCTTGTGGCTAATTTGCCATCTGAGTTTGGTCATAGCATTCCTCTCTGAAATAAATGTTCATTTTTAAACAAAAAGTCTTTTTTAGTTAAAATAACATGTTTGTATGTATGAAGCTGCATGTTATTCCTGCATTTTCCAACAGAAGTGTTATTTACATGTAAATATTCGGATGATCATCGGGTTTATACAGTTGCCGTTTTTGTCTCGCTCCTCCATTCCACTGGGTTTGGTGGGGGTTTTGCCTGGGCTCATTTCATCACTTTACACAGTATCAGTAACAGTGTGTTTCCTTTCCACATAAAATACATTCCTGGTCTATTTTTGATGGAAGCACAGAGCAGTTTTAAAGCAGTGAAAAATTGGTTGGTTTAAAGTTTCTGGCCCATTCTCAAAATAGAATATTCTGTGCAGACTCCTAATTTTGCAAAACTACAGCACCACATCAGTGTTGATAATGAACAGCTATTAAACTTTCTGACTAGTACTGCACAAAAAATGAAGACCAATGGGAACATTCAACCGCAGTAGAATCACAGACAAAATACTTTGCCTCTGAAAGTCTTCTGGTAGAGAACATAGTACCGCACAAAGAAACAAAACTGTGTCAGCGCTGTAACACAACCAACTGTGGAATGGAGGGGTCAGACCGGCTTAATAGAAACATCATTTACGTGCGCCTTTACGTATACTCATAAAACAGTGAGCAGAAGAAGACTCATGTACGGCGTCTGATTTGTAATGTTTGTGTTGTATAGATGATGAAACTCACTGCAGCATTTTCCCCGTCATCTCTCTGAGTGAACTGCATGTTTTTTAGCCTCATTCTCTGACAGTTCAATCAGAGGCATTTGTAGACATGGAGCGACAGTGTTCTTTTTATGTTGGATTTCCCTTCAGTGAGAAAAAGACGAGCTATTGTGGTTGTAAATGTTATTGTGTTTCACATTGAATCACAGTATAAACAAACAAAAATGACCACCTCGGGTTACTGTTGTAATAGTTTGTTATAATTTGACATCTGACCTCAAGAGTCACCATTTACACTGTTGCGATGATAAAATACTGACTGGACAATCAAAATGTGAATCTAATTTAAGCCTATTCAAAGCTAACATTTATTTTTCTCTGTTGGCAGGATGGAAAGAGGATGTTTGGTACTTACTTCAGAGTTGGATTTTATGGTTCGAAGTTTGGAGACCTAGACGAGCAGGAGTTTGTGTACAAAGAGCCAGCTATCACAAAGCTGGCAGAAATCTCTCACAGGCTTGAGGTAAACAGAGAAGTATATAAACGAATGATCTCTTTGATGAATAGGATCCAGTTCTGAAATGAAATGTGTATTTAATATATGAGGTTTTACAGATTCAAACTATTTGGGCTCATGATTCCAACGCACTTTCACTTCTAACCTCTACCAGCGCTGGGTTTAGCTCTTCATTACATAACCTTCTCATTCCTCACATGTCTTATTTAGCAAAAAAAAAAAAAAGTGTGCTTGCAGTTGTCTGATCAGACATGGTTTATCTGTGTTTGCTCTTAGGGTTTCTATGGGGAGCGATTTGGGGAGGACCAGGTAGAAGTCATCAAGGACTCTAATCCAGTGGACAAGTGCAAACTGGACCCAAATAAGGTCAGTGATGTAGAGTTTGTGCCTCTGTATCTAGTTACAGTTTAAAGGGGTCATATTTTACTAAACACACTCTTACTGGTCTTTGGTTGATTTATTTGTCTGTTTGGACCCTAATAGTTGGAAAAGTTTGAATTTGAACCCTCCAGGTACTCCAAAACTATCTTTATATTCATTTTGGCAAAAATCAAGTGGATTTCTACAACCCGTTTTAATTCCATCTTAATTTGTTGCGTCCATAACTAGTTGCGTCACGACATTTACACATATAAGGTCAAGACTTCTGATGAACATTTCTCTGAGTACGACATAATCGTTTATCAGCAGCAGCGGTTGTAGTAAAAACTGAAAATATGTCCAAACTTTGAGCCGATTACCTAAAATGTTCAGTTGTTGGTTGTTTTAACGAACATAAGTGGTTGAACAGGACAGACAGCACTGTCAATAGCCTGGAGGGGGTGGGGTGTGGAGTGGCTCATTTGCATTTAAAGGGCCAGCGCTCAAAATGACCTTTCTGGTGTCATTAGTCAGAAATAGGGTTGAAGATGGACCTGTGGAGTTGAATTAATGTAGAATTCAGACCCAAGCGGAGCATTTACAGTTTATGTAGACCAGAGGGAAACGCTTGAAAATGCATAATTCCATTTAAAAAACCAAAATATCACTCTTTTAACTGAAGAAACACCATCTGAAAATGCTCTCCCCTCTCTACAGGCATTCATCCAAATCACGTATGTGGAGCCGTACTTTGACACATATGAAATGAAGGACCGCATCACTTACTTTGACAAGAACTACAACTTGCGACGTTTTGTCTACTGCACCCCTTTCACCTTGGATGGGCGAGCCCACGGGGATCTGCACGAACAGTTCAAACGCAAGACCATTCTGACCACTTCCCATGCCTTCCCTTATATCAAGACTCGCATCAACATCATCCACAAAGAGGAGGTGGGGAATCTGAAAAAAAAAAACAAAACAAAACACAGCACATTACTCAGTGTAAAATGTTATATAATCCAAACAATGACTTTATGGAGATTCAGTGTCTAAAATGGGAGGATTCACCAAGAACGCTTCCCTGACCTTTATTTTCAGATTATATCCACACCCATCGAAGTGGCCATAGAGGACATGCAAAAGAAGACACAGGAGTTGGCCTTCGCCACCCACCAGGACCCTGCTGACGCCAAGATGCTGCAGATGGTCCTACAGGGATCAGTGGGTACGACCGTCAACCAGGTAAAGCTGCAGCTGCTCTTTGTTCTTTGTGAAACAGGAACGGGCATGAGATGATTCCTGGAAGTGTTGTAATGAATAAGCTGATTAAATAACCTGTTCTCCTCAGGGTCCTCTGGAAGTGGCTCAGGTGTTCCTGTCAGAGATCCCAAGTGACCCCAAACTGTACCGACACCACAATAAGCTACGGCTCTGCTTCAAAGACTTCACAAAGAGGTACAGGGTCCAGATAAAGGCTTCAGCACCCATGGCAGGGTTTCTATTGGTCATTAAAAAGTCTCCAATCTAATCATTATAAGGACTTCACCTCAAAATGTCTGAACATGTCATCAGTTTTTTTTTTTACTTTTGCACATGTCGTAAAAAATGATTGTATTTAATGCGTCGTTGAAAAATAAATGTGCCGGAAAACACTCAGATTACACGTAAAAGCTTTAGACGCACATTTGAAGTCGACGAAGAAACCCTGCGTGAAAACAATAAATAAATGACAACAACATCGTGTATGAGCTGCTGCATCTATATCAGGTGTCAAACATGGCTCGTGGGCCAAATCCGGCTTGCACAGTGAATTTACAAAAGGAAAAAAGTACACTGAAAACATTTAAATATCAAGGGTATGGAACCCGTTTTAGTTCAGGGGCGACATACAGACCCATGGGAAGTCAAATAAATACATAAAAATCAATTATAAACAATGACAATTTCAAATTATCCTTTTGGCTTAATGTGAAAAAAAGCTAAATTCAATTATTAAAATATTGAAATTTACAAATTATTCTTTGGCAGTAAAATGTGAATAACCTGAACAGATATGAACCTGAAATGTGTTTTTTAAAGTGTAATTTTAACAATATAATGCCTGTTACTAAATGTTTTGCATTTTTAGATCGATTTTAAGTTGTGTGAATAATTGCATTTATTTTTCTTAAGAAATTTCAAGTTGTTCAGGTTGTTCTTATTTTCATAATGTAATTTGACTTTTCACGGTGAAACAAAGATAAAATTTAGGATTATTATTTATATCTTATTATACTTTGCGGTAGACAGCCAGTATATGGGGCTGATATACAGATTTTTTCAATGTCGGCCATCTGCCTTTTTTTTTTTTTTTAAAGCTGATATTTGATCAGTAGGAAAAATGTTATAAGATATTTGATCAGGCACCTGTGTGGTACAACAGGGTACAAAGCTCTAGTATTTAATGTCGATTCAATCCTTCTGAAGGTGTGAAGACGCCCTGCGCAAGAACAAGAGCCTGATTGGTCCCGACCAGAAGGAGTACCAGAGGGAGCTGGAGAGGAACTACCACCGGCTGAAGGAGGCGCTGCAGCCCCTCATCAACAGAAAGATCCCACAGCTTTATAAACCTGTCCTGCAGGTCAACTCCCACAGGTAGGACCGCCCCCAAGTACCGCCTCTGCTCCGGAGTGACAGGAGAAGGTGTCTTAGACGAGAAATTAAACCAGCCCTTTGTTTTTGCTTCTGTAAAAATCACGCAGCAAACGGACAGCTTGACAAGGTAGTTTTCTGTTTTGGTTTGTTTCTTTTCTTCTTTTTTTTTTTTCTTCCACGTTTGGAGTGTCTGCTTGAATCATTTATTTATAATTTCTGCAACATCGAGGTAGTGTTGCAGAAAAGTGAAATGAATCAGCAAATGTCACTGATCAAATTCACAAAGCACAGTCAGTTTATGTCAGTTAAGTGAATCTGTGTTTGTACGACTGAAAGGTCCAGTGTGTAAGATTTAGGGGATCAATTAGCAGAAATAATCAATAATGTCTTTAATTATTTATAGCTCTGCACTAGATCAGAGTGAACAAACCCAACTCTGGTTGTAGAAGGCATGTTTTTGTTCCTCTTGTGCTTGAAACGAAAAGGTTACTCAGTTGGTTGCAATCTGCCAACTCACCACTAGATGCCCTTAGATTCTACGCACTGGCCCTTTAAAAATAGAAAATAAGTGCATGTCAATAAGATAATCTCATTTTTCACCCTTGTGGTCACATTTCGGTAGAGAAAATACTACTTTCATGCACATTTTAGTAGCTTATTTGCACTGTTTGTAGCCTTTCAGGACTGTTTTCCTCAAATATCACGTGACTCGTGTCGTTCACGTCACCACGTCGGCTGTAAAGTGATGTCAGAGCACACGGCACACTTCCAGTGATCCACACAGATGCACACTTAGAGACAAACACTGGGGCGGCGCATCAGGAATGAAGTACAACACGTGTCCGCCATGTTCCCTCTGTAACAGCAGCTGGTCTTCATTGTTCTGCACCAGTGTGTTTTTTACTCACAAAATTCAAGGTGAATTCTAAGCTCGTACAAGGGCTGAAAATCCACATTCAACACAAATCAAATGAGATCAGTGGTTTAATCACCTGCCGTCAAAATGTGTTGTCGGTCTAGTTCGTTCTAAAATTATCCCCAAAATGAACAAATTTTTCTCAAATCTAAGTAAGTTGTTTCTTTTTTTTTTTTCTTAAGCTCCAGATTTTCTATTTTTGTCCACAAATCTGGTCATAATAGTGGTTTATTAGGTGAAATGTAACCTTTTTTGCCTCTTCAACTAATTTACAGAAGATACTGGAACCTAAACATCACCTAAAGCGTGTGAACAACCAAGGAAAGAAACACTGAACCTGTTTACAAATGTGTAAAAAACTCTGACTCTTTTGTGATTTCGGGAGTTAAATGACTATTAAAGTGACTTTGTAAACGGCATAATCTGATCTGCTTTATCAGATAACGGCAGTAATCTGATTATGAGAAATCAGATTAAAGATCTGGATTTGTTCCCAATACTCCAAAGTACCGTACTCATTACACCCCCAGGGTGTTGTTTTTGGTTCAGTCTGTTTGTTTTTTAACACTTTAGCAGCAAAACTAGTGGAATTCAAACCAAATTGGGTTTATAGTTTGCCAGTGATGCAGAATAGATCTAATTACATTTTCAAAGTTTACATTTTTTCAGAATTTCTTTCTTTCTTTTTTTTTTTTTTTAAATTTCATTTACTTATAATGAGTGAAATTTCAAATGTCTGTAGCAGCAAAACTATTGGTTGAATGTTGGGTTTATAGAATACCATTGACCCAAAATAGATGCAATTACATTTTGAGAAAAGTAGGTCCAAGTTCAAATTTGTGTGATAAATTCATGTGGCCCAGCATTCCCAGGGAGCCCAATGGATGGAGGTTAGAAGGTGTGAACGTTTAGTTGAAGTGAAATGAGACGCAAAGAAGTCAGGAGTTGGACGTCCAGCGTTAAGTTTCACTTTGGGTTTCAGGCCAGTTATGGCCCTTCTGGAACCCACCCATATATGGATAAGTGAGTGATGAAGATGAAGGCAGGAGAGGCAGGACCACAGCAGCAGGTCCAGAGATGATCCAGGGAAAACCTGTGAGGATCCAGGGAATCAAGTACAGAGACTCCAGGGAAGAAGACAGTTGTAAATAATCCCAAAAGTGAGCTATTTAGGACAGTTTAAAACCGACCGTCTTTTTCCTGGTTTTTATTTTTCCCACAAAGTTTTTTTTCTTTTTTTTCCCCCACTAAAATTCTTTCTTGTTTTTTTTCCGCACTCAATTTTTCCAGTTTTTTTCCCCACAAATGTATTTTCCTTCTTCCAAAGAATAAGGATTTGGTTGTTTTCTACTATGTTTTCCTTTCCATAAATTAACAACTATCATACATACATTGATACGCATTTTTTTTCCCACCACAATTTTTTTTTCCTGTTTTTCTCTCCACAAATTTTTTTTCTTGTTTTTTTTCTGCACTCAATTTTTTCCTGTTTTTTCACCACAAAATTTTTTTTCCACAATTTTTTTCAAACTAAAATTTTTTCCCCCAATAAATCTTTTTATTTTCTCCCCAATCACTTTTTCCAGTCCCCCTCCACATGCACATTTTTTCCCCCACTAAATTTTTTTCCTTCTACCAAAGAATAAGGATTTGGTGGTTTTCTACTGTTTTCCTTTCCATAAATCTATCAATCATACATACATTGATGCTTAGTTTTTTTCCCCCCGACAAAATTTTTTTCTTGTTTTTTCCCCACTACATATTTTCCTTTCCCCCCCACTATTTTTTCATTTTTTCCCCCACATATTTTTTCCGTCCTTTTCCCCGCTAATTTTTTTTTTACCAGTTTTTCCCCCAATAAATCTTATTATTTTTTTCGGTTTTTTCCCCACTAAACTTTTTTCGCGTTTTTTCCCCCACTAAATTTCTGTCTTGGTTTTTTTTTCCGACTCATTTTTTTCTCCTGTTTTTTTTTCCACCACAAATTTTTTTCCTTCTACCAAAGAATAAGGATTTGGTTGTTTTCTACTATATTTTCCTTTCCATAAATTAACAACTATCATACATACATTGATGCGCAATATTTTTTTCCCCACCACAAAATTTTTTTTTCCTGTTTTTCTCTCCACAAATTTTTTTTCTTGTTTTTTTCTACTCTCAATTTTTTTCCTGTTTTTTCCCCACTAAACTTTTTCCCCGTTTTTTTCCCCACTAAATTTCTTTCATTTTTTTTCCTACTCATTTTTTTCTCCTGTTTTTTTTCACCACAATTTTTTTTCCTTCTACCAAAGAATAAGGATTTGGTTGTTTTCTACTGTTTTCCTTCCCAAAAATCAAAAACTATCATACATACATTGATGCACTTTTTTCCCCTCACAGAATGTTTTTCCTGTTTTTTTTCTTTCCACAATTTTTTCCCTTTTTTTTCCCCCCAACTAAATAATTGTTTTGTTTTTCCCCTCTACACGTGTTCTTTTGGTCCCCACAAAATGTGCCCCTACTAGTTGTTTCCATTCCTGACAATTTTTTTTCCGTTCCCCCCCCTCAACTAAATTTCTTAGTTTTTACCCCCCGCTCCATTTTTTTTCTCCTGTTTACACCCCCCGACAAAATGTTTTCTTTTTTTTTCCCGTTTTTTTCCCCAATATTTTTTTTCCCCACATTTTTTCTCTGTTCTTTTTCCAAATAAAACATAAAAGTCAATAGAAGAGTTTGTATTTTTAGGGTGAAGGAGAATTCTTGATCTACCAGAGAATAAGGATTCAGTGTTTTCTGCTGTTTTCCTTTCCATAAGTCAACCACTATCATACATACATTAATGCACAAAAGGCTCATTTTGAATAATAAAATCCAGGACATCAGTTTCAGCCTGAACTGGGCGTCTACAACCACTGTTCATTCTGTAGATCTCATATCAGTTTAAAATCTTAATGCTATCTTTTTTTTCTCTTCGTTTTCCAGAGATTCCTTCAGCAGGATGAGTCTCCGCAAGCTTGACATCTGAAGATGAAGAAAACACACACATACACACAAGAGAAAATTGCAATATTAATTTATTGGAGTGTAAATAGGAGTGTCTCTTCAAAGTCGGTCAGTGTTTCTGAAAGCACGTTCAAAGAAAGGCTCGAGCGTCGCAGCTTGGTACGTCATTCCAGTGTCTTAATTTGTTTACAGACGAACTGTTACACAATCAGAGGGACGAACGAACAAGTGGATCTTAAAGATTAAAAGGATACCTTGTCATTTAGAATTTCTCTGTTACAGAAGGTGACTTTTATTTTTCCCTGCTGTATTTCATAAACTCTATCATGTTCTTTAAACTAAAGCTGCTGCCTATAAGATACGAGCGCCAGAGCATCCCTTTATTGGTTCATCAAAGTGCCAAATACCTTCTTTTCCCGCCAAAATTTTTTGCAGAAGAGGTGTGATTTTAAAGGTCAAGGTGTCTTTTTAATCGAACAACCGTACGATGTGTCAAAAAACCTGTATTCTATTTAATGTGTGCACTTTTTTTATTACGGTGTAGCAATGCATTTTACAACTTGAAAGTTTATGTAACTCAAAACGGGAGGAGGCAAAAGTGAAAACATGCAAAAAATTGTACCATTATTTATCATGATGCTTTATCATTTTTAGTTTAAGCGATAATGTTTTAAAGTTAGGTACTTTAAACATCCTTGTATAATTTTATGTAGTTTTGTTTTGTTTATTTTAAATATTTTACTAAATAAATATTTTAATGTTCATTCAACGTGTAGTGATTTTTTAAAAACTAGAATTAAAGTGGTGATCCAGCTGATGTCATTTCCATGTGTGTGCTGATGTCAGTATGTATATATATATATATATATATATATATATATGCAAAGTTTGAAGTGAACTTAAGTTTTTATGGACATTTGAAATTTTTCCCATTATATGAAAAGACTGAAAAAATTTAAACTTGTCACCTACTTTTCTCAAAACACATCTATTCTAGGTCACTGGCAATCTATAAATCCAATTTAGTGTGAATTCAACCAACATTTTTGCTGCTACAGACATTTGAAATCACACCCATGTAAAAAAAAAAAAATTGGAAAGATTCATAAAAAATTGGAACTTTGACTTTTCCCAAAATGTAATCAGATCTATTGTAGGTCACTGGCAATATATAAACCCAAGTTGGTATGAATTAAACCAATAGTTTTACTGCTAGCGTTAAAGAAACCAACCCTAACTACACCTTGCCTTTGGGGCGGGGGGGCACATTAAAAACAAACTGTCACTGGAAGTCGGGAGGATGCCCTAAAAACGACTTAAGTAAAAACTTTATTGCTTATTGTGAGTTTACAGTGGAATGAGGTACACGTGAACTGACAGGCACAACACACTCAACGCTGGTGTCACATATTGAATCTAAACAAGAAAGATCTGAATATGGCCCGTCATAGAAACAGCTTAATTAGATCTGATTTAATCCCTGAAATCATAATTGGACTTGAAACACTGTAGTACCTGAGAGAAACAATCTTACGTTTATAGATTTATATCTTAAACTATATAGTAATGTAATAAGTTATGACCCGGTTTCTGTTACAGACACTTAAAAAGAACGATGAAAGGAGTTCAATCAGGAACAAACAAAGTCACTAAGACCTAACACACCTTCCCAAGTTTGTTTAAACACCAACTTTGTTTTTTGACATCTTTTTTTTCCTTTCCCGACCGGTTTGGCTAAAATCTAGTTCAAACCCCAGATTTCATTTAATGTGTGAAGGTAATAACATTTAGGAACAGAGAAACTGAAAACCACGCATTTCATTGATCTCAGATCTGAGGATGAGAAGGAGCCAACGTAGAAATGTGAATATGTAGAAATATTTATGCATCTTAAAAGCTCTTTATTACAGTATGAAGTCTGTCTTCCCTAAAAAGCTGCTCTTTGCTGCTAAAAATAGTTTGTGAGATTGTTTAAAAAGCTTCATCTTATTAACAGATGCAGAAACTATTCCAGAAGGTCTGGTTTTGAACATTTCCATAAATATGCTGTTCACTGTACAAACGTAAAAACCTGATCATCTAAGTACACTTCCATGTTTAAATGGGCTGTTCCAGTATTAACAGTTCCATCGAGTATGAAGAGGCTTCGTGGGCTTAAATCTAGTTTATGGATTTGTATGAACTGGTCCCATTCAGCCCAGGACCATGTGTTCAGAAAGACTCTGTAAAAGGAACATCCAGGCTTTTCTGACAAACTGGACTAAATATTTGTGCCGCTCCTGTTCTAGTACGAATATATTCTCTTGTAAATGAAAAGATAGAACACTACATAGAACTTTGAGCTAGGAAAAAGAGATGTCCTCCGAAAGACTATTTTGCATTTCAACGACATTTTTTGATCAAAAGTGCTTTTTTCCAAAGAGTAAAAAAAAGGAATGATACGAACCAAATAACAGATAATATCGAAACAGGACAAACCATTGACAGTGTTGAAGGGAATTAAAGCCAGTGTTCAACGTAGGACACGACTTGACGCAAAAACAAAGAGATAAAGAGAAACTCCTGTAGAGCTTACACCGGACAATCTTTAATATAAAAAAAAAAAAAAAAAATCAAGGGTTCAAGTCATCTGGCACGTAGAAAATTAAGTCTGTTTGAGGATTTCTAAAATATGACTTTGACCCAAACTGGTTCACAGACGTTTCTGAGTCCAGTTCTTGTATTGGCTCGGTTCTGTGCAGTCTGTTTCATTTCCGGTGCTAATATGGCCGACAGTATTTTTTGGCACCGTCTGTAGCTTTGAAAAATCCAGCTGGCGGAGGCGCCCGGCTGCCAAACCCGGGTCTTTGCTGGGGTCAGCGTCCCGGTCCAGGTATCCGTCTGTAGAACAGCAGGTAAGGCGTGGAAGAGGACGCCGTCTCCGGGGAGCAGGCCCGCAGGAAGTCGTCCTCCTCGAACAGACGCACCTCGGAGTCGTCGAACAGCATCCATTTGCCGTCGTATTCCAACAGGTTGCTCAGCGCCTGCTTCTCCGTGGACGTCTGCGCTCCGTCGTCAGCATCAGGGTCCTTTCTGAGTCCGGCGTCGGGGCTTTGGCACGTGGTGGTTCCGATAGTTCTCCGCCGCTTGGACCCTTCCGTTGTCCCGCCGCCGACTGCTTTATCGGCGGGTTTGTTGTTTCCGAGGTCACAGGCGGACAAACTCCTCTGGCCCCCCAGGAGTCCGACCCCGCCCTCCGACAGCTTCTTGCCTCCTGTTTTGGCTGCAGAACTGGCCCTCTGGCCCCTTGAGCTCACGCTGAAAGACACCTCCCCGTCGTCGTAGTCCAGCACCTCGTCTTTCACCTGTGCGTCGGCTTTACTCTCTTCTTCCTCCTCCTTCTTGGTTTCCGCGTCGTCGCCCAGACTCAGCTTCACGTCCTTCAGGTCCGACATGCGGACGTAGGCGGTGTAGTGGCCGCTGCTGATGGTGACGCCGCTGTGCATGACCACAGCGAACAGCTGATACTGCTGACCTTTGGCCGAGCGGCGGGTGCACCACTCCTCCAGAGACAGAGTCAGGGGGGTCTGTAAGGGGGTGTTGACTTTGGACAGACCGGCGTACAGGTCCAGTCTACGAAGACAAACAAAAACAGCACCTGTTGAAACCCGCTGTAACACGTCCTGCATGAAGAACAGCTGACTGAACCTTGGTGTCTTTAGAGGCCAACATTTAAAGATACTTCCTGAATGTGCTTCGATTCAAATGAGCAACACTGGGCCTCTTAAAGGTCAAACTCAAGCACTTTTCAGGGTTATTCTCAAATCTATCGGAGTAAAATACAATCCTACAGGATTATTTTGTTTTCCCCCCTTTTCATTAAAACAATGTACATTGTATTATGCTATAAACATCTAAAATCATGTTTCATAATAGAAAAAAGTCAAATAAGAACACTAAGTTTTATCCAAAAAATATAAAAAAAAAGAAGACACTGCGTTCCTCAAGAAAACTCAGGGCGAAATAAAGATTAAGATAAAAATGTAGCTGGAGTCGACCAGAGAACACCTGCTTATTTTCTTTTTTGACAAAGTTTTCTTTTTCCAAATTTATCACCTCTCTGTAGGTAGTTTTGGCTTGACATCTAACCCAACAAGAGTTAATATTAAAAATAAGTTAAATCATATCAGTTTTAGAATTGCTTGAATTTTAATTTAAGTGCTTGTAATTTTCCAGGACATGTACGAACCCTGCTCTCATTTCTTCAACCATAAAAAAAGCTCATTTAGGGATCGAGTCTGGAAGGAAAGGCCCTATTGGTTTTCCTTCGTTTTTATATTATTCTTACTTCGATCCTTTCAACTGGATTTTGATCCCCTAAACATTCTCAAAAACTCCAATTTGGCACACATATTATGTCTGGCAAAATCTTTGATGAAATGTCAAAATTAACAACTTCGATGTCAAAATGGGCTCTGTAGCGCCACCTACAAACACAAAAATGGCCCTAGCGGCTCATAGGAATGTCGTACAGACATGAAACAAACACCAAAATGTTGGTCTCATCGAGCCTGACAAATCATCCACTGACACCCATGAGCTAACTCCAACAGGAAGTTGGCAATTTGCTTTTCAAAATGTCTCCACATTCTTGCGATTACAGCCCATTCATTTTGTACTTTTTTTTCCTAAGTTATACATCACTACATTCACAAGAATCTGCAGAAGCTACATGCAAAATAATTTTTGGATTTAGGACCTACGATTACGGAATAATCTCAGTTAGTTTGAAGAGTACTTAGTTTAGATTTCAACATTGAAAAACACGTCTGTTAAAACACCTTTT
>JAPTYQ010000019.1:3697662-3709051 GCA_029814465.1 Ostorhinchus cyanosoma
TGTGGGGTGTTTTTATTTATTTATTTATTTATTTGACATAAATTACACTTCTACCACTAACTGATTCAGAAATTGTACTCACTAGATTGCAGAAAATAAAATGTTTCCTTCCAGATCCAATGTCCAAATAAAACCTACAGCTCATGAATGCATCCAAATAACACCCATGTTTACAGATGTGTATATTTTATTCGACTGGTTAGTGCTTTAAACACACACTGCACTGCGCTTTTGGCTGTATTTTGGTAATTAGTGTGATTCCTCCATGTTTTAGGATGTATATGTGATGGATCATTTGTGAGAATGTGTGAGTTTTTATCATCTGGATGTGTTTTTTATAGTTTTAATCGCATGGATGTGTTTATGCATTGACGTACCTTCCTGAAGCCGAGCTCTAAATTCATTTTATTTTTAATGCAGTAACAGTAAAGGTGCTTAGAGAGTTTATTTTGTGTGCCTGTTATTTGCTATTGACAAAATTAGAAGCGTCTTTAAGAGGATACAATCACTGACCTGGTTTACAGCTCTGCTAAACCATATCTTTCTCCATATGCAACATTATATAAGCTGACACAGTTGTCCAAAAAGTGTTGAAAATAGGTTGCACATCTCAAATATCCCAGTCAAAGAAGACAAAACACTCACATCGTACTTGGAATTAGCATGAGTATATTAGACGAAGAAGCTTTACAGAATGGAAATGAGACAGTATTTTGTTAGCGTGGTCTAACCATCTGGTTTTCCCTGTGTATTCAATATTTAGAAAACAGTCTGGAGTTGAGTCAGTCGCTGTGAAATATGCACAAGCTATTCTATATCGACCAATCACAAGTCTGGGGGGGCGGGTGTTTCACAATGTGTCATATGCACTGACTTCTTTTTGTCGTGAATCAAAGTCAGTTCTGCGTCCACAAATCTCTTTTCAACTATTTTTGGTTGATTACTTGATCCCCGTATTCTTCATTTTCTCTGTCACGTTCGTCTTTTCTGTGATTGGTTGACTTGGCACCTGTTAGTCCCGCCTTCACATTTGGATTCAAGCCCCACAATTCCAGATGGATTTAAATGTGCTCTATAAATAAAGTAATTGGATTGGGTTTCTCATTGAGAAAAATGGATAGCTGGCCAGGCTAGCATTTTGTAAATTGGTCTAAAAAAATATTACTAGTCGCTTTTCCATTGAACATCTGCGCAAAACTTTACCTATATTTACTAAATGTTGAAAAAACAAGTACGTAATGTTGGGTTTTTTCCATTAAATCACAAATGCGATGATTTGTTTATTTAATATTGCGAAATGACACGAGAAGTCATTCCATAAACATGGTGACGAACTTAAATATTGTGTTGATTTACAGATATATTCATTATTGTTATATATTACCTCTTTATCTCTTACTAAATTAAAAAATGGTTTCCTGGCGTGTGCACACATATCACCTCATCTTTCTTTTAAAACTCTTCTTTATTGCTTGTGGTAACGTCTGTCAACATCATTTTTTTTTTTGTTTTTTTTAATTAACTTGACTCTAGTTGCAGAAAAAGATCTTTCCATTGCTTAATATTTCACTTGCACTGCATCTGAAAAACCACCAGCGCAAAAACTTGTAACTGAAAAATGAGATTTTTGTCGAAATTGTCATTTTTCCAAACTATATTCATGCAATTTGAAGGTTAATGGATGAGGATCACTTGGCATTATGCAACCCAAACTATGAAAAACAAAACAAAACACATACCCATAATAAAACAAAGCAGAAAATCGACATGAACGTGGGTGTCTGAGCTCTTCACAAGTTCATTCTTCGGAATCCGATTGTCACTTTCCCTTCATTCATTCTCCTATCATCATTTTATTCTTACTGTCTTTAGAATTAAATTTTTTTTCCCTTTTCTGAGCATACTATAAAGTAAAAGCAGTGACTTTCCAGTTTGAAGTTCTTCTGCAGTCTGCCAAAGTACAGCAGGGATTATTTTAATTAACATGCCTTGACCCTGAGTCTGGCCTGTGTAGAATGAACATCACACACACACAGTTACACACAGTTACACACATTTCAACTTTTCATTCCTATGCTGAATGCAATTTAAAAGTATAATTAGAACGTACTTAAACCCTTCCCAGCTTCACTCTCACCTACAAATATAATCTGGGTTTCTGATGGATTGGCGTAGAGTCTTATTTCAGGGTTGCCGGTGACCTTTCGTGGCCGGCCCTGCTTCGACCCGGCGCCGTTGTGAGGGAGGATGTAGGATGTGAAGACTGGAGAGCGTCTGACAGCTCATCGGTCACGTCCACTACCAGCCAGGATGAGCTGGGGGAAGACACTAACTCTCTCTAGATGACTGCCCTTAAGGGTTAAGGGCTAGCGATTCTATAAATCAGGACACGGGGCTAATTCCTTTTAGGTGCATGACACACTTTTGGTTTTTACATTCACTCGTAGAAGCTGAGGCTTACATCTTAACCTCGGTTTACGGTCCTATATACTGGATCTAAGCTCCTGCTGCAGGCCAACTGAACGCCAGCAGTAGGAAGGCTACTTTGGAAATGTAACAACCAGTTACTCCTGAAATATGGAACTATTTTAAGTCTTTTTACACAACTTGCATTTGGTTGCTTTTCTTAGTATTATTATCAATTTGTGACAAAGCTGGAAATATATGTTTAAACTAGTTTCATTGCGATTTTAAGGTAAATGCTGTTGATTTTCTCGCACTGACAGACAGACAACAGAACGGCCGTAATTTGATTGCAGTTTTTTCTACCACTGATATTTAAATTTTTTTTCCAGTATCGGTATCAGCCTGTTGCGTCGGCCGATATGCTCTTTTTTCCCTGCCATGATTTACTAACAGGTGAAGTTCACGGCACCTCCGTGTTCCTGGAGAAACTGCTGTCCACACTGAAAAAAAAAACAAATTTTTGGGTGTAGTAATATTTATTATTTCCATAAAATTTTCAGTAAAGTTGCAAGATGGTCCAGAATAGATCCCATTAAATTTTGGTGAATGTGGGTCAAAGGGCAAGGTCGCCAAAAATGTGTTTTCGCAATGATAAGAGAT
This sequence comes from Ostorhinchus cyanosoma, assembly GCA_029814465.1. Lineage (NCBI taxonomy): Eukaryota > Metazoa > Chordata > Actinopteri > Kurtiformes > Apogonidae > Ostorhinchus > Ostorhinchus cyanosoma. The sequence goes on from JAPTYQ010000019.1 coordinate 3,700,729, forward strand.
TGGGCAAATCAGGTCAAATGTTTGTGAGGGGCGGGGTTTGTTGTGCCTGACACCACTTGTTTATTTAATTTTTGCCACATATGGGCAAAGGAACTAAATACGGTAACTTAATTGACTTTGATTTTATGCATGACAATAAAAAAAATTTAATTTCACAAAAGTAATAAAGTCTAGATAGATAGATAGATAGATAGATAGATAGATAGATAGATAGATAGATAGATAGACTTTATTTATCTCAAAGTGGGAAATTATAGTGCAGCATAAAGGGTTAATAAAAATATTAATTAGATTTAGAAACAATTACAGTGACCAAGACCATTATTTTCTTTTGTCCTTGAAAATAGACTTAAATTCCCCCATAATTAAAAAAAAAAAAAAAAAAGTATCAGATTCAGTTCCTACAAAATCAACAACAGTAAACTTCAGATTAAATCAAACCCTGTCACTCGTGTCCTTTTCCACGTGCAATCCATAAACTTCCAAGCATTTTCCTCCATTTCTCGGGGGTCTACGCTGGTTTCTGTTTTATTGTGGCATCCTGCAGGTGGCGCTGTTTAGCCCAAGTTTACAGCAGGAGAATCACACAAAGGGAGAACGCGTGTGAGAGCGCATCAACACTCCCATCTATGAGGAGCAGGAGCACATTGTCCCAAAGCGCAGAAAAAGGAGGAGGATCCGCTGGACTTCTGCAGCGCCTTAGAAAACAACACAAGCTTTTTGGGCTTTTTTTTTTCTTTCTTTCTTTTGTTTTCCTTGATGGCTGATTTCCGTGATGTTGACCGGAGAGTGTGAGCGCAGATCCGCACCGGTTTCTGACTGACCGACACCTGCTCCCCCCTCCACCTCCACCACCTCCTCTCTCTCTCTCTCTCTCTCTCTCTCTCTCTCTCTCTCTCTCTCTCTCTCTCTCTCCTTTGCTCTGTCTTTTGTCTCTTGCATCTCTGCGGCTCCTGCTCTCCAGAAGGAGGAGGAGCAGGGTGTACCTGACACCTCCAGCCGCGCTCCTCTCCTGCACAAACAGCCCTGAACGCACGGCGCACACAGAGTTCACCACCGGATCTTTGCGCACTCTAGAAAAAAAAAAAAAAAAAAAAAAATCTGTAAACTCCTAGAAATAAAAACAAAACAAAACCCCATCCGAGAACTTGAATCTCACGGACCTTATATCTCCAGGATTTTGCGGACTGTTTAGCTGCTCCAGTGAGGACCCGGACTACCCCTCCTCTGAAGATGCGTCTCCCGGTGCTCGTGTGCGCCTTGGCGTGTCTGTCTGCGGCACCGGGCCCGGCAGCCGGGGCGGACCGGAGCTGCGCCGACCTGCGGCAGTTCTACACCGGCAAAGGATTCACTCTTGCCGGGGTACCTCAGACTGAGATCTCTGGTAAGTTTTTTTTTTTTTAAACAGAATTCTTTCCAAAAAGCGCAATAAACCAATCACCTAAAAACACTTACCAAGTCACTTTTTCCTAATAATGATCAAAAATATGAATCATAAACTTGCATGAAGTGATCTTTTATTAACCCACCTCATAAATAGAGCATAATGTGGAATACTCATGAATGTTTTTTTTTTTTAGATTTAATTTTTTAATATCTCTCCCATGATAACAATGTGATATTCCTCTGGGGATTAATAGTGTGTATGTGGGAGGCAATTTTATTGAATTTTCTAGGATTAAATTTAAGAAATGGTTACAATGAGGAAATTGATTTGAATGAGGATACCATTCATGCCATAAACCCGCACATAAAGCTTGATTACCTCGGTTTCTTCTGAGCTTTATCTACTTTTACTGGCCTGGAAGGCATATCAATTGGTTCATATTTCTTTCTGTGCATTGCCTTTAAATGGTCCTATTTTCCATTTTCCTCACTGAACACTGCCCTCATGTTAAGTGAAGTGTTTCCCTTCTGTAGACTATCCTGCATATCTATATTAGAGTCCTTTCTGGGCCATTTTCATTGTTTGCTGAGGGCACTACTGCAGGTGGGTGTAAGCCATGTGTCTTGTGGAGCTATTACGGTTTATTCAGGGCATTTATCGTAGCGTTGCAGGTGTGAACAGCTTCTAATACTAACTCCAGAAAAAAACAAAAAAAAAAAACAGATTTGCTTTCTCCTCTTGGCTAACCCCATGTTGAATATAAGTATAGTACGGTATTTTTCATTATGTGTTCTCTGCAGGTGTGGTGCATGCTGCATGTGTGTGACTCAGTAGTTGCTGAAATGGCCAATTTTGTCATTTGCATAAACTAATAATTTAGGCAAGCCCTGGGTAATACCCTATAACAGCTATGGCTCAGCAGCTTTACAACTTAAGCTGCTGTAAGAAAGTTGAGTCAAACCAGAGAGGGGTGTATAAAATGGCATTTGGGACAATCATTCTGTTCTTGATTCTTGATACCCTTTCTTGTCAGTCAGCCAGTCAGGCAATCATGCATTTAATCAATCAGTCAATTACCCAGCTGGTCAGATAATCAATCAGCTTGAGATCCAGGCAGTCAAGCAATCAGCCAATCAGGAAGCCCGTCAGTCAGTCACTTGGTCATCCAGTCAGACATTACATATCAGTCTCCTATCTACGTCCTCAAATGCTGATTAAACTGTCTTAGCCTCTGGGAAAGTACAGATAGGACATGTGAAATTGAGTTGTTCACCCCCGTAAGGTGCTCATGTGTCACTCTGCCTTCACCTCCAGAACGCCACAGCCTCTCAGGGTGGACATGAAAAGGAAAAAGGGGGGATCGAGGAGTTTGTTTGTGCTTGATTTGAAGGTCATTTCATGTTGTGTCAATGAAAAAAGGCTGTCTTCGGGCGGGCGGGTGGGTGATTCAATAGTGTTTGTTGTTTGTACGTGGGCCTGTGTGTGACGGACGCTAGGCAGAGACAGACAGAAACAGACACAAGTGGAAAAAGAAAAGCGAGACCGTGAGGTGGGGTGACAGAGACGGAGCATGAGAGTCACTCAAGGTCCCTGTCTGTGATGAGCGTGGACCAGACACGGGGCACTCCCCCCCCCCTCCCATTCCATTAAAAACTCATCTTTTATTGACAGATGAAAAACACAATGCTTCAGTCACTTGGACCTTGATCTGCTCTAGTTATTTGAGCAACAGTCCTACCTTCCCAGACCTCATTAAAACTGACATCCAGATAGGAATAGAAAGATGGCAACAGGCAGCAGTATTTCCCTGAACGGGGTCTCCTCAATCTTTCTCATCTCAGAGACCCAAGGTTGGTAATTTTAGCTTTTTCCGTTTGGAGACAGATACACACTGCTCTGCGCTCGTCTCGGTGTCGCTTTTGGAGGATGTGTAAGTGCTGGCCACGGCTTTTCGTGTAAACATAATTTCTTTGCTGCTGGCTCAGGTAGTCATGTTTACATTAAGAAAGACCTCACTGATGCCAAAAGTACTTGTTCAGTCATATTTTGTCTGTTTGCCCCCCCCCCCCTTTTTTTTTTTTTTCTTTATCTGTGTTTGCAACTACGTAAAACAGGATCCGAGTCTAAGGAGTCGGCTACCTGAATAATGGGTCCATGTTGAATGAGTGAAAGTAGATCAAAAAACAACAAGGCCTGTGATATACAGTTGCAGAAAGAATTGCGAGACCGCCCCTTGTTTTCTTCAATTTCTTGTTCATTTTAATGCCTGCTACAACTAGAGGTAGATTTGTTTGGACAAATATAATGATAACAACAAAAATAGCACATAAGAGTTTCATTTAAGAGCTGATTTTGAACATTTTTCTTGATAATAAGCAAAATCACTTCAGTTTTTACATCAACAGCTATGGCATTGTGCTGCCAAAAACTGTGCTTTTAGGCATTCCATGTTTTGTTTCGTGTCTGTTTTAGTCACATGATACACGCAGGAGTTAGAGCGTGATTGCATAACTATTGTTTTTGATGACTTTTGATGGTTTAATATTTTTTTTAACGTGACTGAAGAGTAAAATACTAATGTTAGCTTTTACTTATGGCACCCTCACATGTAAAATGTAATGACATAATGTGAGTATTTATCACAAAATGTAAAGTCACTTTTTGATACACCTGATTTCTGATTTAATTTTTGTCGGTAATGGTTAGGAAAATAACAATTCCCATGATCCCACATCACACCACAACATCATCTGCAGCAGAGAAACAAAGTGTCAACGGTGAGAGAAAAATAAGGATTTGATCCTGTTTGATTTGCGCCACCATTTACACATACGAAGATCATCATTTATGTAGAAGATAATCTCACCCAAAGTTGCCGTTCTTGGCAGTGAATTTTGTGTTAAAAAGGAAAAATGCTGAATGAACTGCATGTCTCGTCGTATGTGACGCATCACTCACACCAACACAGCTGCTGCTTTGGCACATTTGACATCGATCTATGAGAGTCAGGTGAAAAAGTAGTAGAAAAGATGAAAATTACTACAGTCTGGTTATGTCGAAGTTGCGGAGAGATCGTCAGATTCCTGGAAAGTGTCTGTTACCGTGACATTACCTAGACAAGTTTCTGATCTATCGTTTTTTTTTTCTATGTAAGTATTTTCACAGTTTGATACTTGAGTAGTTTTTTTTTCCTCCAACTATGACTTTCTTGACAGGTAAAAATAACATTTAAATGGACAAAGATCAAATATGTAAATGGTGGAATAATTCAAAAGGGATCAAAAATTAACCAGTGCAATGCAGCTTTTTTTTTCTGAAATAAAATCCGACGGGGCAGGACTTGAGCTCTTTATGCGTTTTGTTACTGTCTCGATTGAGAGACTCCATAGTGCAGACATCACATGTTGTTTATTTAAGTCTGGCATCGATTTCATCCAAATAAGCCTCACCAGTTTATGCAACTTCTTTTAATGCTGGACATGTCTGGTACAGTTTAGATTTTGTCTCTAGTTATGAGTTATCTCTGCTTTATTTTATACCTTACACTGATATATGAGCCAAAAGGTGATGTTCTCAATTTACTGTCAATCTTAGTTTCTATAGTCACAAGTTATGGGTAGTGACCGGAACCACGAGGTTGTCAATACAAGCAGCAGAAACGGGTGGCTGGGCTCTTCCTTAGAGATAGGGTGAGGAATTCAGCCAACCGAGAGGAGCTCCGACTCCAGCCACTGCTCCTCCACATTAAGATGATCCAGCTGAGATGGCTCATGCATCTGGTCACGACGCCTTCTGAAACCTCCCCAGGGAGGCGTTTCAGACATGTCCAACTGGGAGACCCCGGGGCAGACCCAGGACACGCTGCAGAGATTACACTATGTGCCTCGGCTGGGCTGGGAACGCCTGGCTGTTCCTCGGAGGAGCTAAAAACAGTGGTCGGGGAGATGGAAGTCTGGGTCAGATGATGGATGGGTGAATGGATGGATGGATGTGATCATGTAATACAAACTCTGTTCCTCCCATTTTTACAGCAAGGAAACTATTTCACTCCATAAACTTAGCTACACATCCTCTTCAGAAGCCTAAAAAGTCACATACAAATTGTATCGCATATGCTTGATTCCTATTATCGCCCAACTGTAATAAACACATGCACAGATGTTTCAGCCCTGTGGCCTTCCTGTGCAAGCAAGACCACATTTTTAGGAACAAACACTTTCCTAATGATTTGAGACAAGGCCCAGCTGTTGCCAGTCGTGAGCGGTTCATGATTAGCATTGTGCGCAAAACACTTGTGGAGAAAGTTACTTCAGTTTACTGACATTTTTTTAAATGGCGAAATGTTGTACACTGTAAGACTGTACTGCATTTTAATAAAATACTTGACATTCAGTAGAAAAAAATCTTTTCATTCTTGTAGTTTGGATGAAACCTTTGTAAGAATAGAACTAAACCACTTGTGTGTACCTTGTGCAAACAGTCTTTGTGCCCTGTTTATAGATAAATGCTAGATTTTCATACCTGAATGTCTCCGATGTGTGAAAACCTTTGAATTGATGCTAGAAAAGCATTAAGTTTTGATACACAAGATGATTTTTTTTCCCATTAGCCTGATATGAAAGGACCTTTGTACACAATCAGTGCTTTGTATTTTCTATTTCGAGGTCATTCCGGTATCACACAACGTTTATTCCCTTACATATCTGAGCTACTACTATGCAACTTAAAAGTGTACAGAGAATATTAGGAGAAGATGGGCAGAAATGTTTGAACTCAAATGAACATGCAAACCAGATTTCCTGCAGCCGCCAGTATACAAACAGGAATACATGCATCTTGCTTTTTTTCTCTATTTTTCTAACATCGCTGAGTTTTTTGTTTTTTTTCATAGAAGACATGTTAGAAATGCACGTCAAAGAAGCGCATAAAAATGAATATACATGTGCGGTAATTTTAGGCATCTGAAACCTAACAGGTGTTTATCAGATCTGGAAACTATACATAATGCATGTTATTTCTGGTGTAAGCAGGTTGTGAGACTTGTATTTGTAAGATAAGTATTCTTTGTAATATGACAAGCAGATGCTCTAAATTCCTCCAGACTTTAAAAAAGCCCTATTCTTCTCCCAGCTCACACCTTTTGTCCTATAGGTTTAACACCATGTGAATGGAAGTCGACTTTCCTGCTGTCTGCCTCTGTGTCTTTGTGCCTGGAAGCGATTTTAATGCACACACATTGTGTCTTTCACCTGGTCAATAGTTAAAGACTAGCTTGTCCTATAGTGTGTGTGTATGTGTTTAAAAGTCAGTGAAAGCCAACACCTTCTCCAGGGAACACACTTAGTTTCATTCATACATGTATTGTCTGTGCAGAGCAGCACACACCCATATGATCGTATGACATGCAGAAAAATGTACACACACACACACACACACACACACACACACACACACACACCTGCACACTTCATATTCTGCACTAGGAGGTGTCGGGTTTGATACCTGTGTGTGTGTTCTGCAGCCTACATATTGGTTGTTTATCACTTTTGGTTGTTGCATTTTTCAAACAATACAGAGGAGGAGCGGAGCATATGTGTTTCAAATAACATGAGTTTAACACGATACACCTGGTTTTAGGTCAGATTACCTACAGATTAGGATACATTATAGCTTTAGTTACAAGTCAATAACTCTAACAAGGCTGAGCCAACAAGGGACTCTCCATTCATTTACATGTACACAACTCCCATTTCTCTGTTGGGCGGATAAGAAGCACCCAAGCCAGTGCTGTAATTGTCTTTCATTGACTTTCTGTGAAAACATATTGTGATTAAATGGCCTTATTGCATTATCTTATTACTATCATTTGAATCTTGTTTGTCCACATTTGGAGGATTTGTACCGGCAAATCAGCGACCCGTTTGTGCACAGTGAAATCCTATCTCCCTTTGTTTTTTTTAGTCACGTCTTACCAGTTTGTTAGATTCTGAAAACGTCTGAGAAAGTTATAGGTAATCATGATACTAATTCAGGTATGGGAATTGTGCCGTCTCAGATTTAATTAAAAAGATAGATACGGAAGTCTCAGTTTCACTTCAAACTTCGCAGTTTTGTGCAATGCATAGCATCTCCAACTGATTTTTTTTTCCATCACTTTGACTTCAGTGTGTTGTTTAAAGCTCCTTATGTAGTGAGATCTAACAGGAAAGTTTTCTGGAAATAGAAATAAGTTACCTTTAAAAACACATGACCATTAAATCTGAGATAAATAAACAATGCAGAATACGTAGTGAATAAGGATGAGCTTGGGGTGATGCAGGGAGCTGCAGCTAATCAGTTGTATAATCTGGAAAACATGGATTTGACACCTGCATGAATATGAATGGGTGTTGGTGAAGGAGCTGCTCATTTACAGGCATGAATGGAGCAGGTGATGCCAGTCAGCTCCAGCAAACAGCCTCGGTGCTTTCCCTAAACTAATGCAATGCACCACATCAATTATGTTTGTGGTTTTTCATACATGTAGTTGACATTTTAGTGTTTAAATATATTCCCCACTGATGCACATATATTTCCTGCAAGTCAACTCAGATTTCATGATGTCTCGTGACTGTGTAGATGACACAACAGCTACATTTTGCTTTGCTTTACTTTACTTATTTCTAATAATAATCAATTATTATCTGCACTTGAAAGACAGATGCTTTAGCTTTTTTAACAACATAAAGTTAAATGCTGAATCCCAGTTCACCCCTTGGCCCTCCCCCTTACCCTCACCCCTATCCCTCCCATAATTCTGTTAGAATCATTGGCAAGATGGAGACAAAAGACACACACAAATATTATGTATTTTCTTCGTAAACAACTTAAAGGGGAACTTCGGTCATTTTCAACATGCTATTCTATTGCTCGATCTACCCGAGAAAAGCTTGTACC
>JAPTYQ010000019.1:3775953-3785987 GCA_029814465.1 Ostorhinchus cyanosoma
ACAGATTACAGGCATCCGGTCTGCAGAAACAGAACATTTCTAACTGTGATGAGTTGGTAATACTCAACTGTTTTTTTGTTTTTCCCTTGAGCCACATTTGCAAAAGGTAAAATGGATAAACAATAAAAAAAAATGCATAATTTTATCCGAATGAACTGATGATAGCCATATATGATGCTGTAGATAAATCAGACATTTTGCTGCATTAATGTGACAAATTGGTTTTATTTGAAAGTGTTTTGTGTGATTTAGTCCGATTCAGACATGTATTCCCCGGAGCCACTCCCATCATAGCCGCATCTTTACATCTTTATAAATTAAATACATGAAATTTAGGCAGATTTTCCTGTGTTTCTGATATAATCCTCAACTTGCCAGCTGCACTATTGTTATAAATAAGCATGTTGCTCTCAGTAGGTAGAGGCGCTGACAACCCTCGTCTGTCCCTGCTGAGTGTAGAGACGACAATCCTGCATCAGTCAGGGGTTTGGAGTTAATGAATGATTAATTTTCCTGATGCTGATTGTTAAATTCTGATACAACAGACGGGCACAGAGAGAGAGAGAGAGAGTTTCTGTTTAGGAAAAATGGGGTTGTCTTAAATATTTCAGTCTGCTCTGCTCACTTTACATATTTAGAAATCAGATAAACTGACTCTGGACCCGTCGTTTTCTACATTCTGTCTATTCTTGAATGTCTTATCGCGTAAACGTTAAAGAGTCTAACCACAGGGGGATGACACGGAAGGCGGCGTTAACTCGTACTGATGTTGCAGGAGGTCGCACCGGCAGCCACAGTCGACCACGCTGTTTGTTTTACTGTCTGTGTCTAGACATGAAGAAGATTTATCGATGCTCAGCACTGCCTCGGCTGTCTGCCCCGAGATCAAAGTTTACTCACCTTTTTTTTCGGTCCCGCAGGTGGAAGTTACACCCAGGAAAGACAGTTTCACAACCTCGCTGCACATTTTAAAGATGTAAACCTAACTCTGGAGACAGTTAAAATGTAATTGTGCTGCTCATGTGGAAGCCAGCAGGTCTGAAATGGATTTTTCCACCTGAGGTTTTAAAAGAAACATATTGAGTGTTAAGGTGCTTTTTCAGTCTGTCTCTCTCATAACATATATATATATATATATATATATAAATACAACTCTACAATACTGGTCAGTGTGTGTATAGGGTGCAATAGCTGCTGAATAAAGGTGATTGTCATTTTCATATATGGTGCTCTGTTATGAAAGTCAAATAACATAAATTGATGAGTGTCGGGGTATAAAACTGACAACAAACGTATGATCTATAGAGTTTAGTGCTCTATAGACAGCAGATGACACACAGGAAATAACCTTGAAGAGTGATTTGGTCCAAGGCTAAGGGTTTGAAGTGACAGTTTATACTTTCAGGATGAAGGAAAAAAAAAAAAAAAGCTCTGAAATTGTTGCCACAGTTGTTGCAGGCAGACATTGTAGCGCTCCCTGGTTACTCATTACTGAGTTTTTATGCTGAGTATTTTAATTTAGCGCGCTGGAGGCACTTCCTAGTTTAAATAATTATCCTTTTACCACCGACAGTTGCACCTGCAGGACTCCTAGCAGAACTTTTACATACTGAAAATCATTTAAAAAGTTACTTATTTTATGCGCTGATAGATGGAAGAACAATGGAGAATAAGCTCGGTGACAAATGTAGCAGAACATTTATAAACAACAGCAAAAAAACAGAGACTTTTAATGTGTTTTAAGACTTATAGCAGCGCTGTAGTATTATATAAATGTTGTATCCACATTCATCACTTGGGTTTCAGTTCAGTTCAATTAAGGTCGACTGTGTCCACATTCACACAGGTGTTAACGATTAGAATCAGGAAGTTGGGAGGTGTGATGGTGGGATTCAGTCTCCAGAGGCTGCAGGTGCTTCCTGTTGATGGGAAGGTTAGTATCCTTCATTAGGTTTGCATCATGTTTTTGGTATTTTTTTTTTTTTTAGTTCTGTGCCTTAAATCATGCATTTAATTGGTTAATATGATGTTTAGGAAGCTTAACTTATGTGTTGCATCAAAATAATCTAAAATTTCACCTTTTTCTTTTGGTTCTGTGCCTTAAATAATGCATTTATTTGATGTTTAGGAAGCTTAATTCATGTGTTGCGTCAAAATAATCAAAAATTTCACCATTTTTTTTGGTTCTGTGACTTTAAATAATGCATTTATTTGGTGTTTAGGAAGCTAAACTCACGTGTTGCATCAAAATAATGTAAAATCTTTTCTTTTCTGTTACTGTGCCTTAAAAAATACATTTAGTCAATTTGAGGTTGGTTTTTTTTTTTAGGAAGCTTAACTCATGTTGCATCAGAAATAATCAAAAATGTTCTTTTTTTCTTCGGCTCTGTGCCTCAAATCCTACATTTAATCGATCGATATGTTGTTCAGGAAGCTTAACTCGTGTTGCATCAAAATCTAAAATTTTCTTTCAATTTTGGTTCTGTGCCTTAAATAATGCATTTAGTCAATTCTTCTCATGTTTCACCGAAATAATCTAAAATGTTCTTTTTCGTTTTTGGTTCTGTGCCTTTTTAAATAATGCATTTAGTCAATTCATCTCATGTTGCATTAAAATAATCTAAAATTTTCATTTTCTTATTTGGCTCTGTGCCTTAAAATCATACATTGAATTGATTAATTTGTTGTTTAGGAAGCTTAACTTGTGTTGCATCAGAAATAACCAAAAGTGTGTTTTGTTTTCTTTTGGTTTTGGTTCTGTGCCTTTAAATAATATAGTCAATTTAATTAGTTGTTTAGGAAGCTTAACTCATGTGTTGCACCAAAATCTAAAATTTTCCTTTTTTTTGGTTCTTAAATGACACATTTAGTTGATTAAAATGTCGCTTGGAAAACTTGCTTCGAAATATCACAGACTCCCTTGGTAAATGTGGATTAAAAATGGAAAAGTAGGACTCTAGGACACGGCAGGTGCTGCAAAATAAGAAAAAAAGAAAGGAGAAAAAAAAAATAGGGAGATGTTTTTAATTATTAATGCAAACTTGAGCCTTAAACTAGATAAAATACACCAGAAAACCACGTGTTGCTTTGGAAATATTACAAATCCACACTATCAGTGACACCACAACCCACTCTGCTCTGTTTTGACCAGTGCTTCTGGACACTTTAATAAGAAGTCTTCAGGTGTAGTTCCCAAACTGTCCGCTGGATGTCGCTGTCCCAACGCGCATCCACAGCAGCCGGGGCGGGGGAAAGACCGGACCATTGGGCATTCAGCGTGGGTCAGGTGGAAAAGCACGGGTGATTGGTTTACGATCCGCCATCCTCTCTTCTGATTGGACCGAAAGGTGTGAGAAAGCAGAGGATGAAGGAGCAGAGATCCACCGGCAGCCAGTCTACCCGCGTCAGTCCCGCCGGTGCAGAACACACACACGCACACACACATACGCGCGCACGCATGCACACACGCACACGCACGCACACACTGAGGACTGAGATGTGACTGTAAACCAGAGGAATACAACGTGTTTCCTTGGGATTTTTATTTTTTATTTTTTTTACATTTTTTTTTTTTAATTCTCTGTCAGCCGGATAATGGGAGAAGACATGAGGGGAGTAAGTGGGACCATGCCGGCCACTTGGGTTGCGGTGCTTCTCAGTGTGATGACTTCTGTGTGCGCAGTGGAAGGTAGGTTGGCACGGAACGGAACCCCTTTTCAGTTCAGCTGATGCAGGGTTGAAGGCTCCACTGGATTTACGCACGGAGCAGGAGGATGCCAAAGCTGTCCTGGCATCTAACCTAGTACCTATATGCAGAACCGTACCAGTGTAATGTCAATGCACACATAGTTTAACTCTTCCTGAGAGTTAAAAAAAAAAAAAAAAATCTGCAAATATCAACTTAGATTGTGTGCAGCATGCATGATTTTGCTTCAGAATGGATCAAAGTAAGTTTTTCTTGTAGTTGCTTCGGGTTTTAGATGGGGTTAATAGTCTGGGGGGTGTGGAATTCAGCAAAGGAGGATAAAAAAAAAATAAAAAATGAAATAAATACAGACAGTAGAGATCTAAAGAGTGTTAACAGTACAGATTTTTGGGAGATGATGCATGGGTTGGTGTACATTTCACACATTTTTGCAGTTGTTAAAGCTATGTAAGGGAGCTAGGATATATTTTACATTACAAAAATCAACTTTATTATCCCCAATTTCTTGTTATAATTGTCAAAAATGCATTTTATTTCAGAAAATAAGCATCTTTTTCCCGCACTATATATAAAGTTTCATATCTGCTGGTGTTGGATTTTTCTAGATATCTATGACAAACCCATTGATTGGGCTCAAAACAGTCCTGCAACAGAATGATGGGGGGGGCAAAAAGCCAATGTGAGGCTGTAAACATGATGATTCTGTGCTTTTGTGTGATGTTCAGTATCCAAACAAACTGCATTTCGCCCTCTTTAGTGCACTGTGTGGCCACATGCTGCTGCACACTCGGTGGCAAAGTGAATCCTGATTATAGCTCACAGGTGCTCCGTTTGTCCATGTTGCCGCTGCCACCTCCCCTATTGCTCCACCACCTCCCACATTAGCTCCTGGTACCTCCTGCTGCTTCCGAGTTTCACCCCATGTTCCTCCTGTTTGGGTTTTTCAGTCGCCGCTCCTCGCTCCTCCCTCAGCACCACTTCCTCGGCTCTTCCCTAAATATCACCTCCTGTTTCTCCTGATTTCCCGTCATGGTAGTTGCACCACCTTCTGCTCCTCATGCTGTTCCTCTCAAGTCATCTCTGGCGTCAAATTCTACTTGGCTGCTCTGCCCCGAAGCGACGTAAATCCCTCATCTTCTTCGCATCATGCACGAGTGCCTCCTTCTTCTTCTTCTTCTTCTCCTTCTTCTTCACACTTGTATTCTGTATCTCCCATAAGCACCATCTCCCTGCTGTTTTCTCCAATCCTTTCTTCTTCCTCTTCAAGTATGACCTTCTGGTGTTCCTCATGGTCCATTCCTCCACTTGCATCATTTCCATCTCTTCCTTTCTGGCTGCTCTTGCTCCTCCCATCACCTGTTGCCTCCTTCTCCTCAGATGTTTTCTCTAGCATCAGATCCTTCTGCTGCTTCTCCTCTTTCGTCTAGTATAAGTCATCTCCCTCTTGAAGCCTCATTTCTTGCTCATCCCGCTGCTCCTTCTCCAGCTGCTCCTCTCCCTCCTGTATCCCGCTTCGCCTCTGTCCTACATCTTCTTTTTACGAGACTGCAAATAAACCCGTTCACATCTCGGCAGCCACGGCTCGTCTTGACTCCGTTCTGTCATCCTGTCTTCCTGCAGCATCTCCTACGTCCTCTCTTCTCCTCTTTGCTGCCGTCGCCGTCCCTCGTGGAGATGCTAGATTAGTCTACTGCTGTGTTTTAATGGTGCGCGTAATGACAGACTCCATAGTGAGTCTCCCCACATTACGAGACGTGTAAATGTGTTGAAGAGCAGGTCTATTTTGATTAAACAGAATGCTGAGTCCGTGTGGGAGGGAGAAGGAGAGAGGGCCAGAGGTAGGAGGTTAAGAGAGAAGGGAGAGACAAATGGGTACAGAGTGGGCGGTGGGTTGTTTTGTGGTTGCGCTGGCCTTTTCATGGTAAGTATGTGCCTAATGAACTGATGTATAAGCTGATCTCAGTCGGAGTCGGTGTAAAATAGACCCGCTGCTGACACAGTCGCTGCTCTTATCTCTGCACTGTGTATACAAGTACACTCGTCCTCTGTAAACTTTTAGATGCCTGACTGATGCATGAAGTAACAAGACACCACAGTAGAGGAAAGTCAGACACATGCGAAGGAGGCATTAAGGACCGTAATTCAGTAGAGATGCAAAATAATGATTTGTTTCGTCGTCGATCAAGCTGCCAATTATGCTCTCGTTTGAGCAGGTAGTCCATAAAATGAAAAGGCCTCTTGTAAATGCACACAGTTCCAAGGGGACAAATTAGAAGAGTTCACGGTTCAGAGGTTCGTTTACCAATTCCTCATAAAAACGCACCTTATTTCCTCTGAGGCGCAGATCCATGAGCTGGTTTGTCTGATTATTTGGTGTTGGTATTTGTGCAACTTGGCTCAGATAGTGTCATAAGTCATTTTTAAGTTCACCCTTAAATTGCGTAAATATAACGTGCACATAAAAATGTACCCAATAGAAAAATGGCAATTTTACCAAAACCCTTGTTTTTTGATAAGTTTTTTTTTTTGGGTGTAGCACAATCGGTATATCAGTCAAAACAGCAATTGAAAGATCTTTTTCTACAACTAGAGTCACGTGAATTAAAAAAAAATTAATGTTGACAGATGTTACAACAAGCAAAGAAGAGTTTTAAAAGAAACATGGCGTGCACATCCAGAAACTGAATAATTTCTTAATTTACTACAGGATAGAGGGGTAATATATAATAACGATTATATCTGTAAACTAGTAAAGCACTTGGACAGCACAGATCATCTCCCAATCACCCCCAAAATGTAATAATTTGTTCCTTGTGTCAGTATCATTTCCTGAAAATCTCATCCAAATCCTTCAATAACTTTTTGAGTTTTCTCGCTAACAAACAGACCAAACCCCGACGAAAACATAACTTCCTTGGCGATTATCAACACGTCACCATGTTTATGGAATGACTTCTTGCATCATCTCGCGATTTTTTTTTATGTTTAGTAAATATCGATCAAGTTTGGCACTGATGCCCGATGAAAAAGCCACTAAAGTGTCCCGCGGCGGCACATCCTTCTCCATCCCATGTGAGTGAGAATTCAGCGAGCGAGGGATTGGATATGACGAATGAAAGAGCTGCTTTTCTGTTTCGAACGTCCAGGCTTCACAACTGGAAATAATGACTTGGAGTGAAAGTAATAGCTCACAGTAGGAGTTAACAAGTGGCTCCCGGCTGTAGGCTACATGTTTACATGGTTCTGTTCTGTGACATGTTTGTTTTTAATGCTATGGCCTCTATGTTCAGGTCAGTAGTTTCCCATTTCCCAATAAAAATCCAAGACGGCTCATTTCCAACAGCATGAAGTTTAGTTTTTGTTGTGTGTGCTATTGGCTGACTAATCGATTAATTCGCTAACAGCTTTGTCCTGTTCCAAATTATCCTCATTATACCCGCCGTTAAAAATCCACTATCGATCAACCTATTTTTATTTTTTTTTTTTCGGCATCCTACAGACTTTGGATGTCGCTACTTGATATTAAAAGTGTTTTTCTGAGCCCAGCTGAGATAAAAATACAGCGACTGGTGTTTACGTCCTTCTTGTAAACTTTTGTTGATGAGGACGATGAATACATGTTAATTTGGTAGGATTTCTCATTTGGATTCTTTAAAATTATACCAACTTTTGTTAGTTTATCCAGATATTATCCACTGCTGCTGCTTTAAATAGAGACATACCTTTAGAAGAAAGTGGTTGGGGATGGATACAGTGGGACAACAACTATCATAACATAATTATTGCAGACTAGTGTTCTGGTTTATTTACGTTCATCATTGTGGATGCGCAGATATTTTAGCCAGTATTTACCCAGTATCAGCATATGTTTATTCAATGAGAGTGTGATAAAGAATAGTAACTGTTTCTTATATTTGTAATAGAGTCCTTTTTTTTAAAGTGGTGGATAAGTGACAAAAAATCGAGTAAATAAACATAAAGTAACATTGCATTGGCATCGGCTTTTGGCCAAAATGCCACTTTAACCCATTGAGACCCAGACCTACTTTTGTTGCATGTTCCAAATAACTGTTTGTCTATATATAGTCTTTTTTTTTCTTTTAATAGTCATTTATCACCATTTATTATTATATTATCCTCTGTATTTGGTGTTTTTTCAGTGAAAATCAGGTATTTTCCTATATTTAGCTTAAAAGTCGCGTAAATGTTCATAAAAGCTCAGTTTAAAGTTGAGGTTTGTTGTATGAAAAACTGAGAAAACTGAAGAAATAGTGACTTTTTCTGCAAAGATATCAATAGCGGAATCTAAAAACAAGCATCTCCATCCACTGTCATTGATCCAACTCCATGGGTTTTACTGGTGAGTCAATGTTGTAGAAGATGACAGTGTTTCCATGGTAACAGCGGAGCCTCTGAACGTCCTAATGGTTCATATCTGATGACCATGAAAAGACGCACCATTTTTTTAAACACACTGATACGTTTAGTGGTTTGGAACTTATTAAACATTTTAGATCAATAGATGGTTTGAGTTGCCAGTGACTGTTTGTGTCTTTATGGGTTAAATATCGTATCAGTGAAGAATTTTGCAAGTGTTGCATCCTACGTAATTCATGATAAAGCTTCACAATCTTCTCCGAAACCCAATTAAGGTGTTTTTGTTCCTAAACCTTTGACAGTCTTGATGAGCCTTGAGCTTATCATCACCATAATAACACATTTAAGTTACTTTAACTGCTGTTTTCATTCATTCCATCATTTTCTAAACTGCTTAACCCTCTGGGGGGGGGGTCACAGGGACGCTAGCACCTATCTAAGCTACCACTGGATGAAGGTCTGTAGACCCTGGACAGGACGTTAACTTATCATATAATGACGAACTATCATTGACTCTCACATTCACCACTGTTGTTTTATGGTGGCGAATTTCGTGCGTACAGTCGCGGAAAAAAATATTAGACCACCCCTCGTTTTCTTCAATTTCTTGTTCATTTTAATTTCTAAAGGTACATTTATTTGGACAAATATAATAACAATGAAAGTAGTTTAATTTCAGAGCTGATATCTTGATGATAACCAAAATCACTTCAGTTATTACATTAATAACTATATCATAGTACCGACAAAAACAGTGCTTTTAGGCAAGAGTTAGTACTTGATTGCATAATTATTGCTTTTGATGGTCTAATAATTTTTTCCGCGACTGTTTTTGAAGCGATTTGCATGTGACCTACTCTGTTCTTTTAAATATAAGTGCAGGTCAATTCTTTTTAGATAATAATTGAATCTGAATTTGCAGATGAGACACAGAACAAGCAACAGCAAACAAAGAAACATTTGTGATCATGAATAAAAATATGCAATTGAATTGCAAATTAGTCTTGGCTATAAATGTTTCGGTCTGTGGCAACAATACTTGTCCCTATAGAAATATAGACTAAATAAAATACAAAATGTAAGGGACACATCGTTCTGTTGCTCCAAGTTTGTAGTGTTTTGTGTTGCGTTAAAACACAGCAAACATACAATTACCTTTTAAGCTCCCCTGGTGTTTAAACCTATTCAGAGAGTTCACAATGCCGCACAATAATCCAGCATTTGACCCTATTATTTTGAAAGTCATTACAAACCCTGACCCAGCGGATATTGTTAGGTGTTAAGTGCTACATATCCCACAAACAAGCCGTGGGAGGGGTGGCAAAGTCATCTGTGTCCGAACCAAACGTCCAGTCAGCAGCCTGTCACTGAAAATGCTGATTTGTGTCAGTGTTGAGTGTCGAGGGGTCGAGGAGTTAATTTCTTTCGACTTTTCCATGCAAGAGCTAAAAGTTTGAGTATGATATGAAATTCCCAGTCAGTGTGCAGCTGGTTTTTAACCAATAGATGCAACACTATATGTAAAATCTGCACCGTGTATAAGGATTAGACTGCGTATATTCCAGTCTTTGTGTTCCTCCATGTGTGTATATATATACTATTTCAGTCCTCTTCCCTGAAGCCTGTAGCGTACACGCCATGCTCCATCTGTCATCTCCTAGGAATGCTAAAGGTTAAACAGCGGAGATCCTGTTTTAGATGTTGGTATTTACATGACAAGTTGTAATTTGTGACTTTGTTCGGTACAAGCGTGTGTTTTGCGTGATGTGTGCGTGCTACAAATTATGAACAAATAATCTCCTCAGGGAATCCTATCGCACATTTACTGGCTATAGATATGCAGATGACACATTGCACATACTGTATACAGGCCTCCCACCACACACACACACACACACACACACACACACACACACACACACACACACACACACACACACACACACACACA
>JAPTYQ010000019.1:4036631-4048742 GCA_029814465.1 Ostorhinchus cyanosoma
TACAGCAGAAAAAAAGTGAAGGTGAAGGAGTGTCCATCTCCGTTTCCTGACCTCAGTATCATTGATCCACTTTGGGGAGGAGTCAAACATGTAGTTCATGAAGAAAACCCCAAATCTGAACGGAGCTGAAGGTGCTTTACCAAGAAGAATGAGTGGCTTTAGCATCTGAGAACCTCATCCACAACTACCACAAAAGACTTCCATCTGTCATTGATGTTAAAGGGGCGGGGCTAATACAGAGGACCCCGCCCCCAAAGGGGAGGAGAGGGTATTGTTTTTGGTTCCTTTTTTTGTTTGTCCGTCTGTCTGATTGTCAGCAAATTTACACAAAAACAAATGGACCACTTTCTGTGAAATTTTCAGAAAAGGTGTGGGATGCTCAAAAATAGATCCCAATTAAATTTTGGTGAATGTAGGTCAAAGGTCAAGGTCACCAAACATATGTTTTCGCAATGATGAGACAGAGGGCAAATCAGGTAAAACGTTTGTGAGGGGTGGGGTTTGTTGTGCCTGACACTACTTGTTTGGATAGTTTCTGTTTCTTAGTGTGTTTTAAAAAGAGTAAACACATTTATTTGATAATAAATCATAAATCACCAAACCACCAGCATCGAGTGAAAGAAAAGTTTTTGTATTATCGTATATCATCATATTCTCTGAAAAATGGCCAAAGAATCATAAATTCTGCTAGGGTATGTGAACTTATCTGCACAACTGTATATAATTTACAGATTCATCTTTTCAACAAAAAATGATGAAAAGCTCGGGAATGAAAATGCTTAAAAATGTGTTTGAAAGAACCTTGTGATTAAAAAAAAACCAAAATGGATTTAACCCCAAGATCTAAAACCCTGACCTTTGTCACACATTCAACAAAAAGTGGACTTTTAAGAGAGAGAAATGCCGGATGTAAAGTTTTGAACAATAATTACAGGCTTAGAATTGATATATTTTGAGGAAAACTGTTGCATGAACTCATAACCAAGAGATTTGCATGGGTTCATATAATACTGATTCCTAAATTACTGCATTCAGCATAAAATACTTAAAGTTGTTGATTCATAAGTAGAGTTTGATTAATGTTCAGGTTAACAACAGCTGAGCCTGTGAGTCACATTCATCATCATAACAAGCATGATTGGTTGGAAAGAGGCCATATTCTTCCTTATTATTATAGGAGAAAATTAATGAAACTAACAAGTGTCACAAAATGATTAAATGAATGTACATTTAGCATACAGAGAGAAAGATTACTCTGCATCTGGAAACTCAAGCCAAACAAAAACATCTCCCTTCCAGCAACGGCCTGGAATAGTGTTGAGTGCCTTCGTCCAAACCGTCGTATTTTTTTGCTCATTAATCCTCAAAGACCTAAACACCCTCCAGGGACCACAGGCATCCTGTGGTCTAAAATGTTTACTAACTTCTGAAACACTAATCCTAGCAATACATTGTAATAATTAAAGTAAAATGCACTTTCTCAGCTTTTCAGCGTCATCAGATATGACCCATTCGGATGTTTGGATGCTCCAAAGTGAATGTGGAAACACTGTCATCTTCTGCAGTGATTCACCAGTAAAAGCCATGTTGTTTGAGAAACAGCAGTGGTTATTTTTATGTTGGGATAATGATGTGTTTTGCTGAAAAACTCACCATTTCTTCCGTTTTCTCTGTTATGATAAAACAACCTTTGAATTTACTTTGTGCTTTTATGGATATCTACATGATCAGTGAATTAAATATAGAAAAATACCTGATTTTCACTGAAGAATACGAAATGGAAAGGGTATTATAATAAATATAATTGCAATTCCACTCTTTTTTTTAAAAATATGTATATAGTCTTTAGAGTTTTATTACTTACTACTACTATTTTTTATATCATATTGTAAGTCAGTTAGAGAATTTGCCTCTTCTATATGGACTATTACTGGTTATAATGTTTGGCTTATCCAAGTCACAGTGTATGCAACATCTGCGTGTCCGAGAACTCTAGTTCACGTGAGAGTTTTTGTGTTCAGAGGTTGAATGTTTCTCACGTCGTGTCACATAGACGATGCAAAAGGCTGTTGTGTGCGAATGCAGCCCACAACCTGACGACTGAAGTACAGCAGTATTCTGTACTCACCTGCAAAGTTCATCTAAGATCCCTATAAGTGAGTTTCTTGTCATGCGAAGTTCTCACCCATTCACATCCACACGAAGCAGTTGAGTTTCCGTCAAAGTCCGAGCACGACGATATTGTTTGTCTTTTGCACTTTTTTTTTTTTTAATGCAGCACATTTTTTTCTTGCATTTTATTCTGTTACTGCCTTGACTATTGAATTTTCCCATTGTGGAATAAATAAAGTATCATCTAACCTAATATAAATGGTGACAAATCCCTTAGGAAAGGTTAAATTCATTCATTCATTCATTCATTCACTATCGGAACCTGCTTTATCCTCACTAGGGTCACGGGGGTCGCTGGAGCCTATACCAGCTGCTTTATGGGCAAAGGGGGGGGGTATATCCTATTTTTATAGTGTTTTATGTCACTGATGCACTGTCTTTTTACGTCAGTATTTTATAGTATTTATTTAATCTGTTTTTAATCCTGTTGACTGTGCATCGATATTTTGTTTCTGCAGTGCATCCATGATATTTATGTGAAATGACAAATTATATATCACATCGCTTCGTATGGTATGGTATGGTATCACATTGCACTGCACCGCACCATACCGTATCATCTGCATTGTATCGTATCGCATCGTATTGTATCGTATCGTATCGTATCGCTTAGTATCGTATTGTATCGTATCATATCGTATTGTATCGTATCACATAGTATCGTATCGTATTGTATCGTATCGTATCATATCATATTGTATCGTATCGTATTGTATCGTATCGTATCGCATAGTATCGTATCGCATAGTATCGTATCATATCATATATCATATCATATCATATCATATCCAGACAATCACTCTCATGAAAGCTTAAATATATAGAGAAATTATTTCCTGGAGAAGACTAATCCTGGCCAATCCTCCTGAGAGCCTATAAAAGACATCCATCTAACATCATTGTGACGCGTCTGATGAAGGCTACAGGAAGTAGCTGAAACTAGTAAAGCAGGTCAACAAACAACTACCCCTGTCTTGGTAAATGAATTACCTAAAATAATTGTATGTGGAAGACAAGTATGAAACTCTACTAGAGAGAAATTCCTTTCATTCTACGTCTCTAAGGGTTGACCAAGCCACAATTCTGTCGTAGTCTTCAGTCTTTTTTCAGATTTTTTCTGGATACACAGAAAAGACAGAACTTGGCTGTGAGAACTCTAACCTTCAAATTAAAAGTATCTACTGGCCAAAAATATTAAATAACTTTTAATTCTTTAATCCTGTCAATACATTTACATAACTTGGGTAAAATGTAGTTCTCAGGTTTTCACTGGCAGCACGATGTGATGTCAAGACTCACGTAAATATATATACATGCATTATAAGCTTTCCACATGTATGTTCACACTGTTATTAGTCCCTTGTCCAAGGGGAATTGATGCATCAAATACCACGCACTGAGGGTTAGGTTTATGTGAACAGGAGATCTTGACACGCGATCGAACAGCATTGAGTAACACGTGAAAGGTTGCAAATGTAAAGGAATAGCACGCCAAATGCCATAAGATCTGGCATGACATACAACGCCATTCACTGAGATCAGTCTGGGCAGCTGAAGTTTCAGAGCCTCATTTCAGAAATTCACAAATAAACCCCTATACACGTAGTTTGACACATAGCAGTGGTTATAGAAACGTGTTTTTTTATGTTC
The DNA here is from genome assembly GCA_029814465.1 of Ostorhinchus cyanosoma. Lineage (NCBI taxonomy): Eukaryota > Metazoa > Chordata > Actinopteri > Kurtiformes > Apogonidae > Ostorhinchus > Ostorhinchus cyanosoma. Next base: position 4,040,454 of record JAPTYQ010000019.1, read on the forward strand.
AGTTAATAGTGTATTTTGCGGAATTTCCCTTTTTCTTCAGTTGTCTCTCTTGTCTGTCACCTTTTTATGAACATCTACATGATCCATGGATAGATTTTCACAGTAGATGCAAAATGAATAAGATAATGTTATATTAAATGGAGATAAAATAGAAACTCTACGGTGAAGAAGAAGAAGAAGAAGAAGAAATAGTTGTACATCTTTAAGGTAAAAAAAAAAAAAGTTGTATTTAGTTTTATAATGTCATTCAGTGTCCATTTAAAAAGATGAATGAGATATAAAAAAAAGGACAGAAAGAAAATGCTTACAACTACTGTATCTGCTCCTTCCACTTCACATTCACATATAGTAAAGATATAAGCGTAAGACTTTGATTCTCGTGGCTTTACATAAATGAATTATTAAAAACCATGCTTGACACTTTGGGGATTAAACTGGCTCTGGTAACTTGGTGCCATATTTATTATAAGAATGGAAAATGCAGGATACTTGACTGAAGAACCAAACGTAAGACTCTACATCAAAACAATCACCTCATTGTGGTCTGTGTTTTCTTTTGCGGCTCCGTTTGATTTCTTCAGTTTTACATCCTGCCGACAGCCACCTCCTTCCTCTCTGTTTGGAAGAACATCAACTGTGAGCTGCTCAGTCGGGAGGCTCATCTCAGAGGCAGGGTCAAGTTACAAGGGAGGGTTAATTAGGATTAGAGAAACCTTGTTTACTTGATGGACCATCCTTTCCCGTCTCTACCTCCCGACCAACCTCGCCTCCGCCCCTGCATGCTTGACACAGTCACGTATTTCTTTTTAACACCACAAACCGCTTCCTATTTCAGGGTTGATAAAGCTGCAGAAGTGTTCCTCTGAGGAAACACTTATGTGTGTGTGTGTGCTGCTGAGTGGAATGTTTCTCTTATCCATTAATGCTTAATATCATTGTAGAGGACACCGCTCTCCATTTCCTCTCTCGCAGCACTTAAGTGTTGGAGGAAACATCTATGATTAACGTGTGGAAATGACATCTTTACGTTGCTTATGCCACTCGTGATATCATGGCCAGTTTGCGTATAAGTGTTAAGATCCATTTCATGTTGAACCCTGAAACACTGTGAGCATTTACACCTTAATGTAAATGGCTCCTATATTAAAGGTCGGAGTGTGACGGCTAAAGCATTGTGATGCATACGTACACGCCAACGTGGCAGCCTATTTATACAGTAGCGTTCTGATTTTTGATATTCCATAGTCCGTGCATTATAACAGTTTCAAGGCGAGAGTCTTATCTATTCAAGTGGAGAGAATCAGACAGGTAGAAAACTGGAGGAAGGGGAATGACATGCAACACACACACACACACACACACATACGCATGCACACTTTTTACTTCACACAAACATCTGCATGTGCACACAATCAGACACACTTTTCTTGTTTCAGTCATTCTTTGTCTGGCATTTCCTGGGGTTGCTTTCGCCGCATGAGCTTTTCACACCTCCTCTTTTTCCTGGCTGTGAACAACACTGATCTGATGGGCAGAGAGAGAGACAGGAAGAAGGAGTGAGCGAGAGAGAGAGAGAGAGAGAGAGAGAGAGAGAGAGAGAGAGAGCAATCAGGCAGATAGTTGGTCAGAAGCAGCCAAGCAAAGGGTGGTAGTCAGACGAAGAGACAGACTGCGTGGGAGTGGTGCTGGACCTGAATTTTTATTTCACCCTGATCGGCCATCTTCATTCAAACATCAAAACCCAGACTGATATAGTCAGATTGAAAGAAGGGTTCCACTGACGCAGACCCGCGACCTTGAAGAGCTGTGGTGTTTTTTTTTGTTCTCAGAAGTAAACTAGCATTCATACAACAACTTAACACTGACCAAAATTCTTGTTTTTACACAATTACCTCAATATAGTATGTAATATCTATACAGAGAATAAAATGAATGGAACTTTTTGTTCAGCTGAGCGTAGCCCTCGGAACTTAACCGCCTTGAAGCATGGTCATAGACCCCCCCCCCCCAGTGTTCCTGGAGTCATATACATGTTACTTTAATTAGAAGGCTTCGATTCTCCATTTTTTTTATTTGGGTATTGTTATGGAAGAAAAAAGTCAAGATGTATGTCGAGGATTTTTCATGTTCCTTTAGTCCAGCGGTAGTTGATTATGATTGATTGAGGTCAGATACAGACAAATTCCTCATGTACAGATCTGCAGTATCATCACATTTAACCCATGAAGATCCAGTGTGACTTTTGTGGCAGTTCCCAAATAATTTTTTCTCTCCATTTTAACCTTTTATTTAGTAATTTACCAACATTTATTGAAATGTTATCCTCTATATTTTGTGTTTCCTCCATGAAAATCAAGTATTTTCTTATATTTCATTTACGGACCATGTAGATGTTCATAAAAGCTCAGATTGAATTGAATTGTGTTTTTCAGAAAAAGAGAAAACTGAAGAAAAAGTCCGATCTCTCATTAACTGAACATAAACCCAGTGTGTCCATCTACTGTCATGGGTTTTACTGGTGAATCAGTGTTGTAGAAGATGATGGTGTTTCCATGGTAACTATGAAGCTTCTGAACGTCCAAATGGGTCATATCTGATGACCATGAAAAGATGACAAATTGTATTTTACACCAATTATTTACATGTATTGATAGGATTAATGGATCAATAGATATTAAACAGTTTGGATCAGTAGATGCTTTGGGTCGACAGTGGATGTTTGGGTCTTTATGGGTTAAGTCGCATTATAATTAAGTATAAATGAATTAGTTAGCTATTGTATTTTTCTGTGTGAAGTCAAAGACTCAAATCAAACAAAGAAACAATATGTATTTTTACTGTCATTTGTAATATGCATTTTTATTCTCGACTTTCACAGGCTGTAATTTCTCATGTGGTTCCATTTACAACACAAATGTATGCCCTCAGGTCCCCCGTTGTGTTAACAGACTTCACTGATAAACACAACGTTGAAATGTACAAGAGGAGACTGTAGAGAATCACAGGACCTGTTTCGACCTGGCATTGACATCCTCCCTGATTATATTCCAAACGCATGCAGACAGCTTTTATGCCAGGTGTGAACACAATTAGAATGCACAGAGTACACACTCAAATCCAGTCTCTCAGGATGTGTTCGGAGGTGGTCTGGAACTTACATGTCTGCACTGTTTTAGCAAACAGAGCAGGAACGTGTCCTACGATGACTTGACGGACTGACTACCCAGCTGTGTTCTGCGTAACACTCCAATACTCTCGTATGAAAATGTTTTCAAGACATCTCAAACCTTTGAGAGGACAATAAAGATGTATTAGGTGTGTTTTAGTGCTGTCTGAGCACACCTGAATGATTCATGATCCAGGCACAAGTACAATATCTGCAGGTTGCATAATGTTTTAAGCACTTGAGGATTCAGTCATCACTGCTGCATATGCCATAAACACAGCAAAAAAAAAAAAAAAAGAAAGAAAACACAAATGGGAAGCTCAAAGTTGTCATATTCAAATGGGTGTATTCTTTGATTCACAGTGTCACAAGCAAGAAAAAGCATTCCATCAACCTGTAGAAAGTCTGCAGATGGCAAAATGAATTACACTCACAAAGAAACATCTACTTTGTTACAGCTTAAATGAAAGCCTGCGTAATGTGTCAGGCTATACACAAGCTTTGATTATTTGCATGTTTTTTTTTTGTTTTGTTTTTTATTGACTTAGGATCCTCATTAGTTGTTAAAGCAGCAACAACTATTCTTCCTATCTCATTATTTCCAACAGGCAACAATAAATGCAATAACATAAGTGGATTATTTCATTCATACACCAATTAGTATCACAAAAAACTGTTTAAATGAAATTACATAAGAAAGTCTTATTAGTATATAGTTAATACCTATAAAAACATGATGCATATAGAGTTGGGAAGTCAAATTACATTAAAAAGTAATAACTCCAAATGTTTTGGCTCTAATATCAGTTGTGAACGGACTGAATTTGAGCTGCCCACTTCAGCTCACATCACAAAAATGCATTTTAATGCCAGGTCTGAACAGGGTCACATTTACTGAACTAGAAAAGCACTCGGGGAGCTCAGACCTCCCCCAGGACAGACCCCCTCTCCCCCGGGAAATGATTAATTTACTCCTGGGCCTTGAAATCGTATACATAGCATTGGATTCACATTAATATTTTCAATATTGTAGTTATTTATGCATATGTTGAAACTGGCCCTATGTCGCAATGATAAAGCATCCTTCAAAAAAATTCAGTAATCTGGATCGCCACCAAAATTTAATCATTTGTTCCTTGTGTCAGTATCAACATTTACAGAAAATTTCTTCAATATCCTTCCTCAACTTTTTGAGTTATCTTGCTAACAGACAGACAAATAAACAAACAAACCCCATTGAAAACATAAACTCCTTGGTGGAGATAATGATTCATTTACTTAACTTACAACTGACCATCAGTCCTTAGTGATGGTCAAACTGTCAGATTCACACCCAACAACCTCAATAAACTTCAGATTGTTCAAGAGGTTTAACCCATAAAGACCCAAACAGCAACTGGCGATCAAAACCATCTTCTGATCTAAAATATTGAATAACTTCTGAACCACTAATCCTGTCAATACGTGTAAATAATTGGTGTAAAATCCAGTTTTTCATTTGTTTCATGGTTATCAGATATGGATGTTCAGAGGCTTCATAGTGAGCGTGGAGACAACGTCATCTTCTACTACATCGATTCACTGGTTAAACCCATGGAGGTGGATCAATCACAGAAGATAGAAACCTTGTTTTTATGTTCAGTTATTGATATTTTCACAGAATAAGTCACTTTTTCTTTAGTTTTCTCCATCTCTGATATAGAAACTCTCAACTTTAATCAAAGCTTTAATGAACATCTACATGATCAGTGAATTAAACACAAAAAAACATATGGTTTCCATTGAAAAAAAACACAAAATACAGAGAATAGCAGTATAATAAATGGTAATAAATCATTTAAGAAAGGTGAAATCTAGAGGAAAAAATGTATTTGGGAACTTCCACAGAAGTAACACTGAGTCTTTATGGGTTAAGCAGCATTTGGCATGTTTTGACCAAATGACAGCACTTTCCAGGGCATCATGATAAATATAAAAGGTGTTAAAGTTCACTGAGTGGGACATCACATCCAAGGCACGCTGTATGTGCAGAGCAGATGGTATCCTAAAAGACCCTTCTCATCCCTCCTAAGGCATGTTCACCCCCCTGCCACCAGGGAAAAGATACAGGAGCAAGAGAACCAGGACCATTCAGCTGTTAAACTGTTTTTTCTCCATAGTGATCAGACCTCCAGTAGAATTTATGGTGATTTTCTTTCTTTCCGCTCGTCTATCTGAAGCTCAGGTTGAGAATAGGAATTAGGGAATAATGTATTGATCCACATGATTCTGACTAAAACCATCCCTGGTGCATGTGATTAAAAGGAAAAAACGAAGTAAAATGACATCCAAACAAAAGGATAGTCTGTGCTTAATAAAGAGACTGCACAAACACTGGCAGACAGGTCATGATCCACCAATTACTGATCAACAGGAAGACAAAAACATCTAAACTAGCAGCAGATCAGTTCATTACCCTGTTTTTTACACCTTCTATTCTTTGTTTGTTTTACTGGGTGTTGAACTGTATCAAAAATGACATCCTTTACTTTTTGTAAACACTTGTTAGGGATAAATTGACCTTATTGTGTGTGAGTTCCTGTTGATAATAACGACATATACATGACCATTACATTTTGGCTGTTCTATGTCGACAATAGAGATGTGGCTAAAAAACAAACAAAAAAACTCAATTTGATAACACTGGGCAAGTTTTATTAGTTTCCTCTTAGAATCATATTTTGGTCAATTACATTCTGCTTCATGTACCACAAACACTGTCCATAAAATGTGACAGGCCATGTATTCTACACTTAAGCCCTTACTGGTGTTCTATCTGATTTAATCCACCTTTAAATATCAACACTATACTATCAATACTATACAAGAAAGTAATATAACAGGGTGGGAGTCATCATGGACCACCTAACCAGCCACCCAGTTTCCCACTCCCACCCGTAAAAAAAAAAAAAAAATCAAACATTTTTAAACAGCCTATATTAAAATAGTATTATATTTTGTATATTACACATTAAGTCTGCAGTGTATTACAAATGTTGCGATGCTAACAGAATGTTTTTGCACCCTGTCGCTAACACTGCTCGTCGTTTCTCTTCAGTCGTATTTTAACACTGTTAAAATCACATTTCGTTTCATTTCATTTCGCTCTTTATTTCTTATTAGTTATCTATTCTACTTCATTACCACCACAATTCATAAATCACTATAGGTCTTTAATATGACAATAGGTAACCTAACTGTATAGAGACGGTGATGCAAAACATGGGTTTCCGTAGACAAATCCAATTAAAGTCTACTCTTAGGCTTATTTAGGCTACGTATGATTCTCTTTTAATTTAGAAAACAATGATCTGTGCACGTTACTTTGCTTTAAAGTCAGATGTGGGTGATTTGAAAAACACTGATATAAATGTGACTTTTTTATGACATCCACTTACAGACCACCTGGGGGCGCACACTTGGAGTATCGCTACTTTACATTATTGGAAAAGTGTTAGAAAAATATTATATCATACTATTCTCTGTAGACTATTTTTAAACTAAAGAAAGAAAAAAGAAAAAAAAATCTAAAGTATAGGAAAGAGATTTTTTTTTTTTTTTAAAGAAACCACTGTTGTTGTTGAGGAATCCTACTGATAGGAACATAGGCCAGAATGATGACTTAACCTTCTCAGTGGTGGTAATGATGTCATAAGGTCAGGTTTGATGAAAGTTCCATAGTTAAATTATTATTGAATTACTATGAGAAGTGGACATCTGCACAACACACACACACACACACACACACACACAAATGGGTACTTGATGGACATTAAAGAGAGAAAAAAAAACTGCTAAGTGATTTTCAAAGGCTGGGCTGAAACTAAGGTGGATAGCAGTAAGATTAAAAGATTACTCCAGAGAAAGTGAAAGCGAAAGATAATTGAAATGGCGTACTGCCAAGGCTATCCCGAGTTCTCTCTATAAAAGGCAGTCTGAGAAAAACAATGTAGGTAAGCAGATCAGTGAGCAGATGACAGAAAAGACACAGGTACAGTACAGACAGGTGTCAGAGGAAAGCGTGACGCTAACGGAACAGCTTTAATCGGCCTCGGCTTTAATTCTACAAGTCTGATAACTTTACTGGAGGGGGGGATGAACTCCATTTTCCCAAAAGATATTCCCTCATTACCTCCATCATGATGTTATGAGGTCACTCCTTTTGGTCCAGCTGGCGTTTCCGTCTGTCAGCAGGAAAACACAAAAGCTGCAGCAGTAACTTTCATGATTCTTGGTGGAAGGATCGGACGTGGATTAATGGTGATTCTGCTGCTTCTGCTGCTGTTTAGGAGGTGCACAAACCATCTCGTCTTAACCATTTGTCATTAACTTGGTTGAGTTAGGACAGTAGTGACAGCAGAGGTATTCTCCTGGTTACACTAACACAATCACTTATGCTCTAAAACTAGTCTAAACATTTTCCCAATGTCAGATGAACCATTCGTGCAGTTTAAATGACCTGACTATGTACTTGTATGGTAGCATGAAGACGTCTAAATATACTTTAATGTGTCTGGGTTTTTTTTTTTTCTCAGACATAACATAGATTTCTCTCCTTGACCATCAGTGCGTCTGACTGAAGAGCAGTAATCCAGCATTTTAGAAAAGTAAACCGGGTAAAACAACTGTCAGCGGTGGAGGAATGGTTTGTTTAGCCCTCCAGGTTTGGTGTCATGTGGGAACTTTGAAGTGGTACCAATGGAGAAATTAGTCTGTTAAACTCACCAGAGGTAACAAATGGAAAAAGGAAGAACACCTATAATTAATGGTTTAATGTTTTGTGTTGTTTTTTTTTTTTCTTAGTAAACCTTAATTTCAAAGAATACAGAGAACAAAAATCAAACATACAGTCCTGGAGGAAAGTTTTCAGACATTAAAATTTGACACAATCTCAAATATAATCATGAAATATCTGCAGAAAAATATTTTTGGTGTTTTAAAAGATGTGGCTGCATCAGAAAAACAGATGCAAATGATTGTTTTTTAATTGTTTGTAAGAAAATAAATAAAAAAAACTAAATTATTGACAGTTTCATCATGTCATGTCCTGGATGTTTTTCTGCTGAAACATCCAGTTTTGACCT